>LPNX010779538.1:381033-449509 GCA_001517045.1 Pseudotsuga menziesii
CTCATTTACTTTACAAACACTTCCCGAAATAAACATCGAGGTACAATACATAATATATACAAGTGAATACATTCCGAAGTTATAATTACATCAACATGAGCACTGCTATGCCGCAGTAATTGTTATGTTGGTGCATTGGTTTGGTTGAATCTTTCTGAGAATTTTGCTATATAGAACCTTTGTTGCAAAACAAATGACCATGTCGTTTATGGAGGCGATGGAAAATCCTCTTTTATCCCTCGTTAACTCATACTTTTCCTTCATTTTATTTGTCAAAGTTGTATCTTGGTCTTTCCAAGCGAATAATGGCGCTGGGTTGACTCCTACAAGGGGGAGTCCTGTGATTGATGCTATGATCTTGACATCCACTAAGATTTTCCTATTGAGCCATAGAAATCCACCGTGAAAACATACAAGCAACTATTTCACACATTCATTAACTTATGTTGTGCGACCAAAATGTGGCATGTGCATCGATGACAACAATCCAGATTTATCCAATGCTCTTGACCATTCCAAATAAACTATGTGGATAGGCCCATTCTCAATTTCCTTGACAATGGTCATGTATCTGTTCATCGCAAGCTCCAAGAAATTTTGAAGGTCATGGTCAACGAATTTTAGCAAATTGGGTATAATATTCATCGTTACCCAAACTCCTTTATAGGTATTACTAGCGTGACCAACAGATACTTGGCATTTTTACCAACATGACTTTTGGTGTGTCTTTTGGCCTCAACGGGACATAATCTGGAAACATGGATGTAGATCATGTTGCTTCACCATCTAGTGGAGGTGTTGTTACTAATGGTTTTCGACTGGTAGAACATTTCCTCTTTGATGCATTGGGATGGTTTGACCATAAAATCACTACAATAATCAGAGCTATGAAGCAACCTTCGTATGCTCTTCCATGATCGACGTAGGTGATGGAGTCTCGGAACCTGATTCTTGAGTGATGGTTGTGCTTAAGATGAAAATGACCATACTCTGTGAAAAATAGATTCGGCTCTTACAGTTGCATCCATACAGTTCAACACATAAATCTCACTCGGTCAGATGCAATAGAATGAACGATGCTTCAACATAAACATGAAATATGTTTACTTGTTCACTGAGTCATTCAGTCGTACGATCCCGCCATAAATATAGAAGGTAGGGGAGATTTTCCTCACATGGAGCATTCTTTCTAATCATTTCAAGGAAACCACCAATCAAACGATCACATCGTCTGTTAGTTCAACGATAGTTATTGTGCATTGATGGCGTAAGTGACTAAAAAGTACGAAGCCAAAATACCCTGCGTCCTCAAATTATCTGTTGGTCAACTGTTAGTTGCGACCACAATCTATCGCATGACAGTAATTCTTCTTTTGCGACATGCACATAGCCAATGACAATGTTCTTTTCTTGTGATAGACAAATAGTCTATGACCAAAGACTCATAATCTTGAAACAATAACACTCATAAATTTTGCGACTGCTTCTTTTTCTTTTTGTCTTTTCTCTTTTTTTTTCCAACTACTGGTAGACCAAAGTGTGGCTATCCTAATAAGTCTTTAGCCGAATTGCATTCACTAACCCTTTGAAGGATGTTCCATCTAATGTCTGCAATTGCACTACTCCTCCTTCGATGATCTAAATGACAATATATGGTCCCAACCAATGTGTTTGAAGCTTGCCAAGATAATTTAAAAACCTACTGTCATGGAGGAGAACAATATCTCCAATCTGAAACTGCTTAGACTTAATGCGTCGGTCATGCAAATATTTATGTCGTGTCTATTAACACTCTATCAAAATTTTGATTATAAGAGATATGTGGGAAATCTGATCCAGTCGAAAAGTGTTGGGATGACAACCTTAGAGTTTGCAAGGAGGCTGATGGCATATACGAGGTAGCATTCAGCCACTAGAATAGGCCATGGTGGAAATGAAGGAAAGGACAGTGTAAATTGGCGGCCTCACTCTGGAGTAATAAAGATTGAAAGTAGCAAGGCACTCCATGGATCAAATATGCAGGGTAAAGTAGAGAACGTCAGATGCGCTGAAGGCATTAAATGAGAGTCATAAATGATAAGGCTGAAATTGATATGATGGCAGATCAACGGCGTCAAAACATTTCACACGATGAACATGCTTGGCCAAAGCCACTTTTTCAAATCGTGAAATAGGTTGAAGAGTGGAGGCATCTAATAGCCGAGGTTGGGGTCCAAGAAGATCCACAGTTATAAATGATTTCGCATCCTGTATTAGTAAGGACGTAGTAGCGATTTCGGATTGCGAAATGTGGTACAGGTCGCTCAGATTGACGGTCACTACAAGAGCGGAGGGAGATCTGCGACCGTGGTTTATTTCGCAATCTAAACTAGCACGGAGGGGACCAGAATCTTGCATCACGAAAAGTGGTAGGATCCACTCAGATCAACGGTTGTGAAGAAAGGTTGATCTTGATTGATGGATAAGGAGCATACCGCGAGGTAAAGTCACTCACCAAATCAGGGAGGGAAAATTAGGTAAAAGGTTAAAAGCTTTCAAATATGAACGACCTCGATAAAGAGGAGTTGGAGGTTAAAGATGGAGGTAAGCCTCCCCTGGTTGAGCTGCACACGTGTGAGATAAGGAAGAATGTAGCATAAAGGACCTCACATACCAAAGGTTCAGATCGCAAGGAGTAATATCCATGGTGCAAACTACTTGGGAAGGGCGCGAAGGTTACGCTGTGTAAAAAGCTATAAAAGGATCCACGTGGAGTTGGAAAGGTTTGTCTTTTCCAAATCCTTGAAGCTGCTGAATACCCCAACCGCATATAGAGCACCAGCACAGACAAACCAAGAGACTGTGCTAAAAAGCAAGGTAGGTCCCTGATACCTCCTCAGTGCTGTTTGAAAATGGATATGATAGGAGAAGTTGAAGTGGTAGAGGTGAGAGATAATGCAGAACCTGAGGTCACATGTCGAAGGGCAGAGGAAAGTCTCGTAGATGAGAATGTCGATATTTTTGATACCATCTTGGTGGGAGAAGCCATTGAAATCACCAGAGGTAAATTGGAAATCCTTAAGGACCAAGGTGGAGATACTTGTGGTGTTTTTAAATCTTTTTTCCATTTCTTCTCTGCTGACCAAACCCCCCATTGCCCTAAGTTTGTCGAATGGTGTGCAGACAATTTCTCTGTAGCCAAAGAATTAATTATGAATAAGTCAAAGTCCAAAATCCTTTGTTTAGTCCAGGCTTCTGTCGTCCGTAAAACCCTGCACATCCCAAACGAGTTTGTCCATATATCCCAAAACTACCAAGAGGAAAATATTATACGTTTCTTCAGAGAATCTACTGACGAAAGTAGAGAAACCTTCTTGAAGGCCTGTTCAAAACCCAGTGGTGAACCCATCAACCTGTCATACCCTATCGACCTTAGCCAATTCAATGAAGAAATTCAGTGGTGTTTATCCCTGGCCAGTTAGTTTTTAGGTCTATATACCGATGCTTATGTCATAGAGTCATTGTTGAGTCTATTGTTCATCTTGAGTGCTTATCTGGCCAAACCTGAATTTCTCAGGCAATCTTATCAATCTTTCTCTCTTAAGTTTGATGAATTCCTGGCCGAGAACATCCGTTCTCAGTTAGCGAATTTCCATGGCACTGAAGTGTTCATATTCCAGTCCTTTTTGCTGAGGATTCTTATAGCTTATAACAAAGAAGATCTACAAGTACCTGAATTGGAAATCACTAGTGATATGGCCACAGACTATTGTAAGTTCATGAACCAACTGATGGCTGAAGTATACGACCTTTTCTTTCAGGAAAGGTTACCTAGGGTGTTGCCTAAGATGAGGCAAATGCTACAGTTGTCAAATAGCAAGAAGATAGGAGACTGGTTCCTGGAAAAAATTGGAACGACCATCAGATTGTACGACTTTGTGCATCAACACTACATTCTGCTAGCTTTTCTAACGGCCAGGGTTTTCTCCCTAGAATTGATCAGGAAAAGACTCACTATTGAGGAAGAGCACTTCTTGAGCTATAAAAAGAGCTCAAATTTGATTTTTCCCTGGGAAGTGGGACCATACACAGTCAGGAGCAGAGCTTCTTTACCACTGGTTACCAACTTGCTCAGGGGCATGGGGTTTCCTCTGGAACAAGCGGTAAACTACAACCCCCATCAAATAATTTCCAAAAGGAGGAAAGCTCACAAGTGCAAGCCTTTTGATCACACTGAAATACTCAAACTCAGGGAAGTAGCGAACTGAAATGATTTCCCTAATCCTACCCTAATGGACACCAACATAGAACGAAGCACTAGCTCACACCTGCCAGGAATAGCTTCTCCCCAAAGAGAATTGGCTAAAATAGTTGCAATAGTAAAAAATGTCTCATCATTGGTCAACTATTCAGCGAGTTTAGTGAAAAGAGGGGGTCCAGAGCCTATGGATACTAAAGAGGTGGACATGGCCAACATGCCCAAAAGGCAGAAAATAGAACAGAGGAAGCAGTTAGTGCATGTTAAAAAGGGCAATACAAAGGGACAGATGAAGAAGAAGAATATGGAGAAAAAATAGAAACAATAAGAGCCTGAGGCAGCCAAATTACAAATCCAAGAATATGTATTTGATGGGCAGACTCCAAACGGGCATGCATCCAAAGAATCCTGGCTAAGCTCTTACCGGGAAAGGGCTGATAAAACTTTCAAAGAGACAACAAAGCTATATAGCGAGGCAATGTAGTTGCCTTACCCAAACGTGGCATTAAAGACTATAAGGGATCATGCCACTGACATCCTTATCTTAGCTTTGGTGATGGGAAATAAGGTGTCAGAGGTTAATGTGAACCTCGCAAAGGTTCCCACTACTGACATAATACACCTCAACAAAGAAACCAGGGATATCTTGAATGCTAGACTACTTAAGGCCACCATACAAATATCCAAGCTAGAGGGAAATAAAACAAATACTTTGTATCTTTTGAGAAAGGTAAGAGTGGAGAACAAATCCCTCAAGGCCCAAATCAACAATTTGCAAAATGAAGCAATACAAATAGAGGGACCAGCATATAAGGGAGTTTTGGATTAGAAATTGCTCGACAATAAGGAGAAAGAGATCCAGACACTAAAAAGGAAGTTGAAAATCCTTGCTACCCAGCTCGCTGAGACAGACGAATTGGCCGATTTCAAAAAAGAGAAAGAGACATTGAACGCTGAGCTTACTGACTGTAAAGCCAAGCTGTTGAAGCTCGAAGAAAAGGAAAGGCAGTGGGGAGCAGACATCCAACTTTTGAAGAAATGTGAAGTGGAATTAAAGGCCACATTAGAAATAAAAGAAAGGGAGCTTCAAGGAAGGAGTGCTGAGAGTGCAATTCAGTCCATAGGTGTAGCTAGAGAGATAGACACCGGTTCTCTTTCCAGAGCAATGTCCTAGATAGGCCTGAAAGATACAGAGCTTATTAAGTTAAAGTAGCAGATTGAGGAACTAGAAAAGGAAAAAGGCGAGAAGAGACAAGAAAAGGAAAAGATGGAAGAGAAATGCCAAGGACTGACTCAACAAAATGCCAAGTTAATCCAGCAGGTGGTCGGTAAATTTTCCTTGCAAGGCGCTAGACATTTGATCTGGGATCAGATCATTATAGAGGCTGACAAGTTCCGACCTTATATAGATTTCATTTCAGACCAGGAAAATGCTATGATAAAGGCCAAGAAAAAGGTCCTGACAGTACTAGGGGAAGTGCAGAAAAGACTTGTGGCAACATCAGAAAACGCCATTGCTTTCCTAAGCTCCTTGTCAGACGATTTGGCCAATCGATACGGTATCCAAAATAGGGTTGCTGTTGTCTCCGAGGCTAGAAAGGTAATTGCTAAGTACAGGATGTTGGAAACTGTACAAGCCAAAATAGAGGTGATTGAGTACAAAGTCCAGGAGGTTATCAAGCTATTCAGACCACTGGTAAGCAGAGGGATCCCTTTCTTCTGGGAAGAGAAGGGTCCTTTATTGTCTCAAAAGGAGTATCGGGAGCATCTGGTTCATTGCCGATTAGACAACAAGAAGTTTGGAGATATGCAACAATCATTGTCAGGAAAGATTGTTTTTGATAAGCTGGCCAGTGAATTTGAACTGTTGTTTGATTTTAAAGCCACCTGTTCCGAAGTCCCTGAGACTTCGTACCCGAAAACAATGGAGCTCAAAGCGCAAGCATTCGACATGGCAGTTGCGACTCTGCCTGGTCCTGACCTATGGAGATCCATTCAACAATACGGGTCGACCAAATTCAAAACGCAGCCATAGAAGTGGCAATGATAGTACGCAGGAATTTTTCTCCATGGGCACGCCCTTTCCAATCGTCACCTCTCCCAGAACTTTGTACAACTATCACTCGTCAAATGAAAGCATGGAATACTCTCGTGCATATTTTCTCCTGCAATCCATATTTCATTTTTCAAGTTTTATGTAAATCGTGGCCGATGTGTCACCTTAGAGTTTGTTAGAAGTTGTTTTTCAGTTGTAACAAGTTTTGATTCTCGAACCTCGGATTGGGAAGTCCAATATAGTATAAATATATCTACTGAAGAGGGAGAAAGGGTTGGAACTGATGTAATTTTGCAGTGAGTTCTTTCAAGAGTTTAAATAAAGTTGCATAGCCGAAGTCGACGTTTTATACAGGGATTCATGTGTTGTTTGTGTTACAGTCTGTTGCTTCCTTTATCATGTGAATGTTTTTTCCAGTTTATCTCTCCCATTATGTCTTCTTTCATGTCTAAAATAAGCATATAACAGTTTGGAATTCATACATGCTATGCTCCGTTTGTTGTTTCAGATATCCACTAAAGCTTTCTTCTAAAGTTAATGCAGAATTCATTATCAAATGCTCTATGTTGATGGTCTGTTCATGTTCTTCTTTTCCACCAGACAATTATAATTTGACTGTGGTTGAATGGATATCTTTCCTCTGTGTTAAAATCGCATGCATAAGTTTTGTTTATCTCTGTCATACATCTTGACTCCATTGCCCAATGGTTCTATTTCCTTTTTCAACCAATCTTACAAGCAATTTAAATTTTCATTTGTACATATTTGGCATTGTTAATATTTGGTGAGATATCCCTCTCGGAAGAGCAGAAGGCCAATTCTCTCTTCGAAAGTGGTTCTGTTGTTACCTGGGAGCGAGCCTTCCGCAACCTTTGGTTCAATTCTAGTGCTAACAACGTCTTCTCGACATTTTGATGATACCCTACGACGAATCTGTCTTTTTCTAATTGTACAAGCTGCAATAATCTTTCTTCTACAACACCAACATCAATCATTTTGATAATCACAACTATTCTCAAACTAGGTACAATATATTCCATTGGCATAACAACCTCTTGTCCATAGGCTTTGGCCTATTTTAATAGGACACAAATCATTGTAATTTTGAAAAAAAAGAGTAAATCAAAATGGAACTTTGCTTCGTAAAAAATAAACAAGTTAAACTCACTAAAAATGTTGAGTTTGTCCACTTATCAACTTACTCCAAAAGGAATTCCATTAGATCAAAGGATGCAAGAGTATTTTTCCAGTTTTACATCTTCATGTAAAAGTAAGAAAAAAGGGTTACTTTTATAGATGTTGAGTAGAGCAACTTCGATTTTGAGCATTAAATATCATTTCCTTAACATCTCACCCTTTTTGACATAATTTGAACTTGATAGTTTTCTAGTCACTACACATTCTCCAAGTGGCGTTCATTTTGCTACTAAAATAATCTAGGGGAACCACATGGGTAGGTACTTAGTGTGTTGAATCTATGCTACAACAATTCCTGCAACCACTTCTTAACCACATTTTACTCTAATATGGATTCCATGTATAGTCCTATATATGGTAAAGGAGATTCTAGCAATAGTTGTCTCTCTTTTTCCACTTTCCTCTTTGGTGGCATACCTTTTTACTCCAAGAACAAATATATATGTTTGTGTGTTAACAAAAGACCTTCCAATTGACAAATATGTAAATTCATACATACTTCCAAGGATGTGTGTTCACTCTCATTCCCTAGTAATTACTAACTACAATATAACAAAGAAGGTTTTGAGTGTAGGTCGAAATCCACAATGAACCCCACAAACCAAACCCGTGGACTTAAAATGCAATTATGGGCGATTATTTTGCAATTTAGGTCAGTATTCTGATAGATAGCTTCAACTCACGATTTTTTTAATATATCAAAAATCTCATGATTGTGTTGTAATGCATTCAATATATTGGAAACCTCGTGATATTTCTAATATGATATATCGGACAAGGGAAAAATTCGATTATATATCCAATATTTCAGGTGTATAGTTGATATGTGCAACAATGATAATAATAAAAAACACTTATGTGTAAATGTGAATGGCATGTACCAATGTGTTTAACGAGGATAATAAACACCAGTGCCTTGTAAAATAAAATATGCACCATGATTTTATACAAATGAACATAATTGGTAAATATAATTTAAATGGTATGCATCAATGCTTATGTGTTTATGATGCACTATTGCACACAATTTAAATTTTATGCATCGGAGTGCTTATGTTTAAGAAGCATTTGTGTGTTTGTATGACTAATGCACACCAATAAAAAAACTATGCTATATCTTTTAGTCACCCAATTTATTTTAGTTATAATGAAAATCTATTACAACCTCCGCCAACTCTCCATTACCAAGGGTAAAGTTTTTTTTGTATATAAATTTTGTCAAACCTTGTAACACTAGAATCCTTCACATAATTCTCCTTTTAGAAAATGTTTTCCTTATAGTGTTGAGACTACTTTCAATAGGAAATGAATCGTAGAATATTTTTTTGTAAAAATATTTCTTTGATTCATGCACAAGTATCACTACTTTTCCATATTAATCATACTATGGTTGACCTAATTGACCCATCATCATATTTTCGATAGAAAAATTAACATATTTTTTCGCTTTCCCGTCATAATATTATGCTCCCTTGATTATTACAAGATGCACAAGGAGACTCACCCCATACTAGTGTGCTTGTGCAAATGACATACCTTTTGTTGTTAGAAAAACTTTCCTCAATCAAACTCATGTCACGATCATTTAGACTAGCCTAGCTTGATGCAGACCAATTCAAAACTGCAGTGTATGTCTTAATTTTGTATTTGTAACCTAGGAAATTAGCATTGCTTGTGTTTCTTCATGGAAATTAAGAAACTACCTTGGTTTGTCATCAATAATACCAAATTGAATGAGATTAAGACTTGTGAGCCATGTTTGATAATGGGATGAAACAAAAATAAGCAACGAATTTAAAGGTGAATGGGTATTTATAACATCATGTTATGGATTATTCACATTATCCATCCACATGAAGTGAAATTTGCTAGGATCCTTGGATTTAAACTTCATGTGGTACTAGCCTTACACTTGGTTTGAAGTTGGAAAGTCTAGCATCATAGATATCGACCATTCAATGAAATCACAAGAATTAGCTAAATCTATTAGCAAACCAACAAAGTTGATGGGGCAAGTATTTTCTGAAGAAAAAAAATCTTATTCAAGAAATAATAACCTCAAGAGTAGGTCCACAATTTGCTATAAGTAAATGAATTAAAACTAATAATAGGATTGTAACCTTCATAACATAACTACACTTGTCCCCAGGTGCAGGTGTCTCGAGGATGTTAGACGTGGCAGGAGGTAGGACTTAGCGTTGATGCCCATCTTCCGTAGTTCTCACCGCCTCCCATATACTTATGCAAACCCCCCCTCCAAGAAGGTGTTCCATCTTGCACAACACCCAACTTTGTACAACTGGTCACCTCACACAGACCTCAACTTTCACAGCTCTCTCCATTCATCAAAGGAATTTAATGGACGTCAGCGTTAGCATTGGATTCTAGATCACCTGGCTCGATGGCTTCACACGGATTTTGCTTGACCCCGTTTGCATTTAAATAATATGATGTAAATCATCATGGTGTGGAGCTCAAGGCAAAATCCCCACCATCGATTTAGTGTTTATGTTTCGGTGATTAAGATTTAGGCCGATGGTGTTTTTACGCTAGCTGAACGTTATAAGTTTGGGCATCAGCTTAAATTTGCGATTTTTAATTAAAAATCCTACAGCCAGCTATGTCAATGCAACAAAATGAGATGGGGGCATGATTTTTCCTAAGGATAAGGGCGGGATTGGAAGAGTGGGCAGAGCACCATTTCTGGGGAAAACATTTTTTAAATTTTCTTGGGCAAGAAAACACCAAGAAAACGCCTGCATTTCCCTCTTGCAGTCACGTTTCACCTTCCCCTCACGATTTTGGACTGTGTTGAACGTTTTGGCAAGGGGGATTCTGGAAATCACACAGGGGAGCAAAATTGCTTTGAGTCTTAATCCTTCACAAATTTTCCCATTCTGTGAATTGTTTTCCTTTTTACAGTTTTCTTGTCTGTTAGTCATTTCCGGAATGCGAATGCCTAGATTCTGATTTGTGTTTTTGAATTGAATGACCAGCAAGCGATTTCGTTTTGGTAATTGCAGTAGTCGGTCTGGCTCAGGCAATGCTCAGAAATTTGTAATTGTTGTGTGTGTGTGTATTCCTTGGATTCTGTTACATTTTGTTAATCCCATAACTGAGATCATTGTGTGTACATACTCGTTTGACATATGAACCTATTTGGGGAATGGAAATGGAGTCTAGACTTGCTTGATAAACCTAGTGTGTGAAGGAACCTCACAAACTAATCTAGTGGGTTGGTTTTCTTCTTTGCATACCCTGAATAACACCGGAAGGGAAGGCATGGTCTGAGGGACTGTGTAGCAGAGAAGGGGATGCTTCCTTGTGTTGGGTGTGCAAATGTTTAGAAGTCAGGCTAGATCCGGTGTAGGTGTCCATAGCTCTAGGATTGAGCTCACTAGCTTAGCAGTCAGTCTTTCCACCTCCATGGTAGCCTGATAAACTCAATTGGAAGGATGGCTTGGCTGGTAGCCTGATAAACCCACCTGTTGGCTTGGATGTGTCTCATGTGAATTTTGGCTAAGTGTAAATCACTGCCTATGTAATCCTGATAAACCCAACTGGAAGGATGGCTTGGATGGTACCTTGATAAACCCATCTGTTGGCTTGGTTGTGTCTTGAATAAAATTTGGCTATGTGTAAATCACTGCCTATGTAAGCCTGATAAACCCAACTCTGTTGGCTTGGCTGAGTTTTATTGTATCATTGGCTATGGGGAAGTCTGCTAGTGTTCCTTATTCCTTGGGGAAATCATGCCCATCTCGGGGGTGGAAGTGTTGCTGAGAGATTGATGAGCACACTGGCCTATGGTTGAGTGGAACATTGCAACGACATAGCTAGTTGTGGGACAAGCTTCTGATAAAGATAAGAATCTCTTGTGTTTCAATCCCTGCAACTGTACTTGTTTATAAATTAATATGAAATTATTAATGCTTGAATGAAATGTTGGGAATCCGTTTTATACTTAGAAATTTTCATGAACATATCAAAATTCCGCATATTTTCTGTAATTCCCTTTCCGCAACTTGCAGGTTGTGGGATGCAGGATGCGAAAATGCGAAAATGCGCCTTGCAGAAGTTTGGACTTCGCATTTTCCTTCTGGAACTTGCGGGATGCTGGATGTGGAAATGTTGTTTGGTGAAATCGGATTTCCGCAATTTGTGGGATGTGGGATGCAAGATGCAGAAATGACTTATGGTAACTTTTTATTTCCGCAACGGTCGTTCCGCATGCGGGATGCAAGAGTGAAATTTTGATGTGTTTTCGATCCCGCAAGTGAAACTCTCTGCATTGCTGATTTTCTACGGGATGCTTCTCTGCTGTCGATTTGTCTCCGGATGTGAAACTGACATGGACCATTGATTTCCGTTGTGGTTCTTCTCATCCATTCGATCTTTCTGCGATTTGGGGAAGATAAAGAATCAATACATGGTCTGGATCAGAATGTTAGCAGGAGGGAAATTCTTGCCTGTGTAGATATGAAAGAGGTTTAAGAAAAAAAAGGAAACAAGAATCATCAAACACGTGTAGAATCCATTGAGTATAAGAGATGGGTAACTCAGGTAGAAGAGTTGGGTCGTGTTCTCTCCTCTGGGGCAGGAGGGGTTGTGACAATTAATGCCCATCTTCCGCAGTTGTCACTGCCTCCCATATACTTATGCAAAACCCCCCTCCGAGAAGGTGTTGATCTAGCTTGCACAACACCCAACTATGTACAACTGGTCACCTCACACAGACCTCGAATTTGACAGCTCTCTCCATGCATCAAAGGATTTTAATGGTTGTCAACGTTAGCATTAGATTCCAGATCACCTTGCTCGATGGCTTCGCATGAATTTTGCTCGAGTAGTAGCCTATATCTCACAAATGTTTTGGTCGCTTCATCGTTGTTTGGAATTCCAGCTCTGGGGAAATTCTGGAAAATAGGAACACCAACCAGAGAATTAACCCACTGACAATTACACTCGAACTTAGGGCCACTCCTCATAGAGGAAGCAGCCCCAGGGGAGAAAGAAGTCAGGAAATGTTGCGTCATTCCATATTCGCGGGATATGGATCCCATATTCCCCTAAGCATGTGTAGAGCAGTGGATGAATGGGAAGTTGAATTTGTTGTTCATAACCGCTCCATGCAACCTCTACCACAGAGACTCTCCCATTACTAGAGAATAAAGAATGTACTTGCCCACTTGCTCTGGGAACGTGACTGTGCTCCCTATCCTCCTACCTCCAGTGATTCATATAGGTCCACTGCTTAGGAAAACTCCTCGGCCTCTCCAAATATGAACCAGCAGGACCCTGCCAAAGAAATTAATTAGACCCAAGACATCAAGCACATCAGACGCACGACAGAAGCTTCACCTAAAGTGGAGGCAATGGGGAAGCATGATGAATGGCATGTGTAGACTGACAGTTAACCGCAAAAGATGTCGGCACCTTCCCCTACTCCAGAGCTGCATTAGGACCTTGAACATGCTCTCTTTGGTGAAGACAACGACTACTTCAAGCCATGCCCAATTGTTGAAGAACCATGGCAAAAAGCGTAACGTCTCGGTATTTTCCAAAATGTTTTGTGTTTTTTTTTTAAATTTTATGTTAGCTTGGTTATATTACGAAACAATTCTGTTAAGTTTTGACAGTGGGAACTTGGTTTCCCACACCAAGGGCAAGTTCTGGACAGGTTTAATAATCTTTAGTCTCTTCCCTGGAAAGTTTTGGACATGTGTCATGAAAAATTTTGCATGTATTATTTTTTGTATTTTAATATAATTTTCTGTGACTTACAAAAAAAACATAACTACACTTGTACCTATTGGAGCTGATAACATCCCACTTTTCTAGATTGAAAATAATTATATTTCCTTAAGGGAGTGCCTTAAATCCTGAAGTGAAATCACTAGTCATCTCAACCGTTTTCTTTCTCAATTAAGGTACAAACCCTCTGCTTCTATGTGTTCATTCTTTCTCTCACAATAGCTTAGTGGCACAATGTAAATAATCTTTATTTATATGAATATTTAATAAATGGAGCATAAAAACATTTGTAAATATTGTCTTTCCACTTCATGATATTGCACTTAAGAGAACATTCTTGTATGTTGGGTATATGAAATGACTAGGTTTGAATTAAGTTGAATTGTGAAAACATATACAACCCCTCATAGATAATGTTTCCAAGAGAAATCATAGGAAGTGGACTCAAATAAAGAAATTCAACATGTATCGTATGTAACCCTAATAAAATGAAATGTTGAAAGGAAATTATATGTAAGACTTTTTCTTATAACTAACTGTCTGAAATAGCCCATATGTAGTATTGAGGTGAACAAAATTCAAATATAGGTAATATAAACGTAAGTTTCTTTGGATCTAATCTCATCATTATTTTTGTCTATGTGAACATTTTTGAAAAATCGAAATGCTCATTTTTATCCTCAACCAAAAACTATGAATTCTCAACACCACCCTGCAAATAATCCTACCAAAACAAATTATGGAAATATTATTGATTCAACATGTAACACAGTACATGTGATAGGACTTATACTTGGAGACAAATGAATAAATGGAAATCTTGACAAACATTGCTTAATACTATTTTTACTAGGCATGATTCAACCAAGGCTTTGGCTTATTTGCACCTAATTAGAAAAATTCAAATGAACCATGTCATAATACGTTGGAATCAAAATAGAAATGTTCCCATAATTATCCTCGGGGCCACTTGACTCTTATAAGGGGATAAATTGTGACGTAAATTTTCTAGCTCATGCTACTCCTCCTCCTTGAACATGATATTGTCAAACTTGGATGAGTGAGGCATAAGATTTAAAGGCTCGGTATCACTCATGTGTTAGCATAGCTTCTCATTATAAGTGTCAACACTATCATATTGAATGTAGAAGTGGCTATGGACATGATCAAGTTATGCGCCATAAAATTCACCACATTTCCTTACATTTCTTCCTATTGAAGAAATGTTTTGTAATATGGAGAGGATAGGTATGGAATTCTAATGACTAGTCACACAACCTCCCTTCAAAATTGTCATTGATCTGAATTTCAGGGGGCATATGGTCTAAATTCAGATGTAGGAGCCATAAAAGAATTAAATGGAGAGGCCATCGTCTTTCATTCATCATAAAAACATTAAATTGAGAGGCCATGTTGGAGAAATAACTACCTTAGTACCATGGTGATCTACCTAGGAGACATCACCATTTGCCTTGTGCTTATGTTGTATGGTCTAACTTAGGTTATATTGATCAATATCGGTCAAATAGGTGATTATTTCTCATTAATTGACAATTGAGGCACTCTACTTTGATCATTCTACCATTTGGGTGCCTATATTAATTGCAAACCACTTCTAGCTTTGACTAGGGGCGCTAGTGTGTGAATGTGGCTATTTTGTGGTCTTTTTAGGCATTTATTTGTCTCCTGGACACTCTCCCACTCACCCGTGCACTCTCCCATGCTAGAATTCCCTCATTTATGACCCAGGAATTCTCCTTACATTCCCACACATGGTTTCGTGACTATTTGGTTAGCTTTGGAAGCCTATGGGTCAACCTAGGGGGGTTTAGGGGTCAAATCCTAGCTTGAACTTGTACGCATTCACATGGCCTCCAAGGGATCACAAATTTTCTCTAGTGTATTATAAATATGTACTATACACATATACAAGATGTACTGTAATAATATGATCAGTTATTAGCACCATTCACATGTGCTATTTCAGTCTCTTTTGTTGTTCTCTTGCATATTTTACCAAATACTTTGAGTGTGAATATTGCTATAGCTCCTAGATCTCATTGAGAAGAAATTATCACGTGGTATCAAAGCTAGTTGGAGCTGCAAACAAATCTATAGAGGTTTGAGTGGCTTCTTAGGGCATATTTTCAAAATCCGAGTGTTTGCATCGCAGGTTTTA
The DNA here is from genome assembly GCA_001517045.1 of Pseudotsuga menziesii. Classification (NCBI taxonomy): domain Eukaryota; kingdom Viridiplantae; phylum Streptophyta; class Pinopsida; order Pinales; family Pinaceae; genus Pseudotsuga; species Pseudotsuga menziesii. Next base: position 396,457 of record LPNX010779538.1, read on the forward strand.
TAGTGTTTTTGTCGCAGGTTATGCAAGCAGGATGGAGCAGACTCATCTATTGCTTACACAATTCAACTATTTTTAATGGAAGGCTAAAATGGTGATCCAGTTGAGGTCGAAAGGCCTATATAGAGTCACCATGGGGACTGAAGCCGAACCCAACTCTGCAGTAGAGAAAGCTAAGTACTTCAATCGAATTGATGAAGCTTTTGGAAAGATTAGCCTCAAAATTTTAAGGGATCTCCTTGTAATGCCCTCTTCTCCTTAGGCATTTGAGGACCAACCCGCTAACCTATGTGATTCCTATAGGTTTGAGCGGGTACTGAGAGTCAAGGAATCAGCCGAAGATTGATGCCATATATAGAAGATCTAGGGCATCAATATTATATCACCATTGGGTCGAAGAGGGCCACTAGAGCCAAAGGCCACCTTCATGCATGACATCCGGGCATTATTTAATGATGCATGCACCTGATTAAGTCTCCATGCGCATGCATGCAAGTCAACTGCAAATTAGAAGATAAAGTGACCTAATTAGGTCAAAAGTTAGGGTTTTCGCAGTTGAAAGTTATAAAAGAAAGATAAAGTGAATGGAGAAGTCACTTATGTGATAATTGATTTGTGGAGTCGAATTGGAGAGCTCGGCGAGCTAAGTTGGGGTTGGGCGTATGCTCAGCTAACTAGTGTATTTCGGCAACAAAATCTATCTGCCCTAGTTCATCATTAGGTTGGATCATCCAGGTTCAACACTAGTTCATCATCAGGTTACATTCGGTAGTTATTTCGAGAGGTTGATTATTCATCCAGCCAGAGGGTTTCACCGTCACACTGTATCATCGTGATTAGAGACAAAGCAATTCATTTTCCTACCTACAGGGTTCAGAACTTCCGCATGCTGCTTCCATCATCATCAGAGGGGTATTATAACCCTAGTGCACATCATCCGGGCTTCCAGCAGCAGCTTATTTATTATTCTGGAGCTTATACAGTTTGAGAGGTGGGCGCATTCACCTATGGAGGACGATTTGGTGTATCTCTTTATTCCTCCGGCAGAATCCTTGCATGCTGGGACCAGTCTCTTCACCATCAGCTGATCTATATACTGGTATGTACATGCATTGATTTCTCCTATTTTATAGCATCTCAGTATTTTTCTAGGGCACATATTTGCATGCAACTGCATGCATGCAAAGTTCGGGGTTTTCTTTCCTATTTGATTAAGAAGTAAGTCTATTATCCATCTACAGTATACACATAAACAGGAAAATATCAGTTTGGGATATTATAGTGGTATCAGATCTATTTTCCTTGCCAGCTGTGGGCATGCAAAAATTATAAATGAATCCAGGAGACCCATACAACATTACTCACAGGAGATAGAGGTATAGAGACAAAGAAGAGGAGTTAGAGGACATAGATTTGGGGGACAGAGAGTATCAGTTTGAAAAAGGCAAAGAAACAATGGCCAATGATGATAAAATAGCTTTCAATAATCTCATATCAGCCATAAAAGAACTCACCACTGGGCAAAAATAAATGATGAGCACCTTCAGGCAAATGACTAAGAAGAATGGGCCCACCCCACACAGTCCCTTATTTCCCAACAGTGATAGGGTATCCACCTGCAGTAGTAGGGAGCACTTACATACCAACATGCAGAGCCATCCCCATATATACAAGCCTTTCCGACCTACCATGCCTCAATTCTTAGATAGTCCAGCAGCAATGCCTCTAGCACAAGCAAAACCAGAAGAACCCATGAGTGCCTATCTGAGAGAATATAGGGCTTTAGGAGAGGACTTCCATTCAGCCATAACCTTCACTGACTTCTGCCACTTCAAAAGTAAGAACAAACCCAAAGCTTACAATAGGCCATTCACCCAGAACTATGAGTTACAACGCACTATAGGGAAACTAACTATCCCTACCTTTGAGGGCACCTGGGGTGGCCCAGCTAGGAATTGGGTGCAGAAGTTGGATACATACTTTCAGCTCAACCCCATGATTGGGACAGATGCCATTAAATTGGATACTTTGCATTTGTACATAGAAGCACATGAGTGGTGGTACCACGGGTTAGTGACACTAGGTCACAACACCATCACCTCATACACAGATTTTACACAGAGGCTCATTGAGCGGTTTGATTGGAAGGATCCATAGGTACACTTTAGGGAGCTGGCACAACTCAAGTAGACATGGAGTGCAAATGCTTTTATTTCTGAGTTTCAGAGGATAGCAATCATGGTCACAGATATATTAGAGAGCAGGTTGATTATGTTGTTCACTGAGGCTCTCACTGAACCCTTACGGGAATGGGTCAAGTCTTATAGGCCCACCACCCTAGCAGATTCCATCAGACGGACTAGAGACATGCAGGATGCAGTGCCCAAAAATAGGTTTCCTTCTAGGACCAATGTTCCTATTAAAGATAAAGAAAGGAAACCATGGCCCAAGAAAGACTGGATGGACAATGATACTCGACAAGACCTTAGAAGAGAAAAGTTATGTTTCACTTGCCAGGAACCATGGATACCAGGTCACGGATCTTCAGGAAAAGGAAAGGCCTACTACATAGAGGCTTATTCTGACAGTGAGGAGGATGAGGATTACCAGGATCAAGAGCAGGAAGAGACAACAGAGATAGTTGCTGAGGGACAGGCCTTAGGAGGTACCATTGCTACCATGGCAAGGGTTCCTAGATTCCACACTCTTCGGATCAGAGGTACCATACAGGGACACAGATGGGAGTACTAATTGATGGTGGGGCATCCCACAATTTTATTGATGCTGCTTGGGTTAAAAAGAGAGACATTCAGACTGAGAGGATCTTTGATGGGTTTTCGGTAGCCGCAGCAGGTCACACCATGGAGTGTAGTCAGAGGATTCCTAAATTAAAGGTAACGCTTGGGAATTATACAGTGATAGAGACATTCTATGTGGTAGATGTACCTGACATGAATGTGGTACTAGGATTTCAGTGGGTGTATTCCATAGGGAAGTATTCCACAAATTACCAGACCATGGAGATGGAGTTTACAGGAGCAGAAAGATAGAGGGTGGTATTGAGAGGGATGAATACCTATCCACCCACAGCAATGACATCACACAGAATGGAGGCAATACTCCGGTAGGGAGATATTGAGTGGGTTGCAGAGTGTATGGTTACCTTTAGGAAACCACCAGATGAGGCCACACAACATCCAACAGATATAGAGGCCTTACTACAAAAGCACAAGGTAGTATTCGGAGACCTTCCAACAGGTCGACCTCCAGATAGGGGATTTGAGCACATTATTGAGTTAGAGGAGGGGACCCAAGCAGTCATCACCACTCCTTACAGACATCCCAAGAGGTATAAATATGAGATCGAGAGTACAATCAAGGAACTACTCAAGCTGGGATACATCAAACCTAGCTCCAGTCCCTTTGCATCTTCAGTAGTGCTAGTGAAGAAAAAGGATGGAACCTTACGCATGTGCATTGATTACAGGGCACTCAATAAGAAGACCATAAAGAACAGGTATCCCATCCCTAGGATTGATGAGTTAATGGATGAACTACAAGGGGAAAAGTACTTTTCCAAAATTGATCTCCGCTCAGGGTACCATCAAATTCGGGTAAGGGAACAGGATGTTCCAAAGACCGCTTTTCGTTGCCACTACAGACATTATGAGTTTCTAGTGATGCCATTTGGGCTCACTAATGCACCAGCTACTTTCCAATCATGCATGAACCATATCTTCAGGACACAGTTGCGTAAATATATTCTGGTATTCTTTGATGACATATTGATATATAGTCAGACTTGGGAAGAACATTTGAGACATCTTGATGAAGTACTTGGTATTCTATAGGAGCGGTCACTATATGCCAAAATGTCCAAGTGTGAGTTCGGCATGCAGGAGATGTTGTACTTAGGACATGTGGTAGGGGCCAACAGGGTCCAGGTGCACTTAGAGAAGATTCAGGAATTTTGGATTGGCCTACACCTAAAAATGTGACAGAACTGAGGGGATTTTTGGGCCTTTGCACCTACTACAGGAGGTATGTCAGCGGATTCTCACAGATGACTGCACCCCTCATAGATCTTGCCAAGAAGGGAGCATTTAGTTGGTCGGAGGCAGCACAACAAACATTCAAGAAAATGAAGGAGGTAATGAGTTCAAGCCTAGTATTATCTTTACTAGACTTTTCTCAATCCTTTGTGTTAGAATGTGATGCTTTAGGAGAGGGAATTGGGGCAGTTTTGATGCAGAACAACCACCCCATTGCGTTTGAGAGCAGGAAGCTCAAAGACTATGAGCGCCACTATTCGATATATGACAAAGAGATGTTAGCTATCCTCCATGCACTATCCAAGTTCAGGCAGTACTTAGTAGGTTCCAGGTTCAAGGTCAAGACAGATCACAACAGCCTGAAATACTTCCTAGAGCAGAAAGAGCTAAACGAGAGACAACCGAAATGGGTAAGTAAAATTCAGGCTTATGACTTTGAGATTGAGTACGTAAAGGGGAAGATCAATGTAGTGGCCGATGCACATTCTAGATGACCAGCTACTTTATCCCTTATGAGCATCTCATCAGATTGGAGGTCTCATCTTTTGGTTGAGTACTCCAAAGATAAGTTTGCTTGCGAGCTATTGGATGGACAGAACCAGGATGATAGGTACAAGGTCATTAATGATATCATATACTACAAAAAACAGAATCTTCTTGGTTCCAAAGTCTCCCCTCAAGAAGAAAATCTTACAGGCATCGCACGATTCACCATTAGCAGGGCATCAAGGGTTTCTCAAGACCTACAGACAGATTAGAGAAAGGTTCTCATGGAAGGGCCTCAAGAAATATGTGATACAACATGTGAGGGAGTGCAGCTTGTGCCAACAAAACAAAATAGAGCACATCCACCCGGCTGGTTTACTACATCCCTAACCTATTCCCGAGCAGAAATGGGAGAGCATTTCTATGGACTTCACTGGGATACCTAAGGTCCAAGGCAGAGACTGCTTGTACATAGTAGTGGACAGATTGACTAAGTTTGCTCACTTATTTTCCATATCATCAGATTATTCAGCAGCACAGGTAACAGAACTATTTTTCAGAGAGGTATTTAGACTCCATGGGTTACCCAAGACCATTGTCAGTGACAGGGACAACAAATTCACAGGAGCCTTTTGGAAAGAGCTTAGTGGGGACCGAGTTAGCCATGAGCACAAGTTATCATCCGCAGAGTGACGGGCATATAGAGATTGTTAGTAAATGGATTGAGGGATACTTGAGAAATTACGTATCAGGTCAGCAGAGGACATGGATCAAATGGTTACACTTGGGTGAACATTGTTACAACACCACCCACCATATGACCATTAGGATGACCCCTTTCTGAGCCCTGTATGGGTATGATGCTTCCACTTTTGCAGACCGGATATTTGGAGATACCGGGGCCCCCAAGGCCAAGGAGTGGATTCAGGAGGGTCAAGATATCCTCAAGATACTCAGGGAGAACATACAGGCTGCTCAGAATCAACAGAAGATATATGCAGACAGGCACCGAGTTGAGCGCAGTTTTGAGGTTGGAGACTTCGTTTATTTACGCCTTCAGCCTTACCGACAGTCATCTCTTAAAAAGAAAGGAGCAGAAAAAATCCAACCTCGTTTCTATGGTCCATACAAGATAATCCGGAAGGTTGGAGAGGTAGCATATGAGATAGAACTACCCCCAGAGAGCAAGATTCACAACGTATTTCATGTCTCCAATCTCAAGAGGGTGGTTGGTCAATAGATTGTTACATCTTCTAAGCTACCTCCCCTTGATGACGAGGGGCAATTGGTTTTGATTCCAGGACGCATCCTAGAGGTGTGAGAGTAGAAACTGAGGAATAGAATAATCAGAGATTACCTAGTTCATTGGAAAGATCTGCCTATAGAGGAGGCTACTTGGGAGGCAGAACAAGTATTATAGCACCCAGCTTTACAATTGCTTGAGGACAAGCAAATTCGAGCAAGGAGGACTGTAATTTCTTCTTCTGCTTAGGCATTTGAGGACCAACCCGCTAACCTATGTGATTCCTATAGGTTCGAGCGAGTACTGACAGTCAAGGAATCAGCCGAGGACTGATGCCATATATAGATGATCTAGGGCATCAATATTATATCACCATTGGGTCGAAGAGGGCCACTAGAGCCAAAGGCCACCTGCATGCATGACATCTGGGCATTAGTTAATGATGCATGCACCCGATTAATTCTGCATGCGCATGCATGCAAGTCAACTGCAAATTAGAAGATAAAGTGACCTAATTAGGTCAAAAGTTAGGGTTTTCGCAATTGAAAGTTATAAAAGAAAGATAAAGTGAATGGAGAAGTCACTTATGTGATAATTGATTTGTGGAGTCGAATTAGAGAGATCGGCGAGCTAAGTTGGGGTTGAGCGCATGCTCAGCTAACTGGTGTATTTCGGCAGCGAAATATATCTACCCTAGTTCATCATCAGGTTGGATCATCCAGGTTCAGCACTAGTTCATCATCAGGTTACATTCAACAGTTATTTCGAGAGGTTGATTATTCATCCAGCCAGAGGGTTTCACTGTCACACCGTGTCATCATCATCAAAGGGGTACTATAACCCTAGTGCACATCATCCGGGCTTCCAACAGCAGCTTATTTATTATTATGGAGCTTATACATTTTGAGAGGAGGGCGCATTCACCTGTGGAGGACGAATTGGTGTATCTCCTTATTCCTTCGGCAAAATCCTTGCATGCTGGGACCAGTCTCTTCACCATCAGCTGATCTATATACTAGTATGTACATGCATTGATTTCTCCTATTTTATCGCATCTCAGTATTTTTCTAGGGCACATATTTGCATGCAACTGCATGCATGCAAAGTTCGGGGTTTGCTTTCCTATTTGATTAAGGAGTAAGTCTATTAGCCATCTATAGTATACACATAAAGAGGAAAATATCAGTTTGGGATATTACACTCCTCTTTCATGTAGAAATTCTTGGAAAACCCAATAAATTTTGGCTCAAGCTTGAGTCACTATTTGGGAAGACTGATGAAATGAGTGGCCATCAAGTTGAGAATGAGCTAATCTTTGCGAGCCTAGCTGTTATCCTGTGAAATGGCACTTCTCCATTTGAGTACTAACACTCAATGTGTCGATGCACAAAAGGGCAAAATGGATATAAGTGGCCAAAACATTATAGATGTGCATGACCTTTGATGCATCATCCTCTTACCATCCTGACCTATTTTTATAAGATCATTAGAGTGAATTCACGACTATTGCCATTGCAACCCACGTATCATTCACGAGTATTGACATTGCAACCCGTGTATACATGATTAGGGTTGGAATTCGCGGGTTTCCCTTATGAAAGTCACGGATCATGCGCGAATTGCTAGTATTAATAGTTGTGAACGCCTTAATTCAAAATTAAAAAATATAAACAAGTTTAGTCGAGGACAGTTGGGCTCTTAATCATAACTATCCCAACTTCTCCAACCATCTCAACCTTCATAACCTCTCTTTTTCCTCATGTATAAATAGAGGGTAGGGGTTGAGGCTAAACATCAATCAATTCTAGAGAAAAGTTATGCTGGTGGTTTTCCTTTGGAGATCTTGGAGCAACAAAACCCAGTTCCCTTGGCTAGCAGAGGAGCACTTGTTTCAGATACTGGTTGTAATCTTTCATCACTTGTTTATCAATACAGAGAGTTTTTCTTCCAATACGTATGTTTGTACTCTTATGTATTGTGATTTATGAATTGTATTGTTATTTCATTGTAAGCATTTTATTTCATTAATCATCTATATGATATATAAGATATTGCAGTAAAGGTCTGGCTCTTTGCAGGTATTGGAGATTCCCTAGAAGCCGTTGGAGTAATTTGGGATTGAAGAAGAAAGCTAGGATCAACCGTCATAAGCAAGGTACACCTAATTTCTTTCTGATTTCTCTATCAAATTCTTTAATGGTTGAATGTATGCAAGTTTATTTAGTACGTTGGTAACCCTAGAGACCCTAGGTTATAAAGTTGTATTCTCCTAAACAACAGAATTGGTGACTCCATTGGGGAGTCCAACCTATTGTGGGTCCTTTCTTTTGGTTTTCTGACAGTTTTTGCTCTTATTGATATTGTTAATGATTTATTCAGTTTTTGCTTTTGTTTGTCAGCGTTTCATGCTAAGAACCTAGGTGTCGTTTATTTTTCTCTTTAAAAAAATTTGACAGTATTCACGACTTGTCAGTATATACAGTCGCGAATTATCAGTTGTATTCGTGGGTTGCTTCGGTAATAGTCGTGTATGGTACGCAGGTTGCCTTTATGACGGCCGTGAATTTCCTGCAGGTGTCTGTCAACCAGTAAGGGTTTGCTTGTCCTTCATTTTCTGATCCTTCAGGAGTCTAATAGGGTTCTTATTTAGCATGATATTGTGACTTAAGGTGTATACTTTTCATTGCTTGCTTGTTAATTCAAGTTTTTTGAGTAAGTTTGGTTTGATTTCTTTGTGTGTGAATGTGTTGGGTCCTTCCTACTTGGTTTCTTTGTTTGAGTACTTGTGTTTTTTGGGTCATTGATCAGTCCTTTAAGACACTCATGTACTTGAGATTGCTTTTCGGGTAGTCTGAGTGAGTCATTCTTGCCATCTTTTAGATCTATTGGTCATTGCAAGTCGATAAATCTGCCAAGCCTAGGGTTTGAGTCATTTTTTTCTATTGGTTGAAGAATGTTATTGTAGGGTCTGACTGTCATCATTTACACTTTATAAGATCAGAATGTTAATTTTCTTATAGTGCATTTAGTTGCATATAACTTTTGAATTTTTTGAAAAAGGAAAGCCAAAAGCATTTTTGTTGCACTTTGTATTAGTTTGCAGATTAGTTGTTCTTTTCACTATTTTTTTAGAAAAATTAAAAAGTTTCAAGTCTTGCAGTTTCTCATATTGTTTAAAAATTCCATTAGCTTTCATTTAGAAAGAAAAAGAAAGAAAAAGTTGCATTTGTAGTTGCATTCACTTCAAATTTTTATACATCATTTGCTTTCACTTTGTCGAGTCTATAACACCATTCAATCTCATTTTGCTACCTTTGAATAACACAGCCCATTAAAAAGAGCGTCTAATTAAAATTTATTAGTAAGTTTCTTTTTATATGTTCATACATCAACTACCTTAAACTAGGTTTTTAGACTAAGAATTTAAACTATCCAAAAGCGTTTAATTTCAAACGTAGTGGTCTTTCATTAGGTAAATCCTCTTCTACAAGAGACAATCCAGAAATCTCATCTCACGCTGTTTTTAAGCATGAGCCCGCGTGAGAGCTCGGTTGAGGAGATAACCCTGCAATTCCTTGTTCGTCTGTCTACCAGGATTTTTATGCGTTTGGGGATCTTTTCAATACCACCTCTTGGGCCCCATGTGGTGCCTGTGTTGACAGGGTTTTGGGCTTAGCTACGCTGCCCATACATAAGGATCAGGCTTGCGACTATTCCTTCAAACTCTCGGTGTATATTTGGTAGCCTTGGTCTCCAGACACTAGGATCTTACACAGGTGGTATTGGAAAGTTATTTCCAGTACACCTAGGACAGACTTGGAAGGTAACCTCAGTAGACAATTTGGGAGGGTGGTTGGGTGATTTCAACACTTGCACCCAGAAAAATATTCACAAGACGCCAAGTAACCATCCTTCGATCTTCACTGGTTGGACCTGGGCCCTAATCATCCCAAGATTTCCATTAGAAGGTGTATCTTCTATCTGGTGTGTCTGTGTTACTTAGGACATTTTTAGAGAGTGTTATGTGTCTTGTGTGTGTTTATTTGGCCTTTAGGTATGTGAGTCAAATATATAGCTATGGAGGACCAAATTCTTTGTTGGTCTAGAAGGTTGCAAAACCTTCCTCCATCTCCTACAGTGGAGCCTCCACCGCCACCTCAAAGGAAGGGACTTGATACAGACGGTTCCTTTGAACTGACTAGTGTTAGCGAAGTTCCTGGTGCACCGGAACTCAGACTTAATCAGGAAGAAACATCAATAGTAGAGATAGAATACTTGCAGACTAACAAGTTTGCAAGAAAATTTAATCCAGCTCTGATTGATTTGAACGATCCTGTGATAGTCCAGGTCCTCCTGTTTAGTTCACTTGAATTTGGTGTTCCTTTGAGCCGAGTTATGTCTAACTCAGGAGAGGGTATGTCTACCTCGACTTCAGCCATTTTGGCTGGTGGAGTCCCACCTCCCCCAGTGAGTACTCCTAGACCTAATGCATCTATTGCACCTATTTCACCAAGTTCTCGAGTGGTTCAACCCTCAACAACTTCTAGTATGGTAGGTCAGTCTAGTGGGGTGGTCACTAGGATACCCAATGGACCATTTACTTCTCCTTCTTTTATGCAAACTACTAAAAATGGTCCAAGTGGATCCACTTTGTTCATCTAGGGTTTTCCGCGGAATAGGGGACATATTCCTCCATCCACTCCTTATGTAGGTCCTAAACTTGCATATGTGGGAATGTCATCTGGAAACACAAATTCCTTCACAGGTCATCATTTTCAAACACCTAGTCAGGTTTCAACTCCTTTCATGAGCTCTCCCTTTTCACTTTTTAGTGGAGGGATTCTTGCTCCTGTGCTTCAAACTCCAGTTTCCTATGGAGTAGGTCCAACCACATATAATGCACCACAAACTAGTAACCTGGATTTTGGGTGGAATCCTTTCCAGAATGTTGCAACCACTTCACAACTAGTGGCTACCCCACCTTTTTGTTTGGGAGCCAAGGGGTAGGTACTTCCATACCCCAAACTCCTTATTATCAAACCCCGGTTAGGCCTAAACTCCCTTTCCTGACAACGTTAAACTTGCCAGATTTGTCAAAGTTAATGAATGACCCCGTACGACACAATCCAGAATGGCCACCTATACCTATTAAACTACCATCAGACATTCCTAAGTTTGAAGGAAAAACTGGTCAAGATCCAAGTGCGCACATTACCACTTTTCACCTTTGGTGCTCTTTGAACTCACTGAACGATGACTCCGTTCGGTTGAGCCTCTTTTATAGAACATTGGCTCATGTGGCATCAAAATGGTACATAGAACTTCCCTCTGTTGCATATGATAGTTTTCTAGATTTAGCAACCGTGTTCCTTAACCACTTTCAACTTCTTGTTCGGTATGATGCTGTCACAGACTTGTTGTCAAGTTTTCGAAAAAACAAGGCCACACATATTTTCGATCATATTCAGGAGTGGACAAGACAAAAGAAGCTTATAAAATCCACTATACCTCCCGAGTTTCTATTAGAGTGGTTCTTAAAATATTTATTGCCTTACATTTCTAAGGACGTGTCCACTTTGGGGGTGACCACGGAAGAAGAGGCTATCCTCAAAGCCCAACAATTAGACTTGATATATGCTCAGTCTGGGATTTTGTATGAAATCATACCTGAGGCGCCGAGGTCCACAAACGATCAAGAGAAACCCATGCCTAGACCCCATACTGATGGCGTTGTTGGTTCGATTAGTTATCCTACTATAGAATTGCTGGTTAACCAACTCCATGAGTTGTCAATGAAGCAGTCTGCAGCAAAGGCAGCCAAGGCTGCCACCCCCTTAATACAAAATGAAATTTTTTTTGCATAGTCTTCTCAAAAGGGGAATCGGCATCCTGGTGGAAAAAATAATAAAGAGAATAAGGGCGAGGGTAACCAAAATAAGCAAAATCCCACGAACAATGTTGATGGGGGGGGGGGGGGGGGGGGGGAGATAAGAAAAAGCTCAAGTTTCTTTGTAAGTTGTGCTAGGGAGACCACCTTACTTATCAACGACCTCTTATGGAGAAATCTCAGAATTTGTTGAAGAATCAACAACCGACTGTCCTAAAGGATCCTTTTCGCCAAGGACAAAATGCAGCTTCTATTTCGAATGTAATCGAGGGCACTTCTAGTGCTCCTCTTGATCAAAACTATATCAATATGGTACAATCCAACACTTTAATCCAAACAAGAAATAATAATTATGAATTGGAGGCTCTAGAGAAGGGTAAGACTACTAGTGAAACTTCAAACCCTCTCACTAATGAAAAACCAGCTGATCCAATGCCCAAGATACCGAAAGGTGTCTTTAAGAAAACAATTCACAACCCTAATGGTAGGGATGCTTCCAACTACTCCTTAGTTGCAGCATTCACTCAAACTCCTTTTGCGATGTCGACATTGGAGGTGTTACAGAGTTATTCTGGTCATCGAGATTCCCTCTTAGCAGCCATAGGCAGCATGGATTGAACGAGCCTGCAGGTGAAATTTAATCTTTTTGATGTCAAAATACGTCTGCCATACCATGTGGCTTTGTCAATTGATGTTTTCCATGGAGGAAAAAAAATTGGATGTACAGTGGTTGATGAAGGTGCTTCCACATGTGTAATTTCGATGTCTTGTTGGAAATCCTTAGGATCCCTAGAGCTAGTTCCATCGAACACTCTACTTACTGTGTTCGACGGAAGGTCTTTCCGTCTGCAAGGTATCCTACCAACTTTCGAAATAAAGGTGGCAGGGAAAGCAGTTTCTATTGATGTGGAAGTAATCGATGCCCCATTGGATTATAACTTGTTGTTAGGGAGAAGTTGGACTTACGCTATGTGTGCGATCGCCTCGGCCATTCTCTGAGTTGTAGATTTTCCACACGAAGGGAAGTTGGTTACTGTTGACCAACTTAGTTTCACTCGGAAGGGTTATTTGGAGACAAATGAGTCCACAATACCTTTGATAGATTAGACCAAACCAACTAATGAGAGCTTAGGTTTTGGAATGTATGCATCTTTGATGGGCACATTTGATATCCCAACCCTTATTAACTACTTAGGTTCTACGAGTGTATGGAAGTCTATTACAACGGTTGTCGATAGAACTGATCCTTGGGTCCTTCCTTTCTGTCATGAGCCTCAAGTGCCCTTATCTGCAGTGGAAGTAGCTTATCAAGCTGTTTTTAATGCCACTGCTGATTCCATCGTGACTCCTTCTACAATCTCAGAGGAGTCAGATGAAGCTTATCTACCCACTTGGGTAGAGAACTCTTTGTATTCATATAATTTCTTAGACATGGTTTTCCTTCGGACGATGCCATTTTGGAATTGGATGAGAAAATACTTGTGAAGACCTTCACCATAAGTCCTTCTCTCTTCCAGAGTTGAGCAGAATTGAGAATCAAGAGTTCCATGTGAGACTAGCAGAGGATGTTGATTCGCCGATTAATCCTTTACCAAAGGAGGGAGTTTTTGCTGAGGGGAAGATGACAAATATATTTGCTACCATTCCAATCAACATCTCTGTAAACCTAATGTCGTTGAAAATGTGCATATTGGTGCAAACTGCTCTCCGAAGGAGATTGCGATATATACTTCCGTGTTTAAGGAATTTTGCGACGTCTTTGTCTGGTCATATGAGGAGATGCCAGACATAGATCCATCTATCGTTGAACACAAAATCCACACTTACCCTGATGCTAAACATGTTCAACAAAAACTTTGACTTGTCAATCTGTGGAAAGCAAAAGTCGTTAAGGTTGAAGTGGAGAAATTGTTGAAAACAGGGTTCATTTACCCAATTCCTCTGACTTGTAATACCTTCACCATAAGTCCTTCTTACTTCTAGAGTTGAGTATAATTGAGAATCAAGAGTTCCATGTGAAACTAGCAGAGGGTGTTGATTTTCCAATTAATCATTTACCAAAGGAGAGAGTTTTTGCTGAGGGGAATATGGAAAATATCTCTGCTACCATTCCAATCAACATCTCTATAAACCCCAACATCATTGAAAATGTGCATATTGGTGCAAACTGCTCTCTGGAGGAGATTGCCATATATACTCCCTTACTTAAGGAATTTCACGACATCTTTGCCTGGTCATATGAGGAGATGCCAGGCATATATCCATCTATCGTTGAACATTAAATATGCACTTACCCTGATGCTAAACTTGTTTGACACAAACTTCGACCTGTCAATCCATGGAAAGTGGCAATTGTTAAGGTTGAAGTGGAGAAACTACTGGAAGCAGGGTTCATTTACCCAATTACTATGACAGAATGGGTATCCAATCCCGTTCCTGTTGATAAAAAACAAGGGACCATACGCTTATGCACTGATTTTCATGACTTAAATAAAGCGTGTCCCAAGGATAACTACCCTACGCCCTTCATCAATCAGATCATTGATGCTTGTGCGGGTAGGGAGGTATTTTCTTTTATGGATGGATTTTACGGGTATAACCAAATTCAAATTAATCTGGAAGACCAACATAAAACTACCTTTATTTGTCCTTGGAGGACCTTCGCCTACAAGAAAATGCCCTTCGATGTGAAAAATGCTTGAGCTACCTTCCAGCGGGAAATGAATGTTTCCTTCCACTATATCAAGAATATTGTCGAACCTTACTTGGATGATCTGCTTGCGCATTCTCGCAAGAGGAAGGAACATCCAGATCACCTTCATATGATCTTTGAATGATGTAGGCATTATGAGATACGCTTGAATCCCCACAAGTGTGCTTTTTGCGAAGAGTCAGGGAGGTTACTAGGGTTTATTCTGTCTAACATAGGAATACAGGTGGATCCTTTGAAAGTTAAGGATATTCTAAATCTGCCTCCTTCTCGTTCCATCAGGCAACTTCAGAGTCTGCAAGGGAAGTCCAATTTCCTTTGGTGTTTCATAGTCAATTATTCCAAGATCACTAAGGGTTGCATGCACTTGCTAAAGCAAGACACCCCATTCCTATGGGATGAAACCGCACAGCTCACTTTCGAGGCATTAAAGAAGGCCTTACTATCGACTCATTTACTACGCCCACCAGATTACACCAAAGACTTTATATTGTATCTGGCTGTGTCAAAGTCAATTATAGGAGTAGTACTTGTTCATGAGGAAGACAAGCTTCAAGAGCATGTTGTATATTACCTTAGTCGCGCATTAGTTGGTCTTGAACTCAGGTACTCCCATGTCGAGAAGTTAGCTTTAGTAGTAGTCTATGTTTTTCAGAGGCTACATCACTACATCTTACTGAGGACAACCACAATGGTTTCATATGTAAATTCGTTTCAGAATGTTTTTTCCTGACGCATAATTGGGGGAAAATTCAACAAATGGATAATCATTCTCCAAGAGTTTGACTTGGATTTCCAATCTGCTCAATCCAAAAAATCCTTAGTTTTTGCTGAGCTTATCTATGAATTCCCTACGAAAGAGACTGTAGTGGTTGAATAAGACTCATTCCCAGATGAGTATATCTTTTTGATTTTCACCTCTGATCCTTGGTATGGAGATATCTTAGTGTATCTACAGACTCTTAATTTTCATGTGTCCTTCTCACGGGAAGATTGACATAAATTGAGTGTCAATGCGAAAAAGTACCTGATCATCGGTGATACCTTATACCGTTGAGGGGTAGATTCAATCTTGCGTTGGTTCCTCACCTATGAGGAGGTTGAGCGTGTCCTAAATGATTCCCATAGCGAAGCATGTGGGGGTCATTTATTTGGGTTAACAACAACCCATAAAATTTTACGTGCCGGTTATTTTTGGCCCACTATCTTCAAATATTGTGTGGAAGCTATAAAGCGTTGTCATCCTTGTCAGTTTTATACCAGAAAGATGCGGCTGCATCCTGCTCCTTTGTTTCCCGTCATCGTGGTAGGTCCCTTCACCAAGTGTGGGGTATATTACATGATGTGCAATCCAGTTACTGCAGGGGGCACATGTACATCATTGTCACTGTAAAATACTTCACAAAGTGGGAAGAGGCAATGCCTACCTTCAAAGTTGATGGCGAAAAAACAACTCACTTTGTATTCAACCAAATCATTGCTCGTTTTGGTATACCAAAGCAAATTGTCACTGACCATGGTAGTCATTTTCAGATAAACACGATGACCAAATTGACCACCGTGCTAGGGTTTAGGCAAGATCATTCATTTTCCTTTTACCCTCAGGCGAATGGACAAGTATAGGCGGTTAACAAAACCTTGAAAACCATCAAATGCACTTCGTTAATGCGATCCAATCAAATTGGCACATTATGGTGTACCCTGCACTTTGGGCATACCAAACTAATGTCAAGACTACTATTGGTTTTTCACTATTCCAACTCATCCATGGAGTGGAGGTAGTCGCGTTGGTTGAGTGCTAGATTCCATCCCTTAAAATAGATATTCATGTGCTTCCCGATACTACGGATCTAGAAGAACGTTTGCTTCATTTGGAACATCTAGATGAACATCGCAGATATGCGTTGACTACAAACGAAGCTCACAAAAATAGGGTCAAGAACCAATATGACAAAGCCGTCAAACTAAAAGTTTTCTCCAAGGGAGAACTTGTTTTTCTCTGGGATCAATACAAGGAACCCCTGGGGGCATGCAAATTTAAGTCAATGTGGTTAGGTCCCTACATGGTGTTGAAGGTTTTGAAAAAGGGAGCTTATGAATTAACTGATTATGATGGAAATAAGTTATCAGAGCCTAGAAATGGGCTCTACCTGAAGAAGTACTACACTTATGCATGGTACTTGTTCTTGTAATTTTATTGTATGTATTTTTATGTACAATAGGTCGTTATTTGGTTAGTTTTTATTATACAGTCTGTTGGTTGTTTCAGATGTCATCCGAGTGGTTTGTAGGTTTTGTTGATGGCGCTAGTCACCCTACTTGTAATCTGGCTTCAGACGTCTGGGTTATCTATTCACCCACAGGACAACTGGTTTCCTTTGGTGGCGCCTGCTTGATCTTGTCATAAGTGAATCAATATACAAAAAATGGGATCATAATCCATATATGCCTAAGCCTAGGCCTGCTCCTCAGCCTCCTCGGATGCGACTTCCTCTAGAACCTCCTTGTAATGAAGAACGACCCTAGCCACCCTTCTAAGAAGGCGTAGCCAAGTCAACGGAACCCCAACAACATACTCCTGCATGATCATAAGGATCCGATATATCCGCAGTATAGGGACATCTTGGGTAAGCCTAGACATCTTCCCCTCAATGACACACAGTAAACTGTCATCCCCACCCTATACAAGCCACACAAATGTCTTGGGATGCCAATCGGGGCGCACTGGTCCAATGTCTACATATAAAACATAAAGAAGGGGCAAGCTCTTATACATATGTATATATAATTTTATGAATAAAAAATCATAAAAAACAAATAATATAAAAATAAAAAACTTACCTATCTCTCCCCATGCCTCCCCTTGAGGGAGTACAAGTTTAAGGTCTCCTCGAAAATCTAGTCCAGCATATGGAAACTGCTCAAGAGTAGGCACATATCTTTCCCACCAAATATAGAAATCATCATCATAACCACTTTGTACCTTGCCTCCGCCACCTTTATGGAGAAATATTCCTCCCCATCTCGTAAGTCTAGGCTGACAAGGTGAGAGCGGTGGTAATGGCACTGCAAGGCCAAGGGCAGGAACCCTCTCGAAAAAGAATGCTACCAAGATGCTAGCATAGCCAAAGTTCCTTCTTCATCCCCTCTTGCAATTAGAAAGCTATTTTTTCATTATTGGGATCATCCCCGAACACCTGTCAAACAGTGTGCCCCGTATACATTCTGCTGCAACTCGCATGTGGGTCCATGTAGCCAAGTGTAAAGCAGAAGAACCAACAACCCTAGCTACCATGATTACCATCACTTTCATTGGGAAGTTAGTTATCTGCGAGATTGGGACACATATCCCCGATTTCTATGTACCAGGTAGGCAATATATATCAGTGTAATCTTGCATGCTCATAGGGTCACCACCCCTACCCGTGGCCTCAAGGTTTACAGGTGTGCATCTGCGAGAAAGCCCTGTGATGAAATAAATATCATCTATTGTAAGTTCCAAAGCCTCTCCCTGGAGGTCAAACAGTTCCCCCGATTTCTATGTACCAGGTAGGCAATATATATCAGTGTAATCTTGCATGCTCATAGGGTCACCACCCCTACCCGTGGCCTCAAGGTTTACAGGTGTGCATCTGCGAGAAAGCCCTGTGATGAAATAAATATCATCTATTGTAAGTTCCAAAGCCTCTCCCTGGAGGTCAAACAGTTCAAGCTCATGGTCCTAGTAATCTACTAGAGTCTCCAATAAACGGACTTTCGCTGTCATATTGGACATGCAATAGAAATTCAGCAAACCACTTCGTTGTAATGCTTTGTAATGCTTGCAAGGTTGGGGCATTCTGCATTGCTTCTTGGTCCATATCTTCTTGTTCCCTCTCTCTCCACTCTAAGACCATTTTGTGCCTGCCCAATGCACATATCAAACCATTATAATCCATCAAAATTATGTTGTATGGGTGCGTTTTTGAGTTTTTAGAGGTCACACAGTATTCATGAATGTTCTTTCAACACATCACGAACCATACACGGGCTGTAGTGCAGCAACCCGCGAATAAAACACGTATTTGCAGCTTTTACTAAGTCGACCCGAGAATGTTGCGTGAGGATCATAGGGCGCGCATAAAAATATAATTTTTTACACTAAAAATAAAATTTGAATGAATGGAAAGGAGGAGAAAAGAGAGATAGCCAACCTGCAACTTGCAGAATCGGAATTGGTCCAACGGTTTGCCCACGGTGATCAATTGAAGTTTAAAGGTAAAAATTGCCAAATATAGTAATTTTTCTAAATGGTATGTCTATTTTGGGTTTTTGAACTATTTATAATAAAAATTTCAAATTTTTACCCATTGTCTATAGTTTAAAATCAGTTTTTAATGTATAGACTAATACCATGGTATTTTTGCTAGCTGCAACATGTCTTGGATCATCGAAACGTTGTTTTGCGCCGCATATAGGGTAGGATTTGGTCCTCATTGCAGACTTTGCACTTATACCTTATCCGTCACTAAACCCTAGGATCATTTTTTCGTCCATGGACTATGGTGTGAAACCACTTTTACCTCGTACACATCATTGTTCTTCCATGGATAGGGCCTCCTTCCCATGGGTACCCTAGTTTAAAACACTATATTGTCTTTATGGTACCCATGCCGCAGTTGTGTTAGGTTTGCAAGAGCCTTCTTAGTTGTTTTTTATGACAAAATGAGCCTCTTTTTACATCTTTTTAAGAGCTATACCTGATTATAAGGCTCCCCACACTTATGGAGTTTTGTTTAGGCCCTGGTCTAACTCCTCAGAAAAGACTGGATTGCCGAGTAAATTTGTTCATTCAGACTCATTAAGAATAAGTGAATGTTCATCTACATTGGTGGTAAGTTATCTCTTTCTCAGACCATGTATATTATTTACGCGAAAGGAATACTCTCTTTTCTGTGGAATTGAGAAGAGTATATTCAGGCATAGGTTTATCTCTTTTCCGGACACGAGGAACTAAATTTACGGAAAAGAAACACCCAGTATAAGCTTGGTTTTCTCTTTTTTGTGCTCTGGACCCAAATATGAAAAAGATTCCGAACGTAATTTATGTCTTTGTCATGCTCGCAAAACCTAAAGAACAAAGCATCGAGTTTACTGTTGTAAGCCCCATTTCTCATAATCAAATGGATCTTTCCTAGTGATCTTGCCTTCCTTCACACTCGTAAAACTCAGGCCATATGTTTCTTTTTAAGAAGCGTTGGGTAGGTGGTAATTTAAACTTTTTCGGACCTCCCCGACTAAGTACGAAAAATGTGTGCCTTACTCTGTCGGGAGATAAGAGAGTTCTTCTATCGATTGTTTTATACTTTTCCGGCCTCAGGAGACTAAATTGTAAGAAAAATCACCCCCCTGGAGTCTTCTTCGGAGTTTTCAGACTCTCAAAACTATGAAAACACCAACAAGCATTTACTAGTTTGGGCTCGTAAAATCCACGAATCAATGAATATCAGGCATTATTCTCTCCC
The DNA here is from genome assembly GCA_001517045.1 of Pseudotsuga menziesii. Lineage (NCBI taxonomy): Eukaryota > Viridiplantae > Streptophyta > Pinopsida > Pinales > Pinaceae > Pseudotsuga > Pseudotsuga menziesii. The sequence continues at coordinate 416,336 of LPNX010779538.1, forward strand.
CTCTTCAAGCTTGTCAAAAATGAAAAGAGACTCGAGTTGACTTTCATGGACTTGTTAAAATTAACAAGAAAGGTAAGGAAGAATTTCTCTCTTTGGGTTATAAACAGTGGCAGCATGTCATCCTTGAACAAAGCACTCTCTGAACTTTTCGATACTCATGTCTCAATTTACACTTCTAGCTCAACTATTACATCGAGTTTTTGCTCCTCCACTTGTCCTTTATACATGGGGAATCTGATCATGTCTCCTACATGACAGATAAGTCTAGTTGTCATATCTGCAAGTCAAAAGATGCCTTCGGTCATCTCTGTGTCGTGCTCATTGTTCAAGGATCAATACATTTATCAGATTATCCTAATTCCCATCATTATCATCTTTGAGTATCCATTGTGTCTACCTTCCCTCACCCAGTTCCCTAGTTACTCTTGTGACCTATTGAAGGATTTATTGCCTTCCTTATCACATCACGGTTTCTCATCAACATCTTCTGAAGATGAAGACCTAGAATTTCGATGATAGCACCTTAGGATTCACTTCTCATTTTGTGAATTCCTTTGCTCCAGTTGTCAGTGCTACTCAATCACTGACATTCTATTGCATTCCTTCCATGTTTGACTTCAACTTCATCTATTTACATGGTAGGAATTGTACTGGTTACTATGGATTTGGATGAAGGCCTTAGTTTAAACCCTCTATAACCTAAGTTGCGCAAGATTGAGTTATGTTCAACAACACTACTTCCAGATTTTGAAAACTCATCATTGTATATTGTGGTTCTGATCCACCTTTGTAATATACTTGGCCTTGTTTCCCATATCATATGATGTAATAAAATATTGTAAAGGAGCCAGTGTTCCGCTTTATTAAACATGGCATCCTCAAAATGATTTTGTATATGACTTTGATATGTATTGTTTCAGGTACCACCCTGTAGCCTTAGTAACAAAGTTCTCCTGGAATAAATTTTGCAGTGTATTTTGGCCATCGCTTCCCTCTAACCTCACACATTAGGGGGCATATGTTATCCTTTTGGCCATCGCTTCCCTCTAACCTCACACATTAGGGGGCATCTGTTATCCTATGAAATGGCACTTCTCCGTCTGAGAATTGACACTCAATGTGTCGGTGCACAAAAGGACAAAATGGATACAGGTGGCCAAAACACTATATATGTGCACGACCTTTGATGCATCATCCTCTTACCATCCTAGCCTATTTTTTATAAGGTCATTAGGGTGAATTCACGACTATTTCCATTGCAACCCTCGTATCATTCGCGAGTATTGACATTGAAACCCGCGTATGCATGATTATGGTTGTAATTCACAAGTTTCCCTTATGAAAGTCGTGTATCATGCACGACTTGTTAATATTAATAGTTTTGATGCCTTAATTCAAAATTAAAAAATATAAACAAGTTTAGTCGAGGACAATTGAGCTCTTAATCATAACTATCCCAACTTACCCAACCATCTCAACCTTCATAACCTCTCTCTTTCCTTATGTATAAACAAAGGGTAGGGGTTGAGGATAAACATCAGTCAATTCTAGAGCAAAGTTATGCTGGTGGTTTGCCTTTGGAGATCTTCGAGCAGCATAAATCAGTTCCCTTGGCTAGGAGAGGAGCACTTGTTTCAGATACTGGTTGTAATCTTCCATCACTTGTTTATCAATAAATATAGTCTTTCTTCCAATACGTGTCTTTGTACTCTTATGTATTGTGAATTATGAATTGTCTTGTTATTTCATTGCAATCATTTTATTTCATTAATCATCTATATGATATATAAGATATTGCAAGAAATGTCTGGCTCTTTGTAGGTATTGGATATTCCCTAGAAGCTGTTGGAGCAATTTGAGATTGAAGAAGAAAGCTAGGATCAACCATCATAAGCAAGGTACACCTAATTTCTTCCTTATTTCTCTGTCAAATTCTTTAATGGTTGAATGCCTACAAGTTTATTTAGTACGTTGGTAACCCTAGAGAACCTAGGTTATAAGGTTGTATTCTCTTTAACACCACCGGCTCACTATGAGACCATTGAATACTTATTTACCAAGTTTAAAGAGCTAGTGCTTCAACTAAAACAATGTGGCATATAGAAGAAAGATGATCAAATTATCTTCTCCATCCTTTATAAGCTAGGGCCTGAATATTATGTGTAAGTTTCGACATTCCACTCAAGCAAGTTTACAACTATAAATTGGAGGATGCCTGCACTAGCAAACTTCATGTTATCTTTGACTCAGGAGCAGGACAAGCTCATACAAATGGGTACCATAAAATCCACCAAAAAAAATCCCTTGCTTCCGGTACATCAAATCAAGCTAAAGGAAAAAAGAAAGATTTGAAGCAAAGAGAGAAAGAGAAGAAGTAGTCAAGTTCAGAAAGCTCCAGTTATACTGATGGGAGTTCGAGATCCAGGAGGAGAAACAAGAGAGACATACCCACATGTGGTTATTGTAGAGGTTCACATCTTGAAATATATAGCTTCAGAAAGAAGATGGACATCACGGCCAAACTCCTTGAGGAGAACCATATTGATCTTCTAGATTTTGCAAGAGGATGGGAGCGCAAGAAAGGAAGTGGTAAGCCTGAGCATGCATTGAGTGCATGGGTAAAACCCATTTTTGATATCTCTATTTCCAATGGATATGTTTCTGATTTACCTCATGATATATCAGAATCTGAAGCCTTCATCCCTTCCTTGGAAGAAACCCTAATCAGTTCACTTAAGCTTCCTCCCAAAACTAGTCATTTTTTGCTAGTTACCGATGAGTCTTTTGAAAGCTCTTTCCCAATACAATAAGATATTTCCCATTATGATTCTGAAGATGATATATAGCCTATGACATCCATAGATTCATTTCCCCAACCATTTCATGACCAAAAGACTCAACAACCCTCAAGTTCATTATTTTGAAAATCTCAAAATTTTTCCAATTATATGTCACTTGTATATGTTGCTTTTATGTCTTATATGTCTTTCAATGGTTGGAAAACCGTATAATTGGCCTCCATTGGACTGTTGTTCCATATGTCCGGACTTGCTTTTACCACCCATGTTTCAAATCTCAAGTCTCTAGACCCTCCAAGCTCGCTCAATTGCAATTGTTATCTAGTTGCTCACTCTTCTCTCTCTATGGACCCATTCTCTCATGGAGACACCATACCTATGATATTTTATATTGTATATGACATATATTCTAATATTTCGGAGCCTCATGAGATTTTCTACAGAGTTACGAAGGTGCTTCATCAAATCGGGAAGAAGATTCATAGTTTTATTCATGATATGGAAGCTACACATGAAGCATATTTTGTTGAATCCTTTGATGTTATTTGGGAAAGAGTTTGCAGAGATATATTTTCCATGGTTGATTATGCTATTAATTCAGATTATGCTTTCATCAAAATACATTCTTATGATTACCCTACATCATCAAATGATGACCATCAAAGGGCCTCTCCACATGATCCTTGTCTACAACACTTTGATGCATTGATGCATGATCTTGGCATCCACAACATCTTCACCAAGTCCATCACCAAGAAGTTGTTCTTTCAGCTCATTCAAGTGAAGAAGAGGACCTGTTGAAGACATTTGTGTTCATCTCTATCATGTCCATTTTCGAGGGGAGGTTTTGTCCCATGAGGTTTTCCTCCTTAACTCGGTTACATGGATTAATAAAATTTTGTTGTAAAGGGTGACTTGTGCCGTAGTTTCCAAGGACTTAATAAATCATTTTGGTATAAGATGTACCTAATTGTATTTGGTTGCACAAAATGTGTGGAAAGTCCACCAGATGGATGTAAAAACAACTTTCTTGAAAGGAGAGTTGAAAGAAAATGTATTCGTGTCTCAACCATAAGGCTTTGTTGTGAAGGGACAAGAACAAAATGTATGCAAACTTGCCAAGTCCTTGTATGGCCCGAAACAAGCACCTCGAGCATGGTATGAAACACTAACAAGGCATCTTCTAAAGTTAAATTTCAAGCACTATAATCTTGATGACGCAACATTGTTTATAAAGAATGTTGGAAAATTTGTTGTGTTTCTTGTGGTGTATGTAGATGGCATTTTGGTAACAAGGAACAAAGAAAGTTATATTGCGTCAATATAGAAAGTTTTGAAGGGCTTTGAAATGATAGATCTAGGACACCTTCAATACTACTTGGAAATTGAATTCACTCAACATCTTAAGTATATATTCATCTCCTAGAATAAGTACGTTGGAGAACTGTTGAACAGATTTTGCATAACAAAACGCTACTCACTCTCAACTCCAAAGGAACAAAAGTTGAAGCTCACATCAATTGAAGGAAAGGAATTTGAGGATGCAACCAAATACTAATAGATTGTAGGGAGCCTTATCTACCTTACCACCACCATACCAGATATTTTATATGTTGATGGCATCCTTTCAAGGTTCATGCACAAACCTTGTGAAGGACACTGGTTTACTGCAAAAAGAGTTCTTAGATACATGAAAGGGACTTAAGACATTGGACTAAAGTACTCCAAGGTGGATGACTTCAAACTTATAGGGTACTTTGATTCAGAGTTAAATGGCGACAAAGAGATAGGAGTGCCTACTTCTAGATACACAATGACTCTTGGATCAACAACTGTCTCATGGAGATCACACATAGTCAATTCAAACCGATTCGACAATAAAGGCATAATATGTGGTTGTCATTGAAGCAATGAAAGAGATAGTGTAGTGTGGCTCAAGAAGATACTTTAAGATTTGCAAGATAAACAAGAGAATTCAACTCCCTTATTGATCGAGAACACTTGTGCAATCAAGTTGGCCAAGGATCCCAAATTCCACAATTGATCCAAGCATATCAACATGAAGTAATGATTTGATTCAATATCATGTAGAGGTGAAGATAGTTCATCTACAACATTATTCCATGAACAAGCAAATTGCAGACATCTTAACCAAAGCGCTTGGACGAAGACAAATTTGAAAATTTTAGAACCATGCTTGGACTTCCAAACGCCCCTTTGGATTAAGGGGTGGAGGGGGGGATGTTGGAAGCCTAATCCTATAGGATTATAGTTCCACTCAATTTGTAAATATTGTAGGGTGAGGATATGAATAGTCTTATTAGGTTAAATATTGTAAAATATTGTAAATATTTTAGGGTGAGGATATGAATAGTCTTATTAGGTTAGTATAGAATTTAGGTGTTCATCACTTGGAGATTGCCCATAGTGATTTTGAATACATAGAAATTCTTATTACATTAAAAATGTTTTTTTTCCAACCAAAAATAGCTTGAAAAGAAAAAAGCATTATGTAAGTAGCTTGGGATTATCTTTATATTCTAAAATTAACATAAAATACAGATAAATATTATATAATATAATCTATAATATTCACAACATTTAAAAATTATCACCAGTCAAATTCACCTCCTAAAGATACATAACACATACAGAGACTATCAATTTTTCAAGTATAATGAAAAGAAATATTCTCTAACCCTGTTTCACCATCTGAAGAAAGATTCCATGATATGTATTGCACAAATGAAATTCCCTACCAGGAATTATTAGCATGGTACTAAGAGCTCTTCATTGTGTCAACCCTATCAATGTACAAAATATGTTTCTCACATCCTTTACTTGAAGATATTGTTTATTTAGTCAAGTAAGTTGTCATAAGATGTAAGCTACTCTTCTTTTATAGTAAGCAATCCTACTTACCATCCAAATATAGGCAAAGAGACTTATTTTTCATATCCTCCATCAGAATTCTTTCGTTAAATCATATATTACCAACTTAGTAAAAAATAAACATTTGTTAATTTCCACGATCACAGGCTTTGTGCCTCAAGTCCTAGCTTTGGATAGGATTCGATCCCCTCAGGGATTCAGTGTGTCAACACAACAATGATACAGATACCAAGTGATGCATTTAACTTCCAATACTTTGATTTCTTTTAACTCAAAAGAAATTCCTATAAAGCAGTTCTTCCAAAATTTTCTTCCCCAATTCAAATGGATTCCTCTATGGGCCATTGTCAGGTTTGCTCAGATACCAAATAGATAACCTCCAATCTGCCACAATTAGTCAAAGTGGTTGTTTAGAGATCTGCGCAACTCTATACTTGTAGCATCCTGAGGTGTCTGTATCAGTGTGCAAGTATTTGTTTGCAGATGTGTGTGTTGCCGCCTCTCACACACTTAGGTCACGTGGCAGAAATCTTCAAGCCACTCGATGTGTCCTTGGGGGCAAGTCTCGAGTCAAGGCTGTCACCTTGTTCTTGACTCCTCCATTTAGGCTCAACTCCTAACGAAGCCAAGGGGGTAGACCCTATTAAGTTACTAAGGCTAATTACTTAGTATGGTGATGTTACACTGAATGAGTTATTTAGGAGTTTGAAATTTAACTATAGACAATCAAAGATAACAAGATACAAAAATGAATGCATGAAAGCACAATGCTGAGACACAATATATATATAAAGCAAGAAATTAACCAATGCCTTAGATGGAGTCAAAATAAAATCAATCTACTTGCATGTGCTTGGAGTGACTGTTTTGCAATTGCCTCTTGGTACGTTTTAAGTTAAATTTGAGGTGTGATTTGATTAAAATTAGGCAAAGGGGTGGACTCCAGATATACCCAAGAGTACTTGGAGTATGTCCAAAACTAAACCTTCAAGGCTACCCGCAAGGAATATGTGGGATGAATGGAGTCTCTGGGGCTATTGTTCATAACGCACCCGTTAAGGTGTGACAGAGATCGGTGCCTCGATGTCACTTTTCAGAAGTTCTCGCTTCCTTTGGGTATTTTGCCACCGTGATGGTTTGATCTAGGTGTTGGATTTTCACCTGATGGTTTGTCAATTTGGGAGAGTGAGTCCTAATTATTATAGTCACTCAAATGCTTTTGATACATCTTGACTGATCAGACGAACCGCAGCCAAGTGCAGAGCATACACACCGGAGTCTTGTCAATTTTAGTAAATTTTTAAAGAAAGGGTGTTCTTGTTAAAAAATAAAACCCTCCAGAAACCTCTTTCGACCCAAGTGGATCTCAATCGAGGAATCAAGGAGGGGTTAATTTTATAATAGCTGAAGAAACAAATGATGAAAAGGAAAACACAGATACACAATTCCGATTTTCTAATTAGTCCTACCACGCATTTCTTTCCCCTTTCAGGTCAATCGAGAAGTCATGTGGTAAGTATTAAGATTACTTTGAAATATCAAATATGGAATATGAAATTGATAATGAATCAAAGTATACTACCCTGCAGGTTAGAGCTACGCTAGTTTGAAAAGATATGAACAAAAAGTAAAAAATCGATACCAACGCAAATCCCTTCAGGGGGATGGTGAATAGGCTCAAAAGAGCCTATTCGAAAGGACCTTTTCTTTTTATTAGCAACGATTTATAATATCAGAAAATTAAAATTGATGCACTTTGGTCCTTGTTATCTAGGATCCAAAGGCTTACAACAAGCTTGTAACAAGCTAGAATTAAACAAGGTGGTGGGGGAAGCTTCCAGAAAGCTCTGATTCGTCCAAGAGTTGGAAATTTGGCAGAGTCTCCTCCTCTTTTTTGTTGGACCTGCTAAAAAACAGCGAGCAATCAGAATCAAATATGCCCAAACACACTTTGAAAGTGTTTTGGGTTACTACACTAGTTATCAAAAAAAAACTTAAGTAAAATTTTGTTAAATTGGGGTAATCTAGTTTTGCAAAAAGGAACCAAAGAAAGCAAGGCTTGGGATCTTGGCTTGCTATTTGGGCAGCCAATAAGATGTGCACTTTTATTGCAGAATATGAACTTTAAAGTACAGCAAAAGAAACTACCTTAACAGCAAGCTACAAATTTTCATTAAAATGCTTGCAAAAATAGGGTAATTTCAGTTAGATCTCTTAAAATATAACTTTATATGCGAAACGGAACTGAGATCTAAACTTAAAGAAAGATCTTATTAGCTAGATCTATACATAATTTTCTTAATGAAACAGATCTAAGCAATAAAATTCCTTAATAGTAACCAGTTTGAAAAAAATTTAGGATTTTTTAAAAGAGGAAAAGGAGAAGAGAAGTGCTTGTTGCTGAAGCAAATCTGCAAAGGAAACTTAGTAGTGAAGCACCGAGGGGCACAATCTTAGCAATATCTGTTGGAACACCAATGGAATCAAACCTAAACCATAGATCTTCTAATCACGGAAAACCTGTAAGCTACACAACAAATCTTGCAAACAAAATTATTAAATCTGAAGATACATATGAGAAGTAGATGATACAGCATGCAAATAATCTTATTTAGCATACAGGTATTAGCTCATTCAAATATGCAGCAAAATAGAAGTAAGCTCACTTACAATGATCTATCCCTATGATTCCAATAACCATTCAGGCAGACAACAATTAAGTGCAAAAAATTGAAAAAATATCAGTTTCACCTCAAATGCAGCATGATAATGATGATCCACACATGAAAAGTACTCCACAATTGAGCCTCCAAAGCTTCTCTTTATTTCAACAAATGATGATCAATACACAATTACAATAGCAAGCCCTTCAATCCAGCTCTAACTAGCTTGGAAGAGGGAGCTTCTGCCTGGATATATACAAAAACAAGACATCCAACCCGGGGGGGGCACAATTCCCAAGGAATCAGATCAAATCAACTGATGGAGAGTCAATCAATGCAGATCTGAAGCTGAACTGAGCCTACTTGTCAACCAGGGGCTTGATTGAGCTGACACATCAACCCATAAACCGACACATCAATCCACAAAGCATCCAGGAGAGTCCACACGTGTGGAGGAGAGAGAGAGGGCGCAATTCCCCATGAAGACAGCGGAAGATCAACTCTGGATCTGATTTGATCACCTCCTTCAGTCAAGGATTTGTTAGATTCAGTCAATCTGCTTCAGATCTGACTGATTTCAATCAAATCGGCTGAGAATCCACTGATTTATGATTTTGGATTTGCTCCATTATTCATCAATTTATTAACTAAAATAATCAATAATTGATTTTTGGGGCTTTCTGAGCTGAGTGATGGAAAATCACTCAAAACTAGGAAATAGTAGGTCCATGGGTTTACATGGCGCTCTTAGCTTGAAAATGAGCACTTCCATGACTGAAACTGATTATTTGGCCCACTATTTATTACAAAATCAATTTTTTCAATTAAACTATTAAAAAATAGCCTAAATTTTGGAAAAATTAAATTTTAATAAAAAACACTGAAAAAACTAAAAAATTGAAAAATTGAAAAAACCTAGAGGGACTTAGACATGTTCATATGACTCGACCATGATGTCTAGCATGTTTATACATTGACACATAGACTCTAATAACCTCAATAGGCCTAAATGCCAAGCCGACCACCCCAACTTTGGAGGTATGGAGTGAAAAACTCAGAAATTATCAGTCGTTTATTCAACAACCAATAATAACCAAGGGAAAAAACACCCTGGGTTGATCGGATTGGCAAATAAAGTCTAAGAGACCGAGTCTTTTAAAGACACTATCATGCTAGACCATTTATTACAATTCCCCCATGGGGTATGAACATGTGATATAGTACAACAAACACTTCCCAGAAGTACTTCCAAAGGTCTTTTGAAGTCCGAACAAGTTATCCTTGTCCGGTTCACCAGGCTCACTTGATAAAAAACCACCAAGTACAACTTAGGTGGTAACATTCTGGCTCCAACTGTGGGATGTGTGCTCGATCTGGTCTTTAAGGCAAGGAGAGGATACGAGAACACCAGAATCTTTGGTTTATATACCCTGTAAAAACATCTTAACTTGACAAAAAAAACCTCAGTAGCACAAGTTTTATAAAAAACCAAATGAACCATTAAACTAATTTATTTAAACAACATAAATGTAACTAACTAAAAAAAAGCAAAATTTTATTATAGCTAGGTATAAAATAGAAATGCAGAAAGTAAATGCTCTCTTTCAAGGAGCTTATTTTCCTACTCTAAGCATGATATAAAAAGGGTTAAGTGTAATCAGAAATCCAATGTAACCACCTAAGCATTTTATTAACATAAAAAAAAAATTCCTTGTCTTTGGTTACCATCCAAAGTAAGGATACCTTATTCAGAAATTGCAAACCTGCGTGATGATTCAAAATGGGCGGGATGGATGGGAGATCATAGGCATGAATAATGTCATAAAAATTCTTCCCCAACTTGTATGTGCTCATGCAGGCTGCTTCTATCCATGACTAGATAGGACTGATATACCAATCAGAACGATGAGGTAGACTGAGTACATCATCATACTAATCATCGGGGCTTATCAAATGATAACTCGTTGCACAAGCCCCAAGTAGCTCCAAATCATAAAGAACCTCTATATGTGAAAAAGATGGCTAAGACTGATATTCCACTGATTGCATCACATCTGACTTTTCACAACACTGTTTCTCAATGTCTTCATTACTGATACCCTTGTGCTGCTCTGCATGATATGAATCTAAATGATCACATGAAAATTTTGAATGCTCCTCTTTCATACTAAAGTTTTCCTAGACATCTAGATCCATGCTCCCCTCTATGGACGTATCATAGATTGGACTTCCACAAATTTTTGAATAGACACTTCCCTTGTCGGACATATCCTGGATGGGATTCTCCATAAGATTTTCACAATTTGGATTATCTATGAAATTCCAATAATCATCACTCCCATCCATGTCATATGTGGGGTACTCGTCATCCATGGCATCATGCTCATGCTTATCCATGTCTTTCTTGTATTCATAACAATCTTCTTCAAATAAAATGTTACAAGGCAATAAACTTTCCAAACCTTCATCAACATGAGGAGAACAAGGTCTAGTGTCACCACACACTGTACTGATCTTATCATAGGCTTCTTTATAGGCTTCTATTATGATATCATGAAGATGATCTTCAATATTATCTTCAATCAAGGAAACTTTTTGGACATATTCAATGGGACCACTTGGAATGTGTTGCTCAGTGGGTTTCTCTAGAAGGATTTCTGGAAAAATATCAGCATTGCAACACACTTGAGAATACCTCAAATCTTCAATGTTTTCAGCTATGGTGACATGAAGAGAGTCTTCAACAATGTGTTCCATCATGGGCTCCTCCTGAAGCTCTTCAATAGGATCATCTTGTATTTTCCCTTCCTCAGAATCTTGTTGTGTATTGGGAGATACCTCATATTCTTTAAGAAGATGCTTAATTGCTTCCTTTCTTAAATAACTACTAGGATGCTTTTTAACGGGAGTATCATGAACCTCCTCTTCACTTAAATGTTCAAGAAGTGATTCCAAGTCTTCAATACTTTGTATCATGGAAAAAGGTCCATCATATGTTTCCGTGTGATACTCTATCCCAGATAGGTAGAAGGTACAGATCTTTTCAAGGAACTTTTTTAAACCATTCATACTACCCCTACCATCATGCCACTGCTCTAAAAACATCCAAAAGAAGTTATACATTTATTAGGAAGGCCTTGATAGAACCAACAACAGGCCTCACCCCAAAAAGTACTAGCAAACATTTCCATCATATTGTCTTCATGAAGAATATTGAAGTCAGCAATCAAATGAAGGAAAGATTTGACATGCCAAATGGTCGAATCACCATAATTTCCATGAAATGTAGGAAGCCAGTTATATGCATCCCCGAAACCATTACAACAGTTAGGAAAACCCGGGATTTTTGAGAAATCGATAGGCTGAAACATTCCGGTTAACTGGGCACCATACTTCTCAATTAATTCATCCATATCAAAAATTAATAGTATGCATTTGATATAACCATTAAACCTTGTACTGAAAAGGTGGAGCTGTCAAGTGATGAGCTTTAAAGGTTTTAACATGTCGCATGGGCTCATCTACACACAACAAAACTTCACAAGTTTATGAGATAACAGGGTTTCATCCCTTCAATGGAGTCGCCATGTGAAAAAGAAAAATAAGTATTTATAAATCTTTTCACAAAAATTATTTTTTTTGCTTTTCTTTGTAAAAATAAAAACTGGAAAAAAGTCATTGGAGTCGCCAGATGAAAACTAAAGATCTACTCTAAACATTCATCAAACAAAGCAAAAACAAAAAGGAAGAAAACAAAAGTCTTACTCGAGAATAAAAAGATTTATCCCCGGCAACGACGCCAAAAAATGTTGTCGCCTCTCACACACCTGGGTTACGTGGCAGAAATCCTCAAGCCACTCGATGTGTCCTTGGGGGCAAGTCTCGAGTCAAGGCTGTCACCTTGTTCTTGACTCCTCCGTTTAGGCTCAACCCCTAACGAAGCCAAGGGGGGTAGACGCTATTAAGTTACTAAGGCTAATTACTTAGTATGGTGATGTTAAACTGAATGAGTTACTTATGAGTTTGAAATTTAACTATAGACAATCAAAGATGACAAGATACAAAAATGAATGCATGAAAGCACAATGCTGAGACTATATATATATATATATATATATATAAAGCAAGAAAATAAACCAGTGCCTTAGAATGGAGTCAAAATAAAATCAATGTACTTGCATGTGCTTGGAGTGAATGTTTTGCAATTGCCTCTTGATACGTTTTAAGTTAAATTTGAGGTGTGAGTTGATTGAAATTAGGCGAAGGGGTGGACTCCAGATATACCCGAGAATACTTGGAGTATGTCCAAAACTACGGCTACCCGCAAGGAATATGTGAGTTGAATGGAGTCTCTGGGGCTATTGTTCATAATGCACCCATTAGAATGTGACAGAGATCGGCGCCCCGAGGTCACTTTTCAGAAATTTTTGCTTCCTTTGGGTATTTTGCCACCGTGATGGTTTGATTTAGGTGTTGGATTTTCACCTGATGGTTTGTCAATTTGGGAGAGTGGGTACTAATTATTCTAGTCACTCAAATGCTTTTGATACAACTTGACTGATTGGACGAACCGCAGCCAAGTGCAGAGCATACACACCGGAGTCTTGTCAATTTTAGTAAATTTTTAAAGAAAGGGTGTTCTTGTTAAAAAAGAAGACCCTCCAGGAACCTCTTTCGATCCAAGTGGATTTCAATCGGGGAATCAAGGAGGGATTGATTTTATAATAACTGAATAAACAAATGATGAAAAAAAAACACAGATACACAATTCCGGTTTTCTAATTAGTTCTACCACGCATCTCTTTCCCCTTTCGGGTCAGTCGGGAAGTCGTGGGGTAAGTATTAAGATTACTTTGAAATATCAAATATGGAATATGAAATTGATAATGAATCAAAGCATACTACCCTGCAGGTTAGAGCTACGCTAATTTGAAAATATATGAACAAAAAGTAAAAAATCGACACCGACGCAAACCCCTCGAGGGGGGATGGTGAAAGAGCCTATTCGAAAGGACCTTTTCTTTTTATTAGCAGCGATTTATAATATCGGAAAATTAAAATTGATGCACTTTGGTCCTTGTTATCTGGGATCCAAAGGCTTACAACAAGTTTATAACAAGCTAGAATTAAACAAGGTGGTGGGAAAAGCTTCCGGGAAGCTCTGATTCGTCCAAGAGTTGGAAATTTCGCAGAGTCTCCTCCTCTTTTTTGTTGGACCTGCTAAAAAATAGCAAGCAATCAGAATCAAATATGCTCAAACACACTTTGAAAGTGTTTTGGGTTACTACACTAGTTATCAAAAAAAAACTTAAGTAAAATTTTGTTAAATTGGGGTAATCTAGTTTTGTGAAAAGGAATCAAGGAAAGCAAGCTTCTTGGGATCTTGGCTTGCTGTTTGGGCAGCCAATAAGATGTGCACTTTTATTGCAGAATATGAACTTTAAAGTACAACAAAGGAAACTACCTTAACAGCAAGCTACAAATTTTCATTAAAATGCTTGCAAAAATAAGGTAATTTCAGCTAGATCTCTTAAAATATAACTTTATATGCGAAACGAAACTGAGATCTAAACTTAAAGATGGATCTTATTAGCTAGATCTATATATAATTTTTTTAATGAAACAGATCTAAGCAATAAAATTCCTTAATAGTAACCAGTTTGAAAAAAAATTAAGGTTTTTTAAAGAAAGAAAAGGAGAAGAGAAGTGCTTGTTCCTGAAGCATATCTGCAAAGGAAACTTGGTAGTGAAGCACCAAGGGGCACAATCTTAGCAATCTCTGTTGGAACACCAATGGAATCAAACCTGAACCATAGATCTTCCAATCACGGCAAACCTGTAAGCTACACAACAAATCCTGCAAACAAAACTATTAAATTTGAAGATACATATGAGAAGTAGATGATATAGCATGCAAATAATCTTATTTAACATACAGGTATTAGCTCATTCAAACGTATGCAGCAAAATAGATGTAAGTAAGCTCACTTACAATGATCTATCCCTATGATTCCAATAACCATTCAGGCGGACAACAGTTAAGTGCAAAAAATTGAAAAAATAGCAGTTTCACCTCAAATGCAACATGATAATGATGATCCACACATGAAAGGTACTCCACAATTGAGCCTCCAAAGCTTCTCTTTATTTCAACAAATGATGATCAATACACAATTACAATAGCAAACCCTTCAATCCAGCTCTAACTAGCTTGGAAGAGGGAGCTTCTTCCTGGATATATACAAAAACAAGACATCCAACCCAGGGGGGGACGCAATTCCCAAGGAATCAGATCAAATCAGCTGATGGAGAGTCAATCAATGCAGATTTGAAGCTGCACTGAGCCTACTTGTCAACCGGGGGCTTGATTGAGCTGACACATCAACCCATAAACCGACACATCAATCCACAAAGCATCCAGGAGAGTCCACACGTGTGGTGGGGAGAGAGAGGGCGCAATTCCCCATGAAGACAGCGGAAGATCAACTCTGGATCTGATTTGATCACCTCTTTCAGTCAAGGATTTGTCAGATCCAGTTAATATGCTTCAGATATGACTGATTTCAATCAAATAGGCTGAGAATCCACTGATTTATGATTTTGGATTTGCTCCATTATTCATCAATTTATTAATTAAAATAATCAATAATTGATTTTTGGGGCTTTCTGACCTGAGTGATGGAAAATCACTTAAAACTAGGAAATAGTGGGTCCATGGGTTTACATGGTGCTCTTAGCTTGAAAATGAGCACCTACATGACTGAAACTGATTATTTGGCCCACTATTTATTACAAAATCAATTTTTTCAATTAAACTATTAAAAAATAGCTTAAGTTTTGGAAAAATTAAATTTTAATAAAAAACACTGAAAAAACTAAAAAATTGAAAAATTGAAAAAACCTAGGGAGACTTAGACATGTTCATATGACTCGACCATGATATCTAGCATGTTTATACATTGTCACATAGACTTGAATAACCTCAATAGGCCTAAATGCCAAGCCGACCACCCCAACTTTTGAGGTATGGAGTGAAAAACTCAAAAATTATCAGTCGTTTATTCAACAACCAATAATAACTAAGGGAAAAAACAATCTGGGCTGATCGGATTGATAAATAAAATCTAAGAGACCGAGTCTTTTACAGACACTATCATGCTAGAACATTTATTACAATTTCCCCATGGGGTATGAACATGTGATATAGTACAACAAACACTTCCGACAAGTACTTCCAAAGGTCTTCTCAAGTCCGAACAAGTTATCCTTGTCCAATTCACCAAACTCACTTGATAAAAAACCACTAAGTACAACTTAGGTGGTAACAATGTGCAGGTTTGTACCTGTAGCAGCCAGGGATCAATGTTTGTTTAAGCCAGTTCAAATCTACACCTCTAGACTGAGGTGTCTGCATTATTTTAGTTTACAGCGGGAGACTAAGCTGTTGAAATAGAACAAAGTGTGCTCGAGGAGCACTAGATTGCACCCATGAGGGCCTTACAAATTAGTTCCATAGGAGAACTAAGCGTGTTGGAGGAGCACTAGATTGCACAAAGGCATATTACTGTTACCTGTCACTAATGTATTGGCTATGGAAAGCCATAATGTGACCAATTTTAAGAGAGTGAGCTTTCAAGAAGACAACGGGAGATTGGCAAGTTAAAGTTAAATATGAGAAAGAGTTCATTTGCTCTAGTAACCCCTACCATACCTTGAGGAGCATTAGAAAGCACTGAGGAGCACGTAAGCGTCTGATGATATTGAGTTGGCTGGAGGAAGCTGTACTGAGGAGGATTGCTAGGATAAATGTTGTGTTTTCTTATGCAGGTCATAAATGGCAAAGGAGAAGTGGGTGAGCCAAGAAGAGAAAGAAAGGATCACAGAAGAGATACAAGCGATTAAGAATCTAATCGAAGAGTATGAAGAAAGACAGGACCAGGATTGCTAGGATAAATGTTAGGTTTTCTAATGTAGGTTAGAAATAACAAAGGAGAAGTGGGTGAGCAAAGAAGAGAAAGAGTGGATCATAGAAGAGATGCAAGCAATTAAGAAACCATTCAAAGACTGTGAAGAAAGGCATGAGAAAAAATCAGAGATCCAAGTCATAAGAAAAATAATAAGGGCATTGGAGAAAGAAAAAAAATTAGAGAATTGAAAAGAGGGAGATTTTAGAGGGAATCTTTGTTGTGGAAGTATTTTGCTACCCAAGAGAAGGTAAGTACTTGAGCAAGAGTGCTTGCAAACTGATTGTGTGTGTTGTTAAGAACAAGCAAGAGGATAAGAGGATTAAGTATGTAAATACCTACATGCATGCATATAAAAATGTCACGAGAAGAACAATACCGCAAATTGCATCTGAGAAAAGGTTGTGGAAACCTTGGTGAAGAGTACTGAAGAAGGAAAAAAGCTTGCAGCTAAAGACTTCTCAGAGAAAGAGATTACAAAGGATAAAACCACTGAAGATAAGGCTGATTTGCAGGTTGCAGAAAACAAATGCCTAGGAGAAGTGAGAAACATCATCAATCTCTTGGTTATAGAAGAAAGAGATGTTATTCACAACATGTCAATGGCTGAAGGGATCATCGTGGAGAAGATTTCCGTAGAAAATGAGGAAAACTTTGCATGGTTATGGTGATATTTGACTTCATACAAAGGAGTTTGGTTGCTGAGGTGCATAGAGTTTTGGAGGCAAAGGCAAATGTGATGGCACTTCATGTACTTGATAGATTATCCCATGTGGATTGGGATAGCTCGAGTTGACCGATGGAGATGAACTATCTATAGAGAGATTCAACTATTGGATGTGGAAATTTGAAGGGATTGAGAGGGACACTGTCGAAAGTGTCATGTTTGATAGGTGGAGAAAGTGGAGGAAAGAAAAGCACAATAACTCTGAGCCAGGAAATTCAGAATTTTTAAAATAAGGGAATATGATGCAGAGCATCCATAAAGCCTACCACATGCCCTGAAGATTCTAGAAGCCCGAACATAGATGCATGCAGTTTGAAAAGGGTACCCACTCCCAATTTTAACTCGAATTTTGCACTAAGTTCTGTTAAGATTGAGTAGGTAAAGGGACCTGTGTGCCCTTCGCTGATGTATGAGTGTATTTGAAGAAGAATGGCAAAGTGCAAGGGAAGAGGAAGAGAGCTTTAGAGAAGGAGGCAGGGAGGACTTCTTTAAAATGGTCCCTGTTAGAGAGTTTTCGCATATACGTGAACACTCAGAAAGAGCAACAAAAAAGCGTTGAGATGCTCAAAGGAGGATTGCAAATACAATCAGAGGAGTTGTACTTTCCAGAGAGCATTGTGGATTGGCTGAGCACAAATTAGGTGGCCAGCATGCCAATACTTATCTTAATGTAATCAGGCCTGAGTTGCCCTTTGGATGTAATGTTGTTGTTATTTGGTTCAATAAGATGGAACAGACTGCGTGTCTACACTTGAGCAGATCTAAAGTTAAGTTTTACTCTGTCTTGTAATTCTCTCTTAAAATTGACAAGTGTATATTCTGTAAGTTTATTGTTCAGCATTTTGGACCTGCCCCTATTCTGTCGGCACCAAGGAGCACAAGATAAGAAATTATATATTAAAGAACTACTAAGCTTCCCATGGCTCTCTTTACAGTCAACAGTGGTTGCACGCTTGCATATGAAGTTTGACATCACAAATTAAGAACAAGAAAAGTTAACATGAAGCAGTAGTTGACTGGAAAAGAAACTACTGCTGGAAATATTTTAACTGGCATAATTATTTGACGAATGTATTAAAGATTCTCCAAGCATGGCCTCCTGCCATCCACCATTCCTATTCGGTCCATCTGTAGACAGAGGACGAAAGAGGGAATCAGAAACATATTTATTTACAAAAGGAAATGGAAAACTGGAAGGAATACAAAAACTAAAACAACATCTGATAAAAGGCAGAAATTTCTCAATAAACTGAAGTCGTTGCATGTTGAAACTGATGTATTTGTATTTGATGGAGAGCCACATTGATCATTTTATTTTAAAAAATTAGCTGATGTTATTGGATTTGATAGAGAGTTACTTAAATTAGTTAATTTTGAAATTTAGTAGTAGAAAATTTAATTTTCTTTATTGAGAATTTTAAGGAATCGGTTAGATTCCTGTGTTGGGCATTTTAAGAAGTTTGCAATTTGTAGAGATATTGGAGATGAAAAGATTGTTCTTCAGATTTGGCTATTGAAGCTGTGTTGACTTCTCTTGCTATATCTTCCTTAATGAGTTCATTGTTCGAGTCACACTTGCTGGCAGCATCAACATTATTTCCAGTCTACATGATGCCCATAAATTTTCTAAACAGAAAATTTGGACATATGCATCACGCAAACAAGGAGGGCTAGTTCAGCAAAGGTTGGAATCAAGGAAGCTCATTCATTTCGCTTCTAAGAAATGGCCATACCATCAGAACATGGATTTAGTTACTTGATAATGCATCAGGTTGAAGATTCCTTTCATATTCAACTACATCAGAAAATCAATTGGCACCCACAAATACATTCATATATAAATTAATGGAGACAACATTGACTTTCTCCCTCTGTGAGACTGAGTATTTCAGCACTCTGTGAGACCGAGTATTTCAGCAAGCAGCCTCCAAATGCTCTTACATACAAGAAATAATTATGCATCAACTTGGACAAAACATTTGATGAATTCAACCCTATGGTGGAAATCAACAGAGACAAGGATTTGATATAGTACCTCTCTTCCATTGGTGCATAACAAAGTCACAATACCTTGATGGCAAGGCCTGGGATCTAGTTCTTTTAAATTAGCGCAACTGGGGATCGCCCTTTGGTCTTCATCATGCCCATTATGAAGCAGAATCAAAGCACCAGGCTTGAATGTTTAGAAACACTTTTTGCTCTTCTGGCTTTCTGAGTACTTTCCTATGCAAAAAGGAGACCCCAGTGGGAGTGAAGATTTCCTTTCTAATCTCTTTCTCTCCTCTAATATTTTCAGGAAGAGAAATCTGCTCATTCTCCAAAACCAGAACAAAAACTTCAGCTAAAAGATATAAGTTCTTGAAAGAGGATTTCAAATTTAGCCTCTCTCCAGACTCAGAAATCAAGCTCTGATTCCACTTAAAGTTCTTGCTAGCAGATGGATGATAGGACCAATTAACACTCGTCAGTTTCATGGTTTCTCCATTCATACTCCGTGATTGCAGCTGCATACCCTCTGCAAGGGCCTTTGAAATTGTTTGAAATTGAACAAGACAAAGAGGCCTCCATCGAGGGGGGTTTCCCGGTTCCAGGCAGTAGTTCAGGTCGTGTTAGGATTATAATCCCCCCCTTGTACAATTTGGTCATTTATGTCTAAATCATTAATCATGTCTAAATCGAGAGTCCTTTCAGTCTATTTTTAGTCACTAGCACCATTGGGTCCACTTGGCCTAATTGGGGCACATGTGCCAGTTACTAAAGTGTGGGGAACACTAATTGAGGCCAACTGCCACTAATTGCACTTGCATGCATCAGTTTAGGAGCCTCCTAAATCAATCCCTACAAATTAGGAGCCACTGGGAGTGCCGATACCAACCTCAATTAGTTGAGTTCAGTTGGTGACTAGTCAAGCTCAGTTTGGAGTCGGTTACATTCAGTTCTAGTTCCCTACATTTAGTTCTACTCAGTTAGCGGTAGGATTGCATAGCTGCATGCAGGTAAGGCGCATTTACTCACCTACCTCAGTCAGTTAGACTAGTTAACACTGAATTAAACACTTGAGTTTGGATTTTGAACTCCGATAATGATTTAGACAAGGTCAGTTAACCATTCAGTCAAGTAGAGTCCAGCGAATTTGAATTTCCTCACATGGATTCGAATTGCATGAGGCTATTTAGCCATTGTACACCATTGTAATTAATTATCTAATTACAGATCTATGTGCTCAATTTAATATGGTATCAGAGCCTCAGCAAGACAAGGCACTTCTTCTACTACAGATTCATACTTGGATCAAAAAAAAAATTGAGCAAAACTGCAAAAATTTACCACTTGATACCCCAAGCAAAGGAATTGTTGATCAAGCTTGCTTGATAAACTAAGCTAGGTGTGAAGGAAATTCTAAAAATGCAGACTGTCAACCTTATTTTGTCTGTTTGATTGTGTGATTTAAACTAAGCTAGGTGTGAAGGAAATTCTAAAAGTGCAGACTGTCGACCTTATTTTGTTTGTTTGATTGTGTGATTTACAGGTTTATCAGTCTCCTTCACTGCATTCGCTACAAGCAGCTCAGTCTCCTTCACTGCATTCGCTACATCAGCTCAGTCCTCTTCTTTGCATTCTAAATGGCTCCTCCAATGGACCTTCTCACTCCTTTCAACTACCACCAATGGAAGGAGGACATGGAGATGCAGCTACGCTCCAAAAGACTATTCAGACTCACAATGGAGACAAAGATAGATCCAACTCATTATGTAGACAAAGAAAAGTACTGGAATAGGCTTGATGAAGCATATGGAAACTTGTGCCATCAATCTCTCTAGATCTTCTCTTCCACATCAATGGATTGAAGACTCCCAAGCAGGTTTGGGATAAGCTTGCTTCCTTATTTGACAAGCAGGATGATCTAAGGATCTATTAGCTCAAGAATGAGTTGATTTCTCTTCATCCAGCCAATTTCGAAAGACTAAATGACTTCTTCAACAAATTCAAGCATCTAGTGTTCCAGTTGAAGTTGTGCAAGGTTGAGAAGGAGGATGATCAACTCATCCTTGCCATTCTCTCAAAACTTGGTGCAAACTATTCAGTCTTTGTATCAACATTTCATTCAATGAAGCTCACTACTCCAAATTGGAGAATGCCTACTCTTAACTCATTTATTGAATCGCTCACTCCGAAGCATGACAAGTTGATCCAAATGGGGATCATTCGATCTTCCAGAGATCAAGCACTGGTTGCAGGAGGACCTAAAGTAGCGAATGATAAAGGAAAGCTAAAGGATGAATCTCCTGTGGAGAAAGAGCAGTCAAATGAGCCTTTAGGTTCGAAGAGAAGCAAAAAGAATGGAAAAGGAAAGACACTTTGTTCTTACTGTGGAAGGGGCTTTCATCTAGAAAGCACCTATATGAGAAGACAAATTGATGAGATGGCTCTTCTTCTGAAGAAACATAACATTACTGTACCTGCTAGCGCAAGGAAGGATGACCATAGAGAAGAAATTGAAGAACATGAAGAGACATGCCATGCACTGAAGGTTAGCTGCTCAACAGCACATGCCTTCCTCATTGATTTTGGAGCTTCCAATCATATGGTTGCATCCAGAGAATCTTTCTCTTCCTTGCAGTCTTTTGATGGTCCTAGTATTCAAATGGGCATTAAACAGTAAAATTCAAGCCAAAGGGAAGGGTTCTATCAAACTTGAACATGGAAAGTTCTAAGATGTGCTTTATGTGCCCTCCTTAGCTGCAAATATGTTATCTATATACCAGATGACTCATACTGGCCCTCCAAAGCGAGTCATATTTGGTCTTGACTCAATGGAGATCACAGATATCTCCACTGGGAGCATCACAGCGAAAGGTGTTGCAAATCATGCCTCCAAGGCATATGAGTTCTCACACTTCATGCCATTTTCAAAACCAGTGCACTCTTAGCAGCCACTTGCAAGGAAAGGTAAAAACATTCCATCTACTTCTTTTGCAGTTTCCACTAGTATTGCAAATCCAACTGTATCAGTTTATGAGATTGAGATTCAGGGCGATTCAGATCCAAATCCAATCCCTACTTCCAAACTGGAATCTAGGAAGATGACTGGAAATCCATCTGGCACTCAGAAGACTAAGAACTTTGCGTTATGTCATGCAATCTCACCTCCTTCAAAGAGATGCAACAAACTTCCTGTAAGATGCTACATGGCAAGGGCTCAGTCACACTGCATTTAGAAGAATAGAGTGGATCATACACCTCTTCATCCAAAAAGAGGCTACATTCCTCCTTCCTTCTGGTCATCATTTTGGGAGAAGATGGAGAAGTCTACATGCCAGGCCCCAGGATACTTATGCACAAAACATCATGCATGTTGTTTTGCTACATCACAAAGATTGCACCAACACATTTTCAAGTTTTTCAAACTTGAATCCTGATTCTATCTACTTAGTTAGAGGTCTACTTAGTTAGAGGGGGGGCTTTTTTCCCATGTGGTTTTTTCCCCAGCTCCTTGTGTTGAGCAGTTAATTTACTTGCTATAATGAGTGACCTATGGTCTTAGTTACCATGGCCCACAAATTGTCTAAGTTAGCATTCAAGGGGGGTGTTAAGATTATAATCCTCCCTTGTCCAATTTGGTCATTTATGTCTAAATCAAGAGTCATATTTAAATCGAGAGTCATTTCAGTCTACTTTTAGTCACTAGCACCATTGGGTCCACTTGGCCTAATTGGGGCACATGTCCCAGTTACTAAAGTGTGGGGAACACTAATTGAGGCCAACTGCCACTGATTGCACTTGCATGCATCAGTTTAGGAGCCTCCTAGATCAATCCCTATTAAGAGCCACTGGGAGTGTGCCGATACCAACCTCCATTAGTTGAGTTCAGTTGGTGACTAGTCAAGCTCAGTTAGGAGTCAGTTACATTCAGTTCTAGTTCTCTACATTCAGTTCTACTCAGTTAGCACTAGGATTGAATGGCTACATGCAGGTGAGGCGCATTTACTCACCTACATCAGTCAGTTAGACTAGTTAACACTGAATTAGACACTTGAGTTTGGATTTTGAACTCCGATACTGATTTAGACAAGGTCAATTAACCATTCAGTCAAGTAGAGTGCAACCAATTCGAATTTCCTCACATGGATTCGAATTGCATAAGGCTATTTAGCCATTGTACTCCATCGTAATTAATTATCTAATTACTTTTGATTAATGAAAGCATTCACAGTTGTATGATCTATCTTGTGAGTTGTTTGTTGGTCCACAGATCTATGTGCTCAATTTAATAGGTCGGACTCGGTATGCAACCAAAACCTCAATCGATGCCTCTTCATCTTGTTCATTTTCTAAGGTAGTTGTGGAGAACCTAGAATTGCTGTGGCAAACTATGAATAAGCAAATGAGGGTTATGAGGGTCATTGGTGGCTGTGAAGCCAATTCTCATTACATTAATTGCCCCTACCATCTGTCTGCTTGCAACAGACACAAGAGGGGTAAGGGTTTGGTCTCTGAGAATCAAATAACCAAGTCTAAACTATGTTGCACAAGTTTCTGGAACGCGGGTACGTCGGGTACACAGACACGAATATCCGATACAGCTAGAAGCTTCGCCCAAATTTACAGGAAACGTAGGGTTAGGAGCAGCAATAATATATATTAATTTTTTTAAATATATTTAAAAAAAATAAAGTTAAAAAATACATAATTGATTGATTTCATAGCTTAAACTATTTTATCCTCTTAATCCTCAAGTAGTGTCATGAAATTCATTCTTTTTAAATTTGCTCACACCTCTCGGTCCACATTATACAAATCTCATTGTACGAGTTTGTAAAGACAGGTTGCATATATTATGTGTACAAAGCACCAATAGCTTCATAAATAATAAGATTCAATATTTTCCTAATTCCTTGTTCCAACTCCATTTGTATTATTGCTCCTAAGAGTTCTTAGTCTTTGGGTGCCTCTGAATTTTTTTTATGGTAACTACTACTTACTTTTAATTTGAATGAACTTGATTGTTTCAAGTTCAACTAACAAAATTTCAAATCTTTTGGTATCTTGAATTTGATATGGTTTATGATCCTAAATTGCTATATCAGTCAATATGAATAACATAAGCTAGTTGAAATCATTTGAGATATGAATTAAAGTAGTTCAATATCTTAGTATTGTAAAAAATCCATGTATATTCACTTAAGTACATTTGCAACATATATTGAGTGTGAATGGATCTAAACATTTAAGAGGTGTGGGCCGTCTTTATTTATATAACCTTGAAAATAAAAAAAATGGCATTATTGATAGATTCAATTGAAATTTTTATTATTGGTGATTTCTTGACACAATAAACTTCAATCATTCAATTGATTTTCAACACTTTTCTTATGATTTTGGCCTCCACATGGTCGGGAGCTTGGAGCAAGCTCCCTGTCTGTTTGGGAGCTTCTGGTTTGGGAGCTTCCAGAAGCTCCCAAACAGAAAGAGAGCTTCTACAAGCTCCCAATAAAAAGGGAGCCGCAAAAGCAAGTTCCCAAAAAGCTCTCGAAAAGCTCCCAAGTTCCCAAAGAATCTCCCATAAAAAAGGGGACGTTTCGTACCAGCTCCCAAGCTCCCAGGAGCAGGGAAACGTCGGGTACAGGTTACCAAAATCTCGGGAACGGTACCCATGCAACTATGAGTCTGAAATCTTATTTCCAGGGGTTCGGTCTCGGTCTTTGCAAAATGATGAGTCTCATTTCCCTGAAAATATCTCACACACAAAAATTGGTACAGGTTACCAAAATCTCGGGAACAGTACCCATGCAACTATGAGTCTGAAATCTTATTTCCAGGGGTTCGGTCTCGGTCTTTGCAAAATGATGAGTCTCATTTCCCTGAAAATATCACACACACAAAAATTAAAAAGGATTAGAATAGCAATCTTGCAGAAGAAAAGGGCAAGAAGAGCTAGTAGTGATTTTGAATGAGATGATGAATTTTAACACAGAATTTATTATCATATTAAAAAAGTTTTTTTTCAACCAAAAAAATAACTTGAAAAGGAAGAAACATTATGAAAGTGGATTGGTTTATCTTTATATTCTGAAATTAACATAATATATAAATACATATAATATAATATAATCTATTGTAAAATTTAGGTTTTCATCACTTGGAGATTGTCCGTAGTGATTTTGAATGAGATGATGAATTTTAACACAGAAATTATTATCATATTAAAAACGTTTTTTTTCAACAAAAAAAAACTTGAAAAGAAAAAAGCATCATGAAAATAACTTGAAAAGGAAAAAACATCATGAAAATGGATTGGATTATCTTTATATTCTGAAATTAACATAACATACAAATACATATAATATAATATAATCTATAATATTGACAACATTTAAAAATTATCACCAGTCAAATTCACCTCCTAAAGATACATAACATATACAGAGGCTATCAATTTTTCAAGTGTATTGACAAGAAAGTTCCCTTTTGCTTTGCCCATTCTTCAACCCTGTCTCGCCATCTTAAGACAGACTCCATGATATATATTGCACAAATGAAATTCCCTACCATGAATTACTAGCTCTTCATTGTGTCAACTCTATCAATGTACTAAATCTGTTTTCACATCCTTTATTTGTAGATATTGTTTATTTAGGCACGTTAGCTGTCAGAAGATGTGAGCTACTCTTCTTTGACAGGAAGCAATCCTACTTACCATCCAAAAATAGGCAAAGAGACTTATTTTTCATATCCTCCATCAGAATTCTTTCGTTAAATCAAATATTACTAACTTGGACAAAACTAAACATTGATTAGTTTCCATGATCACAGGCTTTGAGCTTTGTGCCTCAAGTCCAAGCTTTAGATAGTATTCGATCCCCTCAGGGATTCACTGTGTCAACGCAACAATGATACAGATGCCAAGTGATGCATTTTCCAATACCTTGATTTCTTTTCTTACATTAACTCGAAAGAAATTCCTACAAAACAGTCCTCCCAGAATTTTCTTCCCCAATTCAAGTGGATTCCTCTCTGGGCCATTGTCAGGTTTGCTCTGATACCAAAATGATATAGATAACCTCCAATCTGCCACAATTAATTCCTCAATTAGTCAAGAGTGGTTGTTTAAAAATCTGTGCAGCTCTATACTTGTAGCATACTGAGGTATCTGTATCAGTCTGCAAGTAATTGTTTGCAGATGTGTGCAGGTTTGAACGTGTAGCAGCCAGGGATCAGTGTTCCTTGAAGTCAGTTCAGATCTACACCTGTAGAGTGAGAAGTCTGCATCATTTTAGTTTACAGCGGGAAACTTAGCTGCTGAAATAGAACTAAGTGTGGTCGAGGAGCACTAGATTGCACCCATGAGGGCCTTACCAGTTAGTTCCAGAGGAGAACTAAGCATTGCTCCTGCACAAAGGCACATCACTGTTACCTGTGACTAATGCATTGGCAATGGAAAGCCATATTGTGACCAATTTTAAGAGAGTGAGCTCTCGAGAAGACAATGAGAGATTGGCAAGCTAAAGTTGAATTGTAGAGAAAGAGTTCATTTGCTCTAGTAACCCCTACAAGACCTTCAGGAGCATTAGAAAGCACTGACGTGCATGTAAGTGTTTGAGGATATTGAGTTGGCTGGAGGAAGCTATACTGAGGACGATTGCCAGGATAAATGTTGTGTTTTCTTATGCTAGTCATAAATAGCAAAGGAGAATTGGGTGAGCCAAGAAGAGAGAGTGGATCACAGAAGAGATACAAGCAATTAAGAAACAAATCGAAGAGTGTGAAGAAAGACAGAGGACCAGGATGGTTAGGATAAATGTTGAGTTTTCTTATGTAGGTTAGAAATGAGTCATGACAAAGGAGAAGTGGGTGAGCCAAGAAGAGAAAGAATGGATCACAGAAGAGATACAAGCAATTAAGAAACTAATCAAAGAGTGTGAAGAAAAACATAAGTGAAAATCAGAGATCCAAGTCATATGGGCATTGGAGAAAGAAAAGAAAAATTAGAGAATTGAAAAGAGGGAGATTTTAGAGGGAATCTTTGTTGTGGAAGTATTTTCCTACCCAAAAGAAGGTGAAGTAATTGAGCAAGAGTGCTTGCAAACTGACTATGTGTATTGTTAAGAACAAGCAAGAGGATAAGAGGATTAAGTATGTAAAGACCTACATGCATGTATATACAAATGTGACGAGAAGAACAATACTGCAACTTGCATCTCAGAAAAGGTTGTGGAAACCTTGGTGAAGAGTACTGAAGAAGGCAAGAAGCTTGCAGCTAAAGACTTCTCAGAGGAGATTACAAAGGATTAAACAACCGAAGATAAGGCTGATTTACAGGTTGCAGAAAACAAATGCCTAGGAGAAGTAGGAAACATGATCTATCTCTTGGATATAGAAGAAAGAGATGTTATTCACATGTCAATGGCTGAAGGGATCATCGTGGAGAAGATTTACGTAGAAAATGAGGAAAACTTTGCATAAATTGCATAGTTATGGCGATATTTTACTTCATACAAAGGAGTTTGGTTGCTGAGGTGAATAGAGTTTTGGAGGCAAAGGCAAATGTGATGGCACTTCATGTACTTGATAGATTATCCCATGTGGATTGGGATAGCTTGAGTTGACTGATGGAGATGAACAATCTTTAGAGAGATTGAACTATTGAATGTGGAAATCTGGAGTGCTTGAATGGGACACTGTGGAGAGTGTGTCATGGTATGATAGGCAGAGAAAGTGGTGTAAAGAAAAGCACAATATCTCTGAGCCAGGAAATTCAGAATTTATAAATTGGGATAGCTCAAGTTGACTGATGGAGATGAACAATCTATAGAAAGATTGAACTATTGGATGTGGAAATCTGGAATGCTTGAATGGGACACTGTGGAAAGCGTGTCATGGTATGATAGGTGGAGAAAGTGGAGGAAAGAAAAGCACAATATCTCTGAGCCAGGAAATTCAGAATTTATAAAACAAGGGAATATAATGCAGAGCATTCATAAAGCCTACCACATGCCCTGAAGATTCTAGAAGCCCGAACATAGATGCATGCAGTTTGAAAAGGGTACCAACTCCCAATTTTAACTCAAAGCTTACACCAAGTTTTGTTAATATTGAGTGCGTAAAGGGACCTGTGTGCCCTTCGCTGATGTATGAGTGCATTTGAAAAGGAATGGTAGAGCGCAAGGGCAGAGGGAGAGACCTTCAAAGGAGGAGGCAGGGAGGACTTCTTTTAAATGGTCCCTGTTAGAGAGTTTTGGCAGATACGTGAACACTCAGAAAGAGCAATAAAAAAGTGCTGAGTTGCTCAAAGGAGCATTGCAAATACACTCAGAGGAGCTGTGCTTGCCAGAGAGCATTGTGGATTGGCTGAGCACAAATTAGGTGGCCAGCATGCCAATACTTATCTCAATGTAATCAGGCCTGAGTTGCCCTTTGGATGTAATGTTGCTGTTATTTGGTTCCATAAAGATGGATCAGAGTGCGTGTCTACACATGAGATGATCTAAAGTTAAATTTTACTCTGCCTTGTAATTCTCTCTTGAAATTGACAAGTGTATGTTCTGTAAGTTTATTGTTCAGCATATTGGATCTGCCCCTATTCTGTCTGCATCACCAAGCAGCACAAGATAAGAAATTATGTATCATAGTGGAAAAAACCGGCATCGGCAAAAAATCGGCGAGGGTCGAGAAAACATCTTGTTTTCTCGGTAACATCAGCGAAAAAATCAGCAAACTACAGCAAGAATTAAAAAATGCAAATTTTGTACTTCAATAGGGTCAAAATTTGCTTGCCATTTTTTTCTCCTATTTGCCGATTTTTCCCAATTTTTCCCAATCTTTCCCGATTTTTTCTCAATTTTTTCCAATAGCTGCATGCTTGCATATGAAGTTTGATATCACAAAGTAAGAACAAGAAAAGTTAACATGAAGCAGTATTTGACTGGAAAAGAAACTACTGCTGGAAATATTTTAACTGGTCTAACTATTTAATGAATGTATTATAGATTTTCCAAGCATGGCCTCCTGCCATCCACCATTCCTATTCGGTCCCTCTGTAGACAGAGGACGAAAGAGGGAATCAGAAACATATTTATTCACAAAAGGAAATGGAAAGCTGGAAGGAATACAAAAACTAAAACAACATTTGATAAAAGGCAGAAATTTCTAAATAAACTGAAGTCGTGGCATGTTGAAACTGATGTATATGGATTTGATGGAGAGCCACATTGATCATTTTATTTTAAAAAATTAACCGATGTTATTGGATTTGATAGAGAGCTACCTAAATTAGTTTATTTTCAAATTTAGTAGTAGAAAAATTAATTTTCTTTATTGAGAATTTTAAGGAATCAGTTAGATTCCTGTGTTGGGCATTTTAAGAAGTCTGCAATTTGTAGAGATATTGGAAACGAAAAGATTGTTCTTCAGATTTGGCTATTGAAGCTGTGTGGACTTCTCTTGCTATATCTTGCTATGAGTTCATTATTCGAGTCACACTTGCTGGCAGCATCGTCTACATGCTGCCCATAGATTGTATAAACAGAAAATTTGGACATATGTATCACTCAAACAAGGGCTAGTTCAGCAGAGGTTGGAATCAAGGAAGCTCATTCATTTCATTTCTAAGCAGTGGCCATACCATCAGAACATGGATTTAGTTTACTAGATAATGCATCAGGTTGAAGATTCCTTCGATATTCAACTACATCAGAAAATCAATTGGCATCCACAAATACCAACATTCATATATAAATTAAAAACATTGACAACTCAAATACAATTACCTGTACGAGACTATAAATATAAAAGAATCAAAAGTGTCCATAATTAATGAGAGCTACTGTGCACGAGTGCAAGGGTTTACAATGGGAATAGAGATGAAAGCCAACCTTGAAAAAAAAACTGAATCTCACCAAAAACTGGAGATAATCAGTGTAACAAGTTTTAAAAAATGAATAGATACAAACAAGCGAGACTTTGCAAGAAAAGTAAATGAAAAAGTTTCATTCTGTACATTCAATACAAAAGAGAGTAATATAGAGCAAGAGAACGAAAAAAGCCCATGAATGGCCTTTTCCCATCATCTAGAGATAGTGACTGGACACAACATTGTCTTTCTCCCTCTGAGTTACTGAGTATTTCAGCAAGGAGCCTCCAAATGCTCTTCCATACAAGAAATAATTATGCATAAACTTTGACAAAACATTTCATGATTTCAACCCTATGGTGGAAATCAACAGAGACAAGGATTTGATCTCGTACCTCTTTTCCATGGTTGCATAACTGGATTTGATCTAGTACCTCTTTTCCATGGGTGCATAACTGAGTCACAATACTTAGATGGCAAGGCCTGAGATCTAGTTATCTTAAACCAGCGCAACTGGGGGATCGCCTTTGTCCTTTGGTCTTTTCATCATCCCCGTTATGAAGCATATTGGGAGCATCAGGCCTCGGATGTTTAAAAGCAATTTTGGTTCTTCTGGCTCCTCTGAGTAATTTTTTCTGCAAAAAAATAAGCCAGTGGGAGTAAAGATTGCCTTTCTAATCTCTTTCTCTCCTCTGATATTTTCAGGAAGAGCAACCTGGTCATTCTCCTGTAAAAAGGATACCCAGTGCGGGTGAAGATTGCTTTTCTAATCTCTTTCTCTCCTCTGGAAGACCAACCTGCTTATTCTCCAAAACCAGAACAAAAACTTTAGCTTAAAGATGAAGTTCTCGAAAGAGGATTTTAGATTTGGCCTCCTCAAAAGATTTCGAGGGTTTCAGATTTGGCCTCCTCGAAAGAAGAAAAGAGCCAGAAGAGCCAGTAGTATTCTTAAACATCGCCAGTCAGATGCTCGGCAGATGCTTCATGATTTACAGAAGGATCTGAGAGCTGCCAATTCAAAGGCTCTCTTGAGATCTTATGATGAAAATAAGTTGTGGGTAATGGCGTTGATGAAGATCCCACAATTGCGCCGCTCTAAGAGAAGTAGGACACAGGGATTGCCGTCAGAGTATTGTGACTCTGTTCTCTAGGGTGGCCGCCTCCACCTGCTGCCGTATCTCTGGAATCCTGCGAGGAGTTTTCGGGTTCCTATGGAGGGCATCATTCAACAAAAGATTTCTCTGATGCGGACTGTTTCAACAGAGGCGGGGGCTATAGTATAAAACTGGTAATCTTCTCTGTCAAACTGTGTTTCAAAACCCTACTTAAGATTACCAAAAACCTAAATACTTCTGATAAAAGCTTTGTCAACATTATCATAAATCTCTATTTAAAACAATTACAAAGCATATAGATCATCATGAATAAATTGTTTCAAACCCCTACTTAAGATTACCAAAAACCTAAATACTTCTGATAAAAGTTTTGTTAACATTATCATAAATCTTTATTTAAAACAATTACAAAGCATATAGAGCATCATGAATAAACAAGAGCCATGAGGTGGCAATGTCTTGGACATTGCGACATGTTGTAGCAAGAGTATCTAGAATTAATTTTTAATTGGAAATAGCTTGTGTCAAACCTTTAAAATTAAAAAAGTTGTAAATGGATTGGTTTGTCAATTTCTCATATCCTCTCTTATGGGTTTTCAAGTTCAAAAATCCATTAAGTTGGGAAAATAAATATTCCTCAACTCTAAATGAAAATTAAGGAGTTTTACTATCAAACAAGAAAAAAATTAATGGAGTAGGATTTTCATCTAAGAGATCAACTTCGGTATATTTAAAAAAAACTAATGGAGTAGGATTTTCATCTAATAGACCAACTTTGGTATATTTAACCTTAAGAAACTTTTGTATATCTTTTTTTCTTTCATGTGAGTTAGCAAGTTATGAAGAATTGTAGTGTTACAAGTATGGTGCTATTGAGACTGAATATATGCTTATACATACCATTTTAAGATATTTTAATCCTTCATTCCATTTTGAATGTATAGTATAAAAACCATGAGAATTTCTAATTTGTTTAATAATACCAATTTTCTTTTCTAATTTTATTTAAACAATACCAATTTTCTTTTATATAGTAGGAGAAATGTTGAAGTGACTTTCCCAAGAGAACAAAAACTGTTTTATTCAACCATTTGATCTATAACTATTTGTTCGAGAACCTTTTCTAATTACCTTCTTACAACTATATACTCTAAACCACAAGTTTATCTTACATTTTCTATATATACATATAAGAAGCTTTCGTTTTGCTTCTACCTCTCTCTTTTTTCACTGCACTTTATACAACCTTATACCCTCTTTACTAACAAACGCCACACCTGTCCTTCCATAGGCACAAGGAAAGATCAAATGCTACTTTGAAGCTACCAAATATCCTGATCCACAAAGCTAACTTGCTATGTTTGGGGAAAAAATTAGAAATATCTAGTCAAAACCATAGCTTTGTCTTCAGGGTAAGTTATTGATTTCCGCCTAAGTGGGGAATATGTCTTTTACAACTCTGTAGCCAAAACCAACTTAAACAGTTATTGATTGTAAGCCCCTAGTGAGACCCTAGTCTCATCGCTACAATAAAGTGATAGAAAGAAATGAGCAATTATCTATTAAAAGCTTGATCCTATCGTAAGGCCTTTGAATCCAAAAACTGGATGATATCCCATACACTCCAAAACCCTCCCAATCAGTGAAAACTTTACCTAATTAATAAATAGGATTGATTTCACCCTTGAACACATGTCCAATAACTTGAACACATGACCAATAAACAAACTCCAATGGCTTGTCAATCAGAATGTGTATTGAAAGTTCTTCCCATACGAATACATGTTGAATGTATTCAGAATTTCGCACTTTGCTTCTACATAGAAACTAATTGGCTGATTCAAACTGCATCAAAAAAGCCTCTTTTAATTTTGTTTCCAGTTTTTCGTTGATTAGGAAGATATGTAAACAAGAGTAACTTCCCAAAATGGCCATCTTACATGTGTCGAATATTTAATTTTCAAGAGTATGATGAATAAAATATTACTCAGTTGAATTGTACTACATACATTCTAGAACAATCGATCCAATATCAACCAATTATCTCAAACTTGAAAACTCAATATGACTCTACTGTCTTTGTGGCAATAACCCTTACTGAGATGCTTGTGAACCACAGGAGCATGGAATTTGCAATTCAGATCTTTAGTGACATGAACAAACAA
>LPNX010779545.1:0-37039 GCA_001517045.1 Pseudotsuga menziesii
ACAACTAGAAGTAAGGGGACAATTAGCGACGACAGTCTTTTACTCCCAAAGATAAGAAGGCTGCAAAGAAATGTCAGGAAGAAGTTTCAAGACAAGTCACTGACCAATCAGGTACCTGAGTTTACCATTACAAGCCAAGATCCTAAACAGAACAGAACATTGCCTAGGCCAAATGAAGAGAATGCAAACGCTGAAAAATATCAGCCCACTAAATCACAAAGTGAGTATGACATTGTTGAAGATTTGAAGAAGATAAAGGCAAACGTTCCACTGTTCGAAATGTGCAAAGTACCTCAACAGAAAGAAAAATTGTTGAAAGGACTTGAAATGTCTGAAGAGAAGTTGCCCACTGAAAATCAGCCCCGGGATGAAGAAGAAATTGGAGAAGCTAGTACCGGAGGTATGTCTAAAACTAAACATCCACCTTTCCTCCTGACATTTGAAGTTTTTAATTACAACATGCACAATTGTCTAGTCGATTCAGGGGCATCCATGAATGTTATGCCCATATCGGTATGTAAGAAAATAAATGGGCAGCCTAAGCCATCCACATGGAGGGTGGTGCAATTGGATAGGACAGATGTTAAGGTGATTGGCGAAATGGAGGACGTACTAATCCGCCTAGCATCTGATAACAGAGTATGCCAAGTTATTAACATTATAGTGGCTGATATACCAGATGCTTACGGCCTGGTCCTGAGTAGAGATTGGTCGGCCAAATTAAATGGGTATTTTGCCTCGGATTGGTCACATCTTTGGTTGCCATACAAAGGCAGTCCCAATCAGATTAAAGTTTTAAGAGAACCTTACATGAAGTATAACATCACTCAATTGGATGAGAAGAATGTGCCAATTGAATTTGTGCTGGGAAACTACTTTCTTGAACTGGAACCAGGGAATTATCAAGCGGAAGAGACCAGCGATACATCTGACACTCAGCCTGACCTCCTTCATTTTTTTCAGGTTGATGAGCTTGACTGTAAAATAGTAGACTTAGCCATAGGAATAGATTCATTTTCAGTAGATAATGTTTTCTGGACTTTATATTTTGACGGCTCAAAAACATTAGAAGGGTCAGGGGCCGGCTGCGTCCTTATTGATCCACAAAAAAATAAACATTTCATGTCCTGTAGATTAGAGTTTGAGTGTACTAACAATACAGCTGAGTATGAAGCACTGCTGCAGGGACTCAAGAAAGCAATCGAGCTACAGGTTAGTAATTTGAAAGTTTTTGGGGACTCAGAAATAGTTGTAAAGCAAATAACAAATCAAATTCACTGTGTTTCCCCTCATTTGAAAGCTTACCAAAGCGAGGTATGGGAATTGCTTAAATGTTTTCATGCGTTTAACATCATTTCAATCCCTAGAATAAAGAATGCAGCCGCTGATCTTTTAGCTACATCAGCTGCTAGGTTAGTTCCCACCAATAACAAATGATCCATTGAATTGCTTTTCAGGCCATCTGTACCCGACATGATCACCAACTTGCGAGTATTTGACGATGATTAGCAAATAATCGAGTGCTTGACAAATGATGAGACCTTTAAAGGAGCCATCATCAATGATGAGGAACATCAGGCATAAATGAAATATGACAATTTCATTCCCAAAGGGGTCAGAACGCTGGAGAAGATGTTTGACTTGAATGAAAAGTTTAGAAGACCCGCCAATGTGAAGACACACAGCTCAACTCTATAGTTCGAGCTGATAAACTTAGGGACTGAAACGGAGCCCAAGTTCGTGAACCTTGGCAAGTGCTGTTCACCAGTAGAAAGAGACAAGTTCCTCAGTTTGTTTAAACAGTACAAATATGTCTTTGCATGGACATATGCAGATTTAAAAACCTATGACACTAATATTATCAAACATATCATTCCTATTAAGGCAAGCGTCAAGCCATATCAGCAGCCATTGAGGAAAATGCACCCAAAGCTGGAACCACTAATTCAAAGCGAGGTGAAGAAATTGCTGGACGCTAGGATTATCTTTAAAGTCAGGCATTCTGAATGGGTATCAAACCTGGTGCCCGTCAGGAAAAAATCGGGAGAGATCAGGTTGTGCGTAGATTTCAGAAATCTAAATCGCGCCTCAGACAAAGATAACTACCCGGTACCTCCCATGGAGCAATTGCTGCAAATGGTTTCCAGCTCTGAGATGTTCTCATTGTTGGATGGTTTCTCTGGCTACAATCAAGTGTTGGTAGCCGAGGAAGATAGATTGAAGACAACGTTCAGAACTAAATGGGGAACTTTCGCATATAGAAGAATGCCCTTTGGACTGATTAATGCGGGCGCGACATTTCAGAGAGCTATGGACATAGCTTTTCGTGGACTGATTGGGCGAAGTGTGGTGGTATACCTTGATGACATTACTATATTTTCTAAGAAAAGAGGGGAGCATGCATTCCATTTAAAGCAAATCTTTGAACGCTGCAGAAAGTATGGCATTTCCCTCAATCCAAAAAAATGCGTGTTCGCTGTCACAGAAGGCAAGTTACTGGGGCATATAGTGTCTAAGGAAGGTATCTCCATAGATCCAGAAAGGGTTAGGGCTATTGAGCAAATCCCTATGCCCCACAATAAAAAAGGAATGCAATCCTTCTTGGGAACAATAAATTTTGTACGAAGGTTTGTGCCTGATTTTGCCCAGATTGTTAAGCCATTGCAGCAGATGATAAAGCAAAATGCACAATTCAAATGGACTGAAACCGAAAAGAAATCTTTTAGTAAAATCAAAAGCGCTGTTGCACATGCACCCTCTCTGAAAAGCCCAGACTTTGACGAGGACTTTATTATGTATACATTTGCGTCCGATGATTCGCTAGCAGCTGTACTCACGCAAAAGGAAGAGGGAAGTGATGAATTTCCAATCTCTTTTATGAGCACTGGGATACAAGGAGCTGAATTAAACTACCCAGCCATTGATAAACAGGCTTACGCAGTGTTCAAGGCAGTAAAACAGTTCAGACCTTATATATTAAAAAATCATACCAAAGTGATAGTCCCTTATCCAGCTGTAAGAACTCTTCTCATTCAAAAAGAGTTAGGAGAAAGAAGGGGCAACTGGGTAACATCTCTCCAAGAATACGATATTGAATTTAAACCAGCTACTTTAGTGAAAGGTCAAGGCTTATGCAAACTGATGACTGGGAGCGGAAACAACGAGGAACAAGTATGGGAAGATGAAGCTGATCTGCATATAGCGGAGGTTTGCCCTTTGTTCATAGCCCCTGAGTCTTGGTATAGAGACCTGGTGCATTATTTACAGTCAGGGGTGCTACCGGAACATTGGAATTCCAAACAAAGAAGAGCCTTGCGTCTGAAATTAGTTTCCTATCAAATCATAGAAGGTGTATTGTTCAGAAAAAACTACGATGGAGTCCTCCTAAGATGCTTGGAGAAAGAAGACGCTGAAAAAGTAATGTCTGAATTGCATGACGGCCCAGCTGGGGGACATTATTCAGGGGACGCTACAGCCCACAAGGTCCTCAGAGCTGGTTACTACTGGCCAACACTTTTTAGGGATGCACATGCACATGTCCGAAAATGTGATATTTGCCAAAGATGTGATGGAAGACAACCTAGAGCAGCAGCACCTTTAAACCCTGTAATGATCACGAAGCCTTTCGAACAATGGGGTATAGACGTCATTGGAGAAATAAAGCCAAATTCTTCCCTGCTACACAAGTATATTCTGACTGCCACTGATTATTTCACTCGCCGGGTCGAAGCTATCCCGTTGCGTAAGATAAACGAAGACGAAGTCATCAGTTTTCTACAAGATCATATCATGACCAGGTTTGGGGTTCCAAGTTCGTTAGTTTTTGATAATGCTAAGTACGTTTCTTCCATTAAATTGACTGCATTCGCTCATGAGAAAGGAATAAAATTACATTACTCTGCTAACTACTATCCACAAGGAAATGGCTTGGCTGAATCCTCCAATAAAAACCTTATTAGAATCCTGAAGAAAACTGTCATAGAAAACCAGCGGAGTTGGCACTCAGCCTTACCCAATGCCCTGTGGGCTGATAGAGTTACCCCCAAGTCTTCCATAGGTGTGTCACCCTTTAGCCTTGTGTATGGAAAGGAGGCCATCCTACCGCCCAATATTCTACTATCGTCTTCCATACTAGCCCAAGAGTCTAGGGGGTCGGATGACGAGGTTCTGAAAGTAAGAATATATAATCTCCTAAAAGCAGAAGAGGCGCGATCCAAAGCCAGAGAGCGTTTCAAACAACAGCAGGAAGTAGTCAAAAGATGGTTTGACAAACATAAAGCTGGAAAAAAGGATTTTGAAATAGGTGACTTAGTCCTTAAGTGGGACCACCCCCATGATGAAAAAGGGAAGCATACCAAATTCCAACAGTTATGGGTAGGCCCTTTCCAAATTGCCGCAAAACTTGGCCCTGCTACCTATATGTTACAAGATTTACAAGGATGGGAGGAGAACTTGCCAGTTAATGGTTTGGTTCTCAAACCTTATTTTTCTTAAATCATTTTGAGCTTTCTGATTTGTACATAAATAAGTTGTGTTTTTGTTTCGAGTCACGCGTTCTTTCATTTTGATTTTTAGTCTTGATTTTCAATAAGGGAACCAACTTGTGGTTTCCTGGAGGATGCTAAAGTCTTTGGGAAAGCAAATATGTCGAGTATTAGCCTGTCTATTCCTTGAAGAATTCTTCCAGCCTAACGGTTTCCCGAGTAAAATGTTATGTGCATTGAAGTCCTGCCCAACCCCTTGAACTTAACCGGATTCAGAGAGTCTAAAGTACTATGTTGGGGCTCCATCCACGTCACATTCAAATGTTCTAAGGAGTAACGGTGAAGGACCCATGAGAGGAAGCAGGATAAACAGCGTATTAAATATAAATGATCCCATGTCAGCAACAAATGCCAAAAGGCAGATAAAAAGTCAAACTTCTATAAAAGCATCATAGATCAAAGCAAGTATTAAAGCATAAATGCTTAAAATGCCAAGAGATCCTCTCCATCCGTGAGTTGAGGCTTAAAATACACCACTCACACAAAAGGGCACTATGGGATAGAGGATCCTGAATTAAAATTCAGTAAGAAAAGGCACACAGAAAGACTCAAATGAAGGGGACAAAAGTCCAAAAGCACCAAAATGTTAAAGTAACATGGGAAAGAGGAACAAATGGATACTACTGTTTACTATATGCTGCAATCCTGTGGTGTCCACACCATTGGCCACCTGAAAACAAAGGTAATAATGAAAATCATACTCTGGCCTTGGCATAGTTATTTGGACTTGAGTTTCTCGGTTTTCCTTTTCCCCCAAATGACTGACATCAATGATTAAGGTACACATTTCGGGGATATGAGAAATATAGACAGCTGGAAGAATTCGATGGATGCATTTGTTGCAGAATAGTCTGTTACTCAAAGACAACAGCCACCCAGAGATCTAGGTTCCCCAGGTAATCGCCAGTTGTTGCTACCGCAACATTTCTCCCCGACTTTATGTCACTTAAACCCTGGGACCCCTCCTCATCTTTGTTTGCTTGGATTGATTGTCAAAGGCTTGGCACCCTCGAGCGTATCTGTTTGTTTTTGTTTGAAGTTGAATGCCCGCTTTTTGAATTTCTGTGCCCTTTTTTTTAATTTGAATCGTGTTTGGTTTGTTCACTACCAGTAGAATGTTGATATTTTCCTTAGCGAGAAAGTTGATTTTTGGTTGCAATTTTGATCCTTCACGCTGCTGATCGGGCCTCTTTCTGAAGTTTCTAAGCCTCACCTCACCCGCCGTTGCGGCTCCTTGACCAAACTTTCTGCCCGACTGAGGTTTCACCCGATGCCCGATTCGCTGTGTAAATCGCGTGCTCCAGAGTTCCGGCTCACCTGCTGTTGCGGCCGGAAGGGGGAAGTCGGCCTCCTATTCGTTTGTCGCCCGACGTCCGACCTACCGACTCCCATCGCCTATCTCTGATCTGCTTTCCGTCTGCTGTTGTGGGTGGCAGAGCTGTTCAGCTTCTGACCCACTTCCCTCTGCCGCCCGATTTCCTATGGCGCCTACGTTTTCACTCCCCCTCTTTTGGCGCTCCTCCGCCGTTGCGGCTCCTGGAGCTTTCTCCCACTCGGTACAGAAACCTTGTCTCATCCGATCCAAGTACTGCCCGACCGCCGATTCGTTTTACCATGAAGTTTTCGCCCGGATAAACCAAGCTAGTTCCCTGTGGATTTATCTTATGCTCTGAAATTTGAAATGCTTAATACCTCAATTTAGTGGATAATGCACTCAAGTGTCTGCAGGAAAAACCCCATGATCGCCGAAGCAACTTAGATCGAAGAAAGGACAAAATAGATGAACGAAAAAGGCACCAAGGAAGCAGTCACGGCGGTTACGGTCAGAATTTAAACGCTTATGGAAGATGTTTGGAAAAACGCAACAGTCAGGGAAGAAGGTGAATCGTCAAGGAGGCTGAAAGCCACACGATGGAGGGCAGCCCAGGGGGCAGAAGCTCTAGTTTAAATAGAAAAAGATAGGACTTAGGGGGGGCTTTTTTCCGCTGGAAAATTGGTAATTGTTGACTTGTAAGAGGAGCTACCTCGTTTTGCTGGAAAAAACTGCGATTTTGCCTGCTGGAAAGAGCAAAAGATGTGGAATGTATCAATGCAATTCAATAAATGATGTCGAAGAGGAACTATTTTGTTTTCGGCAGTCTTTATTTACTGTAAGAGTATTTGATGTTTGAACCTATGTTCTTGTTGGATGTTCTTCAGTAATTTCTGGGTATCTTTCCACTATGAGCAATAACTGTGTTATAAAATGATTGGCTATCTGATTATTTGAATATCTGTAAGCGTTCATGTGCTGCAGAAGAAGTAACAGCTACCTGTTTTTCTTCTTATGGTGTATGAATATGTATTACTCATCTAAAAAATGACAACCCTGCTCCCTAGGGATAGTTTAGATAGTTAGCTTTCTTTCTATTTGTAGCTGGTTTGGTTGCCGGTGAGCATAAGACGAAAGGTAAGAACCTGCGCATCACTTTATGACCGCTCCCTGCATCTTGAATACCCTGCATTTAGTTAGGCACGTGCATATCATGTATTTTTAAGTCAAAATACAAAAACTCGGTGGC
Organism: Pseudotsuga menziesii; assembly: GCA_001517045.1. NCBI lineage: Eukaryota > Viridiplantae > Streptophyta > Pinopsida > Pinales > Pinaceae > Pseudotsuga > Pseudotsuga menziesii. The sequence continues at coordinate 7,106 of LPNX010779545.1, forward strand.
CCGGGCCGCAACCGGTAAAGCCTGTGTTTGTTACTTTGACCTACGGTAGCCGGACCGTAGATCGGATGGATTCCCTATACCAAACAGTCAGCGGGCTAGTTGGGAATGCTGATTGGGGAGAATACTTTACTATTGCCGCCTGCGATTTTCGGGGCCTCAATAGGTGGATCTATAGGTTCTTGAGGTTCTTCAAATTCTCTATCTTCTTCTTGATATTCTTAGTTCATGGTTGTGTCATGAATTCTGGGTGCTTCTGTTTCTTCAAGTTCTTTACCACATCTCTTTCTGGATTTGTTGTAAGCTGAGTCTTCATCAAATTTTACATCCCTACTGATGTCAATCTTCTTGAATCCTGGGAAGTATATTCTGTAAGCCTTCGAGCTTTCAGAGTATCCCACAAATATACCCTTCTTTCTTGAAGGATCTAACTTTGTCCTCTTTTCTTTTGAAATGTGTATGTACATACACTGTTGTTATAGTAGCTTCTTACCATAGATGCATGGGAAGATATTGATCATGAAGCATAGCCCTTGCAGCTTCCATGATCGTTCTATTCTTTCTTTCTGCAACCCCATTCTGTTGTGGATTATATGGAGTGGAGAACTCCCTCTTAATCCCCGAATCTTTGCATAACTCTTTGAATTCATTTGATGTGAATTCTCCACCATTATCTCATAGAAAGGTCTTGATCTTCTTTTCTGTGTGGTTCTCGATCAAGGCTTTGAATTCCTTGAACTTGCTGAAAACTTCATCTTTGTTCTTCATAAAATATATCCATGTCTTCCTAGAAAAATCATCAATAAAATAAACATAGTATACATACCCGCTTAAAGAATTGGATGGCATTGGACCGCATACATTGGAGTGAATGATTTCCAAGATTCCTTTTGCCTTGCTCTCACTACTTGGAAATGTCTTCTTTGTGTTCTTTCCTTTCGCACATCCTTTGCAGACTCCATCATGTTTTGCCTAAATTTTTGGAAGGCCTTCAACAGATTTTCTTGCAAGTGGTAGTGATCTGTAATGCACATGTGCAATCCTTCTATGCCAAAGTTCATTTGGCTCTATTGTGTCATGGACCAAAGCTTGTTCTGGATGGCCCTTCAATTTGTATAGACCTCCCTCTTATTCCCCAATCACTACTGCATCATTAATAGTCTATCCCTTTGGCCACATGATAACTTGGCAATCTATAAATGCATCTCTCATGCCTTTTGCACCTAATGCAGACATGGAGAGGAGGTTCTTCTTTAGTCCTGGTACAAACAATACATCTTGCGTCTTCATAGACTTTCTAGAGTCTACCTTATAAGAGGATTCCCCACTACCTTTCATTGGATACTGGTAGTAATCTCCAAGTTTCACCTCGTGGGGTGATTCATGATCTAATAGTTTCACAAAGGACTCTTTGAATTGTGTCATATGTTTGGAAGCCCCACTGTCTATAAGCCAATCATTGATTCCATGTGTGATGCTTCCCATGAGAGCGGAAATCAAGACATATTTTTCATCACTTGAAGAATCATCACTTTCTTGTCTGATTCTCTTTGTGGAAGGTTCATCATCCTCTGCAGCATGAGCATGATGTCTTCTCTTGTTTCCCTTTTTCTTATTTTTTCTTTGAGGAAAATGTTTTGCAAAGTGTCCTACTTCATCACATGTATAACATCTGATTCTAGACAAATGTTTTCTAGTGTTATTTTTATAGAAATCCTTACCTCTGGAGTGATGAGAACTTCTTTTTCTTTTCTTGGAGTGAACTGTGAGAGCTTGATCTTCACTTCCCATATTTTCTTCTCAGGCTGCTATCTGAGCTTCTTCTTGAGAGAATTATTCCCATAGTCTAGTAAATTTGACTAGCTTCTTTCTGGCACAGATCCCTAGAATTAGGGAGTCCCATGATCTAGGGAGACCATTCAAGGTGGTCATCATAATCTTTGCATTCTCCACTTCTTCATCTACTGCTTCCAGTTGTTCCTTGATTTGAGAGACCCTTCTAAAGTAAGACTGGATGGTCTCTGCATTATGGATCTTTACATTTTTCAGTTGGTTTCTTAGAGCCATCTTTCGATTTATGTTCTTCCCTTCAAATAGTTTGGTTAAGGCATCAAACATAGCTTTAGGTGTCTTTAGGGAGGACACCTGTGGTATGAGGTGATCCTTGATTGAATAAGCAATAATCCTCTTAGCCATGACCAATTTATCCTTGTGTAAGGCCTTAGCCTCACCTCCCTTTGGAAATGGAACCTCCTCATTGATATAGGAGTCCAACTCGTTTTCCTCCAGGACTAGGGAGATCCTATACTTCCAGGTTCAAAAGATATCAACTCCCTCAAGATTTTCATCAAGATTGGTATGATGAGACGTCTTAACTAAGAACCTTAAATGGAAATACAAAAGATTTATATCTTACCAAGTCAAGATGTTGGATCTAGATTTGGAGTTGAATTTCTGCAGTGCTGGTTCAGGAGCAGATTAGGGTTTGACTTTCTCGGAGTTTTGTCCAACCAAATGCTTTGATCTTGATCTCTAAACTTCAATTTTGAGGAGGAGATCAATCTAGGTCTGGGATCACTCAAAAATCCCACTTCTGTGGAAAGCCCTAATTTCTTGCAGAACTGAAAAAAATTAGAATCAGATTCTGTTTCAACAGAAAGATGCGCCCTAGGGAGGAGAGTCATCCCAACCTTATTTTGCTGAAAATTTGTGGAGAAAGATCCAAAAAGTAGGAAGCCCTAGTTCCTGCAGCTGCACAGTGTCTTCTCCTCTGGTTAGCTCTAATACCATGTTATGTTTTATCATTCAAGCTAGCATTATATTAGGATCTTTAACTGAGAGAATAACAAGCACAAAAATCAAACACAAGAGACAGTGAACACAATGTTTTTCCTCCGGGAAACCATAAATGGAGAAAACCCCACAACTTCCTCTGACATAGAATCAACGCCAAAAGTAAAACCCCAAAACAGTAAGATGATCTCCCGACAACAGTAGCCTCTTTCTTTCTAGCCCCAGCAGCTTCTTCTCTCTCATCTATGCATTACAACTGAGTGTGAGTGAGTGTGTGATAAATAGAGAGGCTCACTGTCTATTTATACTAATTCCCGACTTGACAATAACTCACTAGGGCCTACTTCTTTAGGAGAGTCTAATAACCATAGGGGGGCCGAAACTGCGGGGACTTTAACCCTTAAACAATAGGAGGGTTACCCACAATGACTTGACATGACTTCTTTACATTATAGAACCTCCCGATAGGAACATTGGGGCATGACATGTCTCAATTACATTACAGATACTTCCCTTAATAAACATCGAGGTACAATACATGAAATATACAAGTCAATACATTCCAAAGTTACATATACATCAACACCAGGGGCTACTTTAAGTTACCTCACTCCTTAAATGATGGAAAACTACCAGCTCACCAAGGTAAGGCATGCAAAACCTTGGTCAGTCCAACCAGCCACTTGAGTAAAAAGGAAGGTAACTGATTTCATTACTAATTGTGAAGTTAAATTTCAAGATCATGTGACTAGGATCAATCTGAATATTTTGCCTCTAGGGTCATATGATATGATTATTGGCATGGGCTGGTTAGAAAGTTATAAAGTAATATTAATTTTTTTTTATAAGACCTTTACTTATGTGGCTAAGGATCAAACTTTTAGGAAGGTAAAGGTATTAGGAAACCTGTCTTGCTAAGACAGATATCTTCCATGCAATTAAAAAAGTGTATGAGGAATGGTTGTAAGCTTTATGCTATGTGGGTCACTAACTGTCTCGTTAATGAAAATCCAACACATGTACAGGATCACCCAATTTTAAGTAAATTTATGGATGTTCTTCCAGAAGAGATACCAGGACTACCCCCTCAATGAGAGATAGATTTCTCCATTGAGATTGTACCTGGGGATGAACCAGTATCAAAAATACCTTATTGAATGAGCATTCCTGTGTTAACCAAATTAAAAATCCAGTTACAAGAACTGCTAGATAAGGGTTACATCATACCTAGTATGTCTCCCCTAGGAGCACCAATTTTATATGTCAAGAAAAAGGATGGGATCTTATGACTTTACATAGATTACAGACAACTAAATAAAGTAACCATTAATAATAAGTATCCTCTACCTCGGATTAACGATCTATTCGATCAAGTAGGGGGAGCTAAAATCTTCTCCAAGTTAGATTTGTGGTTTGGTTATCACTAGATCAAGATTAAGGAAGAAGATGTTAATAAAAAAACTTTCAGGACCCGATAAGGGAACTATGAAGTTGTAGTAATTCCTTTCGACTTAACCAATGCCCCTGCTACATTCTTGTGTCAAATGAATAATATATTTAATAAGTATTTGGATCAGTTCGTTTTAATTTTCATTGATGATATCCTGATCTACTCCAAGATGGAAGAGGAACACCAAGAACACTTGAGAATTGTACTATATACCTTAAGAGACCATCAGTTGTATGCTAAATTTGAGAAGTGTGAATTATTTAAGAAAGAAGTTCAATACCTAGGTCATGTCATCTCAGGAAACAGGATTGCGGTAGATCCACAAAAGATAAAGGCTATTTCAGAGTGTCCAATTCCTAAGGATCTCATTAAAATTCGATCCTTCATGGGACTCAAGGGTTACTACCAGAGGTTCATCCAAGGATTCTCAAATATAGTGTATCGCATTACTTCCTTATAAAAGAAAGGAGTAAAATTTGCATGGTACTCAAAGTGTCATGAGAGTTTTAAAAATCTAAAAAAGATTATTAACCATGGATCTAATATTAAAGGTGGATGACCCCTATAAAAACTACACAGTCTGTACAGATGCTAGTAAGGAGGGATTGGGGGGTTGTATTATCCCAAGAAGGACATGTTGTTTGTTATGAATCTCACAAATTGAAAGAACATGAAGGAAATTATGCAGTACACGATCTATAATTAGCAGCGGTAGTGCATGCCGTGAAAAAGTGGCATCACTACCTATTAGGGAAGAAGTTCCTTTTATTGACAGATAACACATGGATAAAGAATTTGTTTACTCAGCCTGGACTTAATGCTAGGAAAGAGAGATGGATGGCATTCTTAAGTGAATTCAACTTTGAAGTAAAGCATATCAAAGGTAAGGAAAATAAGGTGGTTGATGCACTCAATCGAAGAACCCATGAAGTATATGAAATAACTATGAACCAACCAAAAAGTGATCTATTGAGCAGAATAATAACAACCAATATACAGGATGTTGAGTATGTAGATTTACTGAACAAGCTACAAAAATATGAGGTAAATTTAAATGGGACAGAATTCAAGGTAGACCAAAAAGGGCTAATTCGGTTTCAGGAGACAATATACATGACTGATGTTTCATATTTAAAGGTTTTTATTCTAAATGAGATGCACAAACCTCCTTATGCAGGACACCTTGGTTACCAAAAGATGATAACAACCCTCATAAAGAAATTATTTTGGCCCATATTAAAGGCATATTTAATTGATTATCTATCTAAATGTTTGGAATGTCAATAGGTGAAGGTCGGACATCAACATCCAGTAGGTTTGTTACAACCTTTTCCAATTCTTGATTGGAAATAGGAGGTAATATCCTTGGATTTCATCACAGGTTTTCCTTTAACACAAAAACAACATGATTCAATTATGGTTGTAGTAGATAAGTTAACTAATTCTGTTCATTTCATTCCTATGAAGTCAACTTATAAAGATGTCAATATTGCAGAGAACCTCCTAAAAGAAGTATTTTGACTTCATGGAGTACCGAAGATGGTAATTTATTACCTGGATGTTAAGTTTACATCAAACTTTTGGAATTCATTGTTTGTAGGGTTAGAAACCAAGATAAACTTCATCACTAGTTATCACCCTGAAACACATGGAAAAACATAATGAACAAATCAAGTCATCGAAGACATGCTAAGAATGTATGTTATGCAAAAACCCACTAAGTCGGAGGACTATTTGCACGTAGTAGAGTTTGCATACAATAATGGTTATCAGGCCTCAAAAAAAATGCACCCGTTAGACATCCTCTATGGAAAAATGTGTGCTGCCCATGTTAGTTGGGATAGCCCTATGGATCGTCTGTTCGTATGACCTGAAATTTTACAAGACATGGAACAAATGGTTCGAAAGGTACAAAATAACCTAAAAGTGGCACAGGATCACCAAAAGAGATACGTTGACTTAAAAAATACTACATAAAGAGTTTTCTTTCAGAGACCACGTTTACCTTCGAGTCAATCCCAAAAAGGGCTCTCTTAAATTAGGAAGTTGTACCAAGTTAGCACCACGATTTTGTGGACCCTTTCAAATCTTGAAAAGGATTGGACCCGTGGAATAGCAACTTGCACTTCCTACTCACTTGAAAATTCATAATGTTTTTCATATTTCATTACTAAAGAAATATGTACATGATTCCACTCATATCATTGACCGAAATATGGTGCAGGTGGAACCATACGGTGAATTTCAAGTGGAACCTTTATGCATTTTGGACAGAAAATAAACAGTACTTTGGAAACGATTCGTCGCTCAGGTTAGGGTGCAATGGAAGCACTTTATCTCAGAGGAGGCAACCTAGGAATTAGAGGAATTTTTCCAAAAGAAGTACCCATGTTTATTTCCATAAGCTATAGAAGAATACTAACAACACTATGGAGAATGTTGCAATATGGGAATGAGGATGTAACATCCCATAACAGATAAACATTATTTGTAATATTTTGAATTACTATTTTATTTTTGAATGAGATTGGTCGGTTCTAGAATCCACCAATAGGTCCTCGGAGGACAGATGTAACTGGACCATTATGCTTTTAATAAAATCGTGAATGATGGGGACAACCATGTTGAATGTGGAAGCTATGCATGTGAGAGTGGGGAATGTGAGGAGTCAACCTCATTGAGGTTACACCAAGTGCGAGAATGCCAGTATGGCACTGGACATGCCTTCAGGAATCGGGGTGTAGTGGGCAGCAAACATTCCATGAGGAATTGGTTGCTAGCTGCCAAAGACCTAGGAAAAAACCAAAACTATAAAAAGGAAGCATATGGGAGTAGGCGGGACGCTACTAAGTATGATAGAAAAAGGAGGAATTTTTGTTGTATGACCACCCTGTGTTAGGCAAGATGAAATAAATACTTGCAGTGCGTGAACTCTATGTTAGGCAAGTGGAAATTAGAAATACTTGTTGTGTGAGAACTCTGTATTAGGAAAGCAATTTCTCACTAGGAAACTTAACCTGAGGTTCGATGTCACCACTCTTGGCATGCATAGTTTAGCTCGGGGGTGATTCAAGACAGAAAGAGAACTGGTCCTAATATATGGTTAGGTGGAACGTGGTTGTTCCTTCCTCATTCGTCTCACTATACAAACCAGTTTCCTTTAAATGTTTAAAATATTTGTAGACTATTGATCTCAAGGTATATTTATATATGTGTAAATGTGTGTTTTTAATGCTAAGGAAATGATAAGTACCAGTTCTTAGGTTTCTAGATGAAAGTGTTGCTTATGGGATATTTAGCTCTTTCTCTATATCAAATGAATGGGGTTTGCATTTTGGTGCATTGTTTCTATTACAGTAACATAGTTTTCTACAAGGAGTATTCTTGAATGCTTTATAACTTCACTGTTCATGCTCAGATGTAAGGGATCCCCTATAGGGTAGTTAATATTTGTGATGGATTTAAATCATTTACAACTTAATGAAGTCCATGTATGTTACTTATAATCCTTAAACAAATGATGGAACTTGTGGAAAGAACGTATTGCGGCTGAGTATGTTGGAGTTCCTTAAGAAAATTGACTACTATAACCCCTTTAAATCCCTAAGTCTAAACTTGTCCCAATCAACAAACACTGCCTAAGGTAGTGAGACTATCTAAGGATGATAACCCTCTGTTTTACCCAAGGGACTACAGAAAATATAAGTGTAAATCTTGGTCCAAAAGGTCTATGGAAGCTTAATATTTCCTAAGAAAACTAAGTACTTCTGCAATCCGCAATCCACATTGCGGAGGCAAAATTGCAGAAGGATTTTGGGAAGAGTTTATGTACCTTCCGCAATCCGCAACCCGCACTACTGGAGCGGAAAATAAAAAGGTATATTGGTAAACAACTTAAAGTTTTCTGCAATCTGCAATCCCCATTGCGGAAGTAGAAAGGAGAAAGTTATAATTGTAAAGAGCTTAAGTGTTTCTGTATTCTGCAATATGCATTGCGGAAGCGGAAAGGAAGAAGGTAATTTTGTAAAGAAATTAAGTTTCCACAATCCGCAATCTGCACTACAAAAGAGAAATTGTAGAAGGGAATACGTAAAGAATATAATTACTTTCCACAACCCGCAATCCACCTTGCAGAAGTGGATTTGCGGAAGGGAAGCTAGTAAGCATAACTGTATGCTCCGCAACTCTCATTGTTGAAGCGGAACGATGGAAGGAAAAATGTAAAATACTATGGACCTTCCCGCAACCTGCAATCCGCATTGTGGAAGTGGAGTTGGGGAAGGAAAGTTCCATTTCAGAGGGCCTGTTGTGGAAGACCCCTTTTTGTTTTAATCTTGATATTTTGGAATCAAACCAGTTAAAAGAGTTAGGATAAAATTTGAATGCTAATGTCAAAGAGTCCCTTGTATTGTTTTTGTGTGTTGAACGTATGAGAGAGAATGAGTAAAGGAATTTTTACTTATGGCTTATATTTTATGTGATGTTGACAATTTTTTTTATGATATTTCTTGGTGGTTATATGGGAATGTTACAAGAAGAAACCGGTGATCTTTCTCATGATTCCAAAAATCAACACATAACATGTTCACGGTTCTAGTGAGCCTCTTCTATTTGGTTCAAGTTTTAGAGAATCATGATCCATAGACATTTGCAGAAGATTTAGGCCATCCAAATTAACTATAAATGAAAAATATCATTCCTTAATGGATAACAATACTTGGGCTCTTATGCCTCTTCCAATAGGAAGAAAACTTGTCAGATGTAAATTGGTATATAGAAATCAATCTACATCTTATGAAAGTGTCAAATGATTTAAGGAGAGGTTAGTTTCTAGAGTATTTTCCTGAGTTGAAGGAATTTACTACAATAATACCTTTCCCCTATCACCAAAATGAACTCCATCCACTTTTTTCTTTCTATTGTCACTTCACATAAATGGGAGTTTCATCAAATGGATGTCAAGTCCACCTTCTTTCATGGGGATTTGCATGAATAAATTTACATGAAACAACCTCCTCCCTATGTTCACAATGAATCTGTCCTTCTTTGTCACCTTACTAAATTTCTATGGCATTAAGTAAGCTCCTTGAGCTTCATATGCCAAAAAGGATAGCTTTCTCCTTGACATTGACTTTTCTAGATGTCATTTTGACCCAAATGTCGACCAAAAAAGAAAAAAATCATCTCATCATCCTTGTTCTTTATGTTGATAACCTTATTCTTACTAGTAGTGACCATAACCTTTTAATCCATGTGAAATCCATCCTTAAGAAGAAACTAAGAGGAAATTTGAAATGATAGACATAGGACATTTGCATTATTTTTTTGTCCAAGTCTTGCAAACCAAAGAAGTATTTTTCCTTTCTCAATCTAAGTATGCTTGCGATATTTTTTTCGCTTTCACATGGAATATTGCAATCCAACCCCATCTCCCTTCCAGTATGGAGTAAAACCATATGCCACTTACACTTCACCGGAAGTAGATGCCACCTTGTGTCATTAGCTAGTATGTAGTTTCTTGTACTTGAATCATACCCATCATGATATTTCCATTATTGTTGGTCTTGCTTCCTGATATATGCAAATGCCACATGAAAATCCATTGGAAATCAATAGAAAAGATAGTTCAGTATATCTCAGGTATAGTTAAGCTTGGGATTCATTACAACAAATGGGTCTTACTTTGTTAGTTGGTGTCACTGATTCAGATTGGTTTGACGACCCTGATGATCAGAATGTTACTATAGATTATATTTTCAATATTAGTTTTAGACCTATCACTTAGGATTGTAAGAAACAACAATCTCTTTCTCTTTCTTCAGCTGAAGGAGAGTATTGAGATGCAATTAATGCAAGTCACGTTGCATTGTGGCTTCAACTAATCCTTCATAGTTTGGATTCAAGCAATATCTTCCAACTACCCTTTGGTGTGATAATCAAAGAGCCATCAAGGTCACCAAATATCCAATTCAACATGAGTGCAACAAACATATGCACTTCATTAGAAAGCTTGTTCGGTATCGTGTTCTTGAAGTGATCTTTTTCCCTATCGACGATCAAGTTGTATACATCTTCACAACGTCTCTTATAGAACTGAATTTTTTAAACTTTGATCTATGTTAGGATTTCAAGAATTTGGCATTAAGTATGGATAATATTTAGTGCCTCCTTCCTTCTCCTATTCTGTCACTTTTGTAAATCCTTCAATCCTATCCCAAGTTGTTCTTAAGGGGGGAATGTTAGGATATTTCTAAACACTTAAGAGTTAGTTAGGATGAAATTTGTATAATGTTTCTTTAGGTACATTGTGTTTCTTTAGTATGCATTAGTATACATTTTTATTTATGTAATTGGATAGTCACGATATTTTATAGACATAGAGTGATTTGATGGTTCATCTCCACCTCAATCTTAAGAGCTATTGATTCATGGCTTAGCACCTGATTGTTCCATGGGTAAAAACATGTTAATGTGTCTCACTTTTTCCTATTTTGTGGTGATAAATAATGAACTAGAGATACTTTTTCATAAATATACAAATCCTCTTTGAGCATTTTAGCCACGTAAAAACATTTATATGTTGATCTATGGCTTATTTATGTGAGCGGTCGCTAAAGGTGTTTGATTGTTTGGAAATATCCTATGTTAGTTGATCACATAGAAGGGCTACCGATGCTTGCAACCTTGTCCTCATGTCTATTGTTTCTCATGGTGGTGTGGATGGAGATATGTAAGAATGTTGTCTAATAATTATTCTTTATTAGACCTTTCAGTTTGTGGTTACTTTGAGGAATGCAACTCTGTAGGTTCTTCTCCATTTTTATGTCTTATTAATACTATTCTCATGTTCTTTAGGATATTCTTCTTCTACTCTTTATTTGATGTGTTTGTAGGAATTGCAATAAATTTTGTAGCAATCTTTGCTTCTCACACCACCTTGAAAACTTTTGTGATAACTTAAACTAATATTAAGAGTATATAGTATGTGGATGAGAAGGAGAAGTGAGAAGTTACACTGATAATGGGACAATTATAACCATGTCTTAGTTTTATTTGACAAAAAAAACCTTTTAAAAGAACTATTTTTTTAAATAACATACTAATTAATTGAAAATGTAACCTAAAAAAATGAAATTGTAAATAGAGTGCACACTACAGCAAACCAACCTTAAAATATTATGATACTTCTAACAATTAGGAAGTAACATAAACCATGTTGAGGAAAATAATAATCGACAAAAAAATAACCAGGATACATCTGATAGACATGTAAGATCAACATTACTATTAATTAGTAAAATGTACAACAAATCAAGAGTGGCCAGAGGTTTTTCTTTGATGATATTTCCAACATAATCACAACCGTTGACACCATGATGAACTATGAATAAAACATAAAAGTGTTATTAGTGGAACGTTTATGTTAAATGGTAACAAATGGAGCATATTGTTGCAAAGTGTCTTATCACTTATATTTGTATATTCTGATCGATCAACAGTCACAATTCACATATGATGCATGGACATCTTCTTATTAAGATTCCAGATTTACACCAAGATGATAGATACAATATTACAGACACTGATACATAGGCAGATCGCCTTCGGAGAGCAAAGTTCGTCACTGCAACAGACACACTTACCTATGCAGAGTATTCTGATGCGATCTTATAGCATTATGCCAAGTCGCAGAGCATAGACTCTGTTACAGACTTATGACTAATATATCAAAGTTTTCTAATGCAATGTTATAGCTTTATGCCAACTTGCAGAGCATACTCATCTGTTTACAGACTCAATATAACACACTGAGTTTCTAATGCGTTCTTATAGCATAAAGCCAAGACGCAGAGCATACTACTCTTACAGACTCAAGACTTAGTGGCAGAGCGGACTACTTGCTCAATACCAGACTCAACTTGCAGAGACTCAACTTACAGAGCGGACTACTTGCTCAATGCAAAAAAATCTATGAATGAAATGAGCCCCGAGGGCCTTATTTATACAACTTCCATCCAGTGGTCTGGTGGGCATCGACTGACACTAATCGGTCAATCAGTAATTTGGTGGCTAGTGACTTAAACCTACCAGTCATTAACTCAGCATCCGTGGTGACATGTGGGGACAACCACAGTCATTATCTCGTCCCTTCATTAATCAGTGACATATGGGGACCCAGAATTAGAATCACGACAGACTCCACTAGAAAGCAAAGTACAGACGAGAGACAGATTCCTGACAAAGTGGAGCAAACTGGCCCACGACAGTCCTAACTATTAATTACATAATGGAGCTTGCATCTGGCCCACGACAGAATCAATGTGGGGAAAAACTGGCCCACTCAGTCTTCAAAGCTTCAGCCCACCACAGCTTTCAATTAATCATATGGATCTCTTCCTTGGAGACATTCCCATAGTTCATCATTATCTGAGTCATCATAATAGAACTGAGAATCTTTAAGATAAGGGGGACCTTCAAATTCTCGAGGAGGATATAGGAAAGGACCAAAACACTGTTCGATATCCGATCCATGGAAAATCTGATTTGGATCATAAACAAACTCATTTCTGAACTTAGACTCAACCCTGTAGTTAAGTGGTATTTATTTGGTGATGACTTTAGATTCCAATTGATCTCTTTCTATGGTTCATCTGATGAACTTTTGCGAAGTATACAGTGTATGATCTAGAGGCTTGTATGTTCCTCCTTCATAATGCAGCATGAATTTAAACCACTGATGCATTTGGTCTGTGATCTCCATGTCTGCTTTCATATGTGCAATGAACTTTGCATGCCTATTCTCGCAATCTACTCTTGGACAGAATTTACCTAATAGGATCTTTGTCCATCCAGACCAGGTAGTATTATGCCTTAAGTTTGTAGGATCAACACAAATGACTATTTTTTGTTCTTCTCTGCAACACTGAAGTATAAGGTTATATGAAGTCCATGTAAGATTTCCATCACCTATATCAATGTACCAGAGCTGTTCTTGCTCTTCATAATCGACCCATACTTCTCTGCAATCCCTGATTTTGCTTTGGCATCTACAAAACTGGTGAATGCATCTTTCTCCCAGCGCTCCATTATCTCTAGCTTCATGGGGGAAGACTGAATTTTCTTTATCAGAGTTACCTCAAGAAACTGTTGAGCTTTTTCAATAGATGCATACTCTAGTGTCTGGATTCGAACTTCTTCTGGTAAAGAGTTATCCCATGGGAGGAGAAATAACCCTTCTTTTGATCAAAGCTCGGGTTCAACAGCTAGAGCTTTTCCTTTGTCTTCTCTGGCTTGACCAGAACTTGATTCTCCTGTTGAAAACATCTTTAATGTCGGATCGCTACTTTTCTCCCTGGTGAGCATATCAGCAAGACAATTGAGATACCCTGGTTTATAAACAATCTCAAAATCAAAGTTACTTAACCAAATAAACCATTTAAGTATCCTACTATTATTTTCCACCATTAAATTCTCATTCCTAAAGATTCCAGGAATTATTTTCAATTTTTCTCTAATGATAAACTTAATAGGCTTAAGGAACAGAATGAAATGATTAATAGTATTTTTTACTGCTAAAATATCCTTATGACTCGAAGGATAGTTCAGTTCTGCTGATTTAAATGAACCAAAGCCATATCCGCAAAGATGCTCTTTACCATTAATTGCTTCAATTAATACTCCACCCCAAGTGGATGAAGATGCATCTGTCTCAATGATCATTTGACCATTTCCAGTCGGAAAAGAAAGAGGAGGCATATCTAAAACTTTCTTCTTGATCTGTTGAACTGCATTTGCCAGGTCTTATGTCCATGGCCTAGTATTCTTCTTCAGTCATTGCTAGAGCAGATGGATATCAAATGCTTGGCCTTTGTAAAAGGGCTGAATGTAATTGAGGCTTCCTAGAAACCTTTGAAGCTGGGTCTTATCCAGTATCTGATCTAGAAATTTGTCAAAAACCTGGAGAACATGATTTTGCAGGATTACCTGCCCTTTCTGGATCTTGAAACCGAGAAACTCGATCTCTGTTTTCCCAATCACCATTTTACTTTCTGAGAGTACTAACCCATGCTTGAAGACTAATTCATAGAATGACTGTAAGTGCTTCAGGTGATCCTGTAAGCTCTTTGAATAAATAAGAATGTCATCTATGAAAACAAGTGCGTAGAGTTTATCACGGAAGATATCTTCCATTCTTTTCTGAAACTCTGAGGGTGCATTGTTAATTCCAAACGACGGCACCTTCCACTGGTATTGCCCGTGAGGGACAACAAATGTCATTTTATATCTGTCTTTAGCCTTTATACCTATCTGGTAAAAAATAGACTTCAAGTCGAACTTGCTGAAGATAACAAAGCCTGCTATTCTCTGTAATAAACTTGCTTTATCAGGCAGAGGATACCTGACTTTCTGTGAGGCTGCATTCAGAGGCTTATAATTTACAACGAGCCTCGGCTTTCCTCTTTTTATCTCGGAATGCTTATTGACCACAAAGGCACGACAATCCCAAGGGCTCTTGGATGGTTCTATTAAGCCTTTGTCCAGCAGTTCTTTAACTTCTTTCGCACAAAATTCCCTTTCAGAGGGTGACATTATTCTGGCGGAAGCCTTCATTGGCTTAATCTTCTGCTGATGGTCGAATGGAAGAGATACAAAGTATTTTTCTCTGGTCCAAAAAGCATTCAGAATTTCTGCATAGCAATTCTTCTTCAATTTCTCAGAAATATCAGCTAACATCTTCTCGCTATGAACCTCTGAGAATTGTTTACATCGATCCATCTTGGATAGCTGGACAGGATTCTGCTTGCTGACTGTTTTCTGTATAGGCACTATACATTTATGAGATGCATTAAAAGATATAGGTAGAGTAACCTTCCGATTATTGATATAACAGGTGAAGGTCATATTCTTAGTATTGACAGTATTCGGATCTACACTTTGCAAAAACTCTGAACCTAAAATGCAATCTTCAGTTATACTGTCTAATTTATATATAGTCAACTTATCTTTAACTTTACCAAACTGTACAGGAAACAATTCGGCTTTTGCTGTAAGCGCTACTGGAGTTCCTTCAATTGCAGATCCTCTATCTGCTGTATTCTCCCGATAGAATGCTGGTAATGCAGAACTTTTAGCCAGGTTCACTTGGCAACCTGAATCAATCATATAGTCCAGTGTGTATGGTTTATATTCCTCTAGCTGAAACAGGACCTTGATAAATACCTTCGGACCAGTAAGCATTGATAGCTTAGGATCTGGAGAAGGGCTTCTTGATTGCTCCTTAGGGATTTTTTACATTCATCACCCTGTCGTAGTGCTTGCTCAGCTCTTCATCTGAAGACTGATCCCTTTCGGCTTGAATGCATTTGATCATGCATTTCATGTCTTCAACTTCTTGGCACAGTTGCTTTATTTGCTGCTGTTTTTCTTTGATTTGTGCACGCAGCATTTGTTCTTTACTTATCCTGAAAATCTATCGGTCCTCATGGCCATCTGGATAGCCTCTATATATTTCAACTGGATTATAGAGTACATGAGGAGGAGAGGTTGTTACCTTTTGTTTACCTTTATCATACTTGAGCTGTTTCAGCAACAATTTCTTCTCTTGTTTTAGAGCACCTCTCTGTCGGTACTGATAAGGCTGAGTTACAGAGAGCTCCAAATCTATGGCTGCTAATCTTTTTTCAATCTCTTGAGTTTTGTTCATCTGAATGGTGAACATATTTAATGAAAATTCAAACTCAGGTGGCTCGAACCCCCCTAAATTTGGTTCCTCTTCAGAAGCAGAAGATGAGGAAGAAGAGGGAGAAAATTTATCAAGAGCAGCGCCAGAGTCAGAATCTGAACTGGAAGCATCAGATTCAGTAGAAGGAAGAAATACTATTTCGCCTGTTGGCAATTCGTCAGGATCGGGGAGAGTCCACCACTGTGGATCTAACTGCTGACAGAAAGCTGCAAGTTTTGGTTTTGATTTTCTTTTAGGGAACTTATTTTCCCAGTGTCCTTTGGTACTGCAGATAAAACAAGTTTCTTTAGTAGTCGGTTTGGATCTGCGTTTCAGGAACTTCTGCTTGGAAGCAGGTCGATGATACTTATAATTTCTAGACTTCTGCGGTCTAAAATATTGCAAAGGCTTATCTTGATAATGATAGCGAGGTTGACTCGTGTAGAATCCTTTTTTCTTGTTCTTCTTGTGACATTTACAACCAGACTGCAAATGTCCTCTATTATGTGCACCACAACCCCAATCTGGCATCCGTGCAACGTTTTTACAAAACGAAGGGGTATACATATCTTGGTGCCTTTGAAAATCCTTGTTGACTCTTTTTGCTAAGCAATGCTCTTGCCATGTTTCTAAAATATAAGAATGTAACTGAACAAGAGATAGATTGTGATAATTAATGTTTTTATCTTTCATGTATTATTCAACCGCATCTGGAACGTGCCCTGGGAAGCTTCTCAAATAATGTTTGAGGTAAGCAGGGTCATTGGCTTTCCCAGAGGAGATCAGCAATCTCTGCATATAGCATAAATATTCCTCGGCTTGTGAGAGGTTACAGAGCCGAGTGGACATATATAGTGAGGCTAAATGATCAGATTCGTCTTGATCATCCCCTCCATGGAACTGCTTGCTTAGAGCTCTTAGGATTTGCTGGTCTTCATCATTGGCATTCATCATTTCGTTTCTGGCATCCTGAGGGAGCCAGCGCCACCATGTGTCGGCTAGACCTGAAAGGCCTGCTACAATTTTCCCTGCGAGGTATGGACCTATTAACGAGGCATCATGTGCTCTTTTGGACAGATTCCAATGGAATAATAGGGAAAGGGCATTTCAAATTTCTTCCCGTGACTCACACTGGATATTTAAAACGGGTTGGTCAGGCATCTGGGATATGATATTATTTATGGAATTGATACCAAAGCTAGTAGAGAATTTTAGTGCTTGGGATGCAGAAGGCATAGCGGTATCATATTCTGGACGTGTCTGGTGTGAACCGGAAGATTCTGCAAACTGATGATGGACATTCAGCATATTTAAAATACTGGGCTCTAAAGCAGGTTTAAAAGAATGGAAGTGTCCTATCCATTCCTTGACTTCTTAGAAGTATTCTTCATCTTGTCCAAAAGTAAATTCTGGACGGGCGTCTTCTTCTTCATCCATTTCCTTTTCTTGAACTGTAAACATTCCAAAGGAATAGCTACATTCAAGCTTCTTCTTTGTATCTTTCTTGGCATAACCCTGAGTTGCCAAGGCAAAAGCAGTGGGACTGAGTTTAGGAGCTTTTTTCTTTAGCTCACTTGTCTGGCTAATTAATTCTTCAAGTTTATCCAGTCTCCTTTCAATTTTATCAGCTGCTTTTGCAATTGCTTCCTTTATCTCTTCGGAATCAGCTAGAAGGTGATTCATGATTTCTAGCTTGGTTTCAACCATGGCTACTTTTTCTTTTTCTTCAATAACATTGTCTTTAATCTGAAACAATTCTTAAGCCATGTCATCAACATTCTAGGCTGTTAGTTTTAATTGTAAATTACCCTAATTTTGAAGCTTAGCTTCATCAGATACAGACTCTTCTGGGCCAGAAGATCTGCAAGGAAGAAATTCCTTTTTGACAGTACCATCTGGTGTATACTGTCTGAACGGGGTGTCTGGTAGATTCCTTCCTGGAAAGAAAGATCTGCGACCTTGGATTGTTGCCTCATATGCATCATTTTTTCTACGCAATGTAAACATTCCCAGAGTAGGTTTAGGCCGATGGTGTTCTAATTTTTTAAGAGTTTTTCTACAGGATGGACAGTATTTATGTTGTCCTCGATGTTCTGAACGATGTAGGCCTGTATAGGAAGGTGCAGCAGTGGATGATACAGAAGGATTTCTTTGCTGTAGGCTTCTGTCAAAGGACTCAGAAGCATTCGAAGAAGATCTGCGGAGAAGGGAGAATGCAGGGGTTGGTATAGACTCTAGACGTCTAAAAGAACTAGTCTGTCTATCAAATGTAAGGGGTTTATTTATAATGGAATATCTTAATGCTTCGGCATTTCTTAGCTCATTATATTTCACTTCCCAGTTTTAGGGGTAAGTGATGCCAGTCCAGTCAAAGGAGACTGGTTGAGCTTGGTTGGATTTTTCCATCTCCACCACGCTGAGCAGGTGTGAGCTCTAATGGACCTTAGTTCGGAGAGGTGGGAGAGTGTCATTGCCGAAGGCTTATATAGACAAGATTTTTTAACTGGATGATCTTGGATCCAGTCATCATACTAAATCCCTATGGGAGGATGTAAGCCTTTAAGAGATTATATATGTGAGGATCATCAAGGCTAACATTGAATTTAGGATATATGGTACCGAATGCGGGACCATTATGTAGAGGGGCTGTGAAGCCTCCAATGATAGCATCTGTGAAGTTTACATGCCGAGTATCTACTGCTACACACAAGGAAGAAACATATAGGAAAGGTCTAACTAAGGGGCCAAGACCAAGTCGAATGGCTCCTAGATGGGTGTATTTATAACCATTCTTGCGTGCCCAATCAATCTGTTGTCTATCTATTAGGTTGATATGAACAAGCTCTTCCGAGTCTGTGAATGAGACATCAACAAAAGATACTTTAATATGGGTACATGCAATATAGTTCCACCAATGCAATCTATATACATCTTTGGGCAAGATCTGGGGAAGTTCCCAATTAGAAGAAGGATTTAAGTTATCAATGTGAATTATAGAAGAATCAGATGTACTACATTCATGGGTGAATGAAGGTCATCGTTCTGCTAGAGAAACTTCTCCATTGTCATCTTGTTGACAGTCTAGCTGGATGTGAGATATGGTATCCATCGATGGGTCCATGGGTGAAGGAGTTCTGACTCACTTTGGCCAAACTCAAACGAGATTTACGACGCCTAACTCAAACGGCTATTACCTTGCTAATGACCACTTTGAAACTCCTAAGACTTCACCGATCACTCAGTAAACCATTTCTATTTACCTACAGGTATACCATACTTGCTAGAGCATACATCAATAGATTAAATGCAGAAATAACTTAACAGACGAACTTACATTAATGTTTGACAATTGAATGTAGAAGAAACTGTTGCTTGGCTCTGATACCAACTTGCCAGCGATCGATCAACAGTCACAATTCACATAAGATGCATGGACTTCTTCTTATTAAGATTCCAAATTTACACCAAGATGATAGATACAATATTACAGACACTGATACATAGGAAGATCACCTTCGGAGAGCGAAGGTCGTCACTGCAACAGACACACTTACCTATGCAGAGTATTATGATCAAGACGACTCTGATCATTTAGCCTCACTATATATGTCCGCTCGGCTCTGTAACCTCTCACAAGCCGAGGAATATTTATGCTATATGCAGAGATTACTGATCTCCTCCGGGAAAGCCAATGAGCCTGCTTACCTCAAACATTATTTGAGAAGCTTCCGAGGGCACGTTCCGGATGCGGTTGAACAATACATGCAAGATAAAAACATTAATTACCGCAATGTATCTCTTGCTCAGTTACATTCTTATATTTTAGAAACATGGCAAGAGCATTGCTTAGCAAAAAGAGTCAACAAGGATTTTCAAAGGCACCAAGATATGTATACCCCTTCGTTTTGTAAAAATGTTGCACGAATGCCAGATTGGGGTTGTGGTGCACATAACAGAGGACATTTGCAGTTTGGTTGTAAATGTCACAAGAAGAACAAGAAAAAAGACTTCTACATGAGTCAACCTCGCTATCATTATCAAGATAAGCCTTTGCAATATTCTAGACCGCAGAAGTCTAGAAATTATTAGTATCACTGACCTGCTTCCAAGCAGAAGTTCCTGAAACGCAGATCCAAACCGACTACTAAAGAAACTTGTTTTATCTATGGTACCAAAGGACACTGGAAAAATAAGTGCCCTAAAAGAAAATCAAAACCAAAGCTTGCAGCTTTCTGTCAGCAGTTAGATCCACAGTGGTGGACTATCCTCGATCCTGACGAATCGCCAACAGGAGAAGTAGTATTTCTTCCTTCTACTGAATATAATGCTTCCAGTTCAGATTCTGACTCTGGTGCTGCTCTTGATAAATTTTCTCCCTCTTCTTCCTCATCCTCTGCTTCTAAAGAGGAACCAAATTTAGGGGGGTTCGAGCCACCTGAGTTCGACTTTTCATTAAATATGTTCACCATTCAGATGAACAAAACTCAGGAGATTGAAAAAAGATTAGCAGCAATAGATTTAGAGCTCTCTATAACTCAACCTTATCAGTACCAACAGAGAGGTGTTCTAAAAGAAGAGAAGAAACAGTTGCTGAAACAGCTCGAGTATGATAATGGTAAACAAAAGGTAACAACCTCTCCTCCTCATGTACTCTATAATCTGGTTGAAATATATAGAGGATATCTAGATGGCCATGAGGATCGACAGAGTTTCAGGATAAGTAAATAACAAATGCTGCGTGCACAAATCAAAGAAAAAAAGCAGCAAATAAAGCAACTGTGCCAAGAAGTTGAAGACATGAAATGCATGATCAAATGCATTCAAGCCGAAAGGGATCCGTCTTCAGATGAAGAGCTGAGTAAGCACTACGACAGGGAAATGAATGTAAAACCCCTAAGGAGCAATCAAGAAGACCTTCTTCGGATCCTAAGCTATCAATGCTTACCGGTCCGAAGATATTTATCAAGGTCCAGTTTCAGCCAGAGGAATATAAACCATACACACTGGACTGTATGATTGATTCAGGTTTCCAAGTGAACCTGGCTAAAAGTTCGGCATTACCAGCATTCTACTGGGAGAATACAGCAGATAGAGGATCTACAATTGAAGGAACTCCAGTAGCACTTACAACAAAAGCCGAATTGTTTCCTGTACAGTTTGGTAAAGTTAAAGATAAGTTGACTATATATAAATTAGACAGTATTACTGAAGATTGCATTTTAGGTTCAGAATTTTTGCAAAGAGTAGATCTGTATACTGTCAATACTAAGAATATGACCTTCACCTATTATTTCAATAATCAGAAGGTTACTCTGCCTATATCTTTTAATGCATCTCATAAATGTATAGCGCCTATACATAAAACAGTCAGCAAGCAGAATCCTTCCCAACTATCCAAGATGGATCGATGTAAAGAATTCTCAGAGGTTCATAGCGAGAAGATGTTAGCTGATATTTCTGAGAAATTGAAGAAGAATTGTTGTGCAGAAAGTCCGAATGCTTTTTGGACCAGAGAAAAATACTTTGTATCTCTTCCATTCGACCATCAGTAGAAGATTAAGCCAATGAAGGCTTCCACCAGAATAATGTCACCCTCTGAAAGGGAATTTTGTGCGAAAGAAGTTAAAGAACTGCTAGACAAAGGCTTAATAGAACCATCCAAGAGCCCTTGGGCTTGTCATGCCTTTGTGGTCAATAAGAATTCTAAGATAAAAAGAGGAAAGCCAAGGCTCATTGTAAATTATAAGCCTCTGAATGCAACCTTATAGAAAGTCAAGTATCCTCTGCCTGATAAAGCAAGTTTATTACAGAGAATAGCAGGCTTTGTTATCTTCAGCAAGTTCGACTTGAAGTCTGGTTTTTACCAGATAGGTATAAAGGCTGAAGACATATATAAAATGACATTCGTTGTCCCTCACAGGCAATACCAGTGGAAGGTGTTTCCGTTTGGAATTAACAATGCACCCTCAGAGTTTCCGAAAAGAATGGAAGATATCTTCCGTGATAAACTCTGGGCACTTGTTTTCATAGATGACATTCTTATTTGTTCAAAGAGCTTACAGGATCACCTGAAGCACTTACAGTCATTCTATGAATTAGTCTTCAAGCATGGGTTAGTACTCTTAGAAAGTAAAATGGAGATTGGGAAAACAGAGATCGAGTTTCTCAGTTTCAAGATCCAGAAAGGGCAGGTAATCCTGCAAAATCATGTTCTCCAGGTTTTGGAGAAATTTCTAGATCAGATACTGGATAAGACCCAGCTTCAGAGGTTTCTGGGAAGCCTCAATTACATTCGTCCCTTTTACAAAGGCCAAGCATCTGATATCCATCTTCTCCAGCAATGACTGAAGAATAATCCTAGGCCATGGACATCAGACATGACAAAGGAAGTTCAACAGATCAAGAAGAAAGTTTTAGATCTGCCTCCTCTTTCTTTGCTGACTGGAAATGGTCAAATGATCATTGAGATAGACGCATCTTCATCCACTTGGGGTGGAGTATTAATTGAAGCAATTAATGGCAAAGAGCATCTTTGCGGATATGGCTCTGGTTCATTTAAATCAGCAGAACTGAACTATCCTTCGAGTCATAAGGAGATTTTAGCAATAAAAAAGTCTGTTAATCATTTCATTCTATTCCTTAAGCCTGTTAAGTTTATCATTCGAACAGACTTGAAAATAATGCCTGGAATCTTTAGGAATGAGAATTTAATGGCAGAAAATAATAGTAGGATACTTAAATGGTTTATTTGGTTAAGTAACTTTGATCTTGAGATTCTTTATAAACCAGCTTAGATCCAGCTTTACCCGTCTCTATCATGCGCCGAGAGGGATCAAATATTTCGAGGTGCAAACCCTGCTTCAACAATTGCACTCCAAAAAAGGGTTTGCACCTCGAAATATTTGATCCCTCTCAGCGCATGATAGAGCCGGGTAAAGCTGGATCTAAGCTGGTTATAAAACCTATTTCTTGACTAGGTCACGTCGTGCATCAATTAACAATATAAATAATAAGTTGATAATAACTTCATACTTGCAAATGCTCACTTTGTATATTATTAAACTTGCTTGACTTGTGTGGGTGAGCTCCATTTTTCTTGTTATTGAAGTTGAGACCAATATGCTCCAAATTGCTATGTTAATCAAATTGCTCACAATGTGGTTATTTCACCTAGATAATGACGCTATGCTAGTTGAACTTAAGATACTTGTTTTCTGCAAGTTCTCCATTTTGTTGTTATTGCCAAAGTAGTTAGGTATTCTACAGTGTTTGCTATTTTGCAAATATTCATTTTAAATACATAATTATCAAGCACTTAGAGTTACTATTACGCACTTCAAAGAACTCCATTTTAAATCCAAGATTATAAGTGTAACTTAAAAGAATCCAATTTGTTTAGAAGTATTAAGACAAATTATCCTCTCTACTAAATTTTTAAATTGCAGCTTCATGATTTTTTATTTTCTTATAATAATACATGATGATCCAGATGAAAGTGCGTCCATTTAAGTTGTTCTTCTTCTGCACCTCCCGACGGTGCGATAGCTCTAAGCCAAAACATTCCACAGCACATGGCAGACAAAATACCTGAAGTTGTAAGCAGATTGAAAGACGTAAGGTTGATGTCTAAAATAACTTCTCCCGCCGAAACCTCAGCTGCTTCCTTCATAGCCAATACTTGGCAGGGCGTTCTTCAAACTAACGATCCAATTGAAACAAAGAAGAGGTAAGTGCAATGTACCAATCATAACTTATTAACAATTCACCAAAATTATATTTGGATACGTATCTGGACCGGGACTGAGTTGTGTGAGAGCTGTAGTGCTCCCATATCTGGGAAGAATATGGGCGAGATTATTGATCCGTTGTTAAGAGATTATAAGATTTATCGCGTGAACATTGACAGCGTGCCCGATATTTCTCAACAGTCGAGGAGCAGAGAGAGACAGAGCCACCCATTTCAAGAATTGTAAAGCGAGGAAGATTGAAGTCTGTCAAGAAATCCGTGTTAAGAAAATCACTGTCATGAATGAAATAACCATCAAGTTGGAGAGTTGTCATTTTTTGTGAAAAGAAGTGAGCCATCGTTTGCCTTGTTGCTACGCCAGGGTGCATGGAATAACTACAGAAGATTGATATTGAGGAATCTGTCTAAGAACGACGGAGAGAGAAGTTGGTAAGCCCTAAGCTGTAAGTAAGCTGTAAGATGAAAGTATTAAAAGGTATTTAAAAACTCGTTTTTCAAAGAAAATCTATTTTTATATGAAGGAAATTAAAATTTATGATTCTGTGAGAAAGCAACTATGTTTTGAATGTTTTTGCCTAAGAGACATAATTTTTTTATTTTGCGCAAGAATCTCAAGTTTTTTTCTGTGGAATATAATCATTCAGAAACATATCAGTGATTTGCACATCATATGAAGATCAAAGGTGATCATCAAAACATATAGTTTGCTATTGTGAGGAGAAATTCCCTTGAAGGGAGAGAATACTGCAACCATGAAGAAAGTCGCAGATGTAGATCTGTCCAAGATGTCCACGCTAGAATATGATTGAGATCAAGCCAATTCCTATAGATTTTGCAGATTTACATACACACCATCCAAAATTTTAAATTCAACTCGTGCATTCTGAGCTTGTGCTTGTTCAGAATTTGCTTTATGCAAAACCGTTTGAAAATTGCACCCATTGGCAGAATTAATTTGCAAAAAAATCAAAATAGTTTCCAGCATCTAAAAGTTTTAAGAACAATTCAACACCTATTTTTTGAACTTGTGCTTGTTCAGAGACAAATCTGTAATTACTCTCAGCCTTATTCCGAAGGTCTAGCTTGTACGTATTGTTTTGAAGTGTGTATAGGTGTTTTGATTTAATTACAAATATATATATATATATATATATATATATATACACCTAAGATTATTAATTATTAAGCCGACTTGTATATATATATATATATATCTATCATGAGTGGACTCTTCGAGCTGACGTTGTGGTAGCTTTAAATGTATATCTAAAATGAGCCGACATTGTATAATGTTAAGATGAATCACGTTGCTGTCAACCCGTGGCATTGGAGAACATAGACCGTTTGGGAAGACGAAGCGTTTGAGAACCTCCGTTATACGGTAAGAGACTCTAACCACACTTCTGCATGCTTCATTAGATGATGGTTCAGAATTTCTTTACTGAGCCATCTTCTTTCTGGCATGTATACAGTCCTGTGAGTTTTTTGTCTCAGATTCATTTGTGTTTTGGTGATAAATATAGGATTCGTCCTTGTATGAGTTTTCAAGACTTGGTTTGCGTTGAGCTGTAGGATGCACTTTATTTTACATTACAGTTCTGAACTGTATTAACCTAGGTATACGTTGATTACCAAATCATTTTTTTTCTTTTTTGATATGTAGAATTATATAAAGCTTTTAAACATATACGATTAACTCAAAACCTCTACATACAATTTCCTTACCTCTCTTTACGATTCCATTGTTTGATGTGTAGATATCACAATCAGTCCACATAAATTTTCCTTACTGCGTGGTATACCTCCTGTATCCAATCTAAGTCTGCGTTTGATGTTTTTCCCAAAACCTTTATGAAAACAATTATGGATCTGTAGAAATTTAACTCTGAGCGGATGTATATCCAGGTATGCGTTGATGTCTCTATACCAAACTCAGGAAAATTGCCATCCTAGTTTTGAATTTTCCTAAGTGGATTATTGCTCAAAGAGTTCGACTTCGCCCAAGTATTTATCAGAGGATGTACTATGTGATCGGTGGGTGGATGCAAATGATTCTAAGGCCACTGGAGAGGAGAAGAAACCGTCGACATGCTCGACCTACTTACAAATATTAATATATATATATATACTTAAGATTATTAATTATTAAGCCGACTTGTATATATATATATAGATATATAAGCCGACTTTTTTATGTTACACGTGTCATCTCCACGTTGAGCACGGAATCACACTTCTACCTCATACCGAGCTGTAGAATGCGCCTCTCAGCGCAACCAGGGTATCTCAATTGTCTTGCTGATATGCTCACCAGGGAGCAAAGCAGCGATACGGCATTAAAGATGTTTTCAACAGGAGAATCAAGTTCTGGTCAAGCCAGAGAAGACAAAGGAAAAGCTCCAGCTGTTGAACCCGAGCTTAGATCAAAAGAAGGGTTATTTCTCCTCACATGGGATAACTCTTTACCAGAAGAAGTTCAAATCCAGACACTAGAGTATGCATCTACTGACGAAGCTCAACGGTTTCTTGAGCTAACTCTGATAAAGAAAATCCAGTCTTCCCCCATGAAGCTAGAGATAATGAAGCGCTGGGAGAAAGATGCATTCACCAGTTTTGCAGATGCCAAAGCAAAAATCAGGGATTGCAGAGAAGTATGGGTTGATTATGAAGATCAAGAACAACTCTGGTACATTGATATAGGTGATGGAAATCTTACATGGACTTCATATAACCTTATACTTCAGTGTTGCAGAGAAGAACGCAAAATAGTCATTTGTGCTGATCCTGCAAACTTAAGGCATAATACTACCTGGTCTGGATGGACAGAGATCCTATTAGATAAATTCTATCCAAGAGTAGATTAGGAGAATAGGCGTGCAAACTTCATTGCACATATGAAAGCAGACATGGAGATCGCAAACCAAATGCATCAGTGGTTTAAATTCATGCTGCATTATGAAGGAGGAACATACAAGCCTCTAGATCATACACTGTATACTTCGCAAAAGTTCATCAAACGAAGCATAGAAAGAGATCAATTGGAATCTAAAGTCATCACCAAAAAAATACCACTTAACTACAGGGTTGAGTCTAAGTTCAGAGGTGAGTTTGTTTATGATCCAAATCCGATTTTCCATGGATCGGATATCGAATAGTGTTTTGGTCTTTCCCTATATCCTCGTCGAGAATTTGAAGGTCCCCCTTATCTTGAATATTCTCAATTCTATTATGATGACTCAGATAATGATGAACTATGGGAATATCTCCAAGGAAGAGATCCATACGATTAATTGAAAGCTGTGGTGGGACGAAGCTTTGAAGACTGAGTGGGCCAGTTTTGCCCCACATTGATTCCTTCGTGGGCTGGATGAAAGCTCCACTGTGTAATTAATAGTTAGGACTGCCGTGGGCCAGTTTGCTCCACTTTGTAGGGAATCTGTTTCCCGTCTGTACTTTGCTTTCTAGTGGATTCTGTCGTGATTCTAATTCCGAGTCCCCATATGTCACTGAATAATGAAGGGACGAGATAATGACTGTCGTTGTCCCCACATGTCACCCCGAATGTTGAGTTAATGACTGATAGGTGTGAGTCACTAGCCACTGGATTACCGATTGACCGATTAATGTCAGTCGATGCCCACCGGACCACTGGATGGAAGTTGTATAAATAAGGCCCTCGGGGCTCATTTCATTCATAGCATTTTTTGCATTGAGCAAGTAGTCCGCTCTGCAAGTCGAGTCTCTGGAAGTTGAGTCTGGTATTGAACAAGTAGTCCGCTCTGCCACTAAGTCTTGAGTCTGTAAGAGTAGTATGCTCTGCGTCTTGGCTTTATGCTATAAGAACGCATCAGAAACTTAGTGTGTTATATTGAGTCTGTAAACAGATGAGTATGCTCTGGAAGTTGGCGTAAAGCTATAACATTGCATCAGAAAACTCTGATATATTAGTCATAAGTCTGTAACAGAGTCTATGCTCTGCGACTTGGCGTAATGCTATAAGATTGAATCAGAATACTCTGCATAGGTAAGTGTGTCTGTTGCAGTGACGACCTTCGCTCTCCGAAGGCGATCTGCCTATATATCAGTGTCTGTAATATTGTATCTATCATCTTGGTGTAAATCTGGAATCTTAATAAGAAGAAGTCCATGCATCTTATGTGAATTGTGACTGTTGATATTTAATGATGATCAATTATACCATGATTAAATTTATTTAATAAAATAAATATAAATAATTAAATTTATTTTATAAATATAAATAATTAAGTATATAACGTAAATTAATTTAAATTTTTAAAAGTTAATTTTGGTTATATAAATATACTGTAAAATTTTACATTCTTTTATAAATTTATGATAAATCAAATTAATATATGAAAGATTATTTTGTAAATTTATGATAAATAAAACATACATTAAAGATATAAAAGGAAAGGGGAAAACAACTCAATGGGCATTCAATAATACTCAATACAACTGGCCACCCTATATTATAGATTGCAAACCGGATGCAAATGTGACTCAAATTCGGTCTCATTAAAAAGTACACATAAAAATTGGTCTAACTCTGGATAAATCCATGCCCTGCGCCCTGGAATTTGGGAGGCAAACTCCTCCAGGTGACAAGATTCAACACCTTCACTGGAATTTGGGACATCCAGAGAAGTTAAACTCCTCCAGGTGACAAGATTCAACACCCTCCAGTGGTTCTAACTTAGAGCACCCAAAAACGCTCAGCCTTCTAAGCTTTGTACAATGCGCCAACCCGCGTATGCTCTTCAGCTTCACACATTCCTTTGCGTAAAACATCTCCAAACATACCATCGTTTCCATGCTTGGCAGCGCTTCGAGCTCATAGCACCTATTAACATATAGGACTCGAAGCTTTGTACAATGCTCCAACTCCGGTATACTCTTCAGCTTCACACATCCAGATGCGTAAAACTCCTCCAAAGATACTGAATTTTTCATACTTGGCAACAGCTCTAGATCACAGCACTCATAAACGTTTAGAATTCGAAGCTTTGCCCATTGCGCCAGCCTCCCTATGCTCTTCAGCTTCACACATCCAAATGCGTAAAACTCCTCCAAAGATACCAATTCCTCAATTCCTGGCAGTGCTTCTAACTCAGAGCACCCATTAACTTTTAGGATTCGAAGCTTTGACCATCGAGCCAACCCTCGTACGCTCTTCAGCTTCACACATTCCTTTGCGTAAAATTCCTCCAAAAATACCAACGTTTCCATGATTGGCAGCTCTTCTAGCTCACACAACCTATTAACAAATAGGACTCGAAGCTTTGTACAATGCTCCAATTCCGCAATGGTCTTCAGCTTGACACATCCAGATGCGTACAACTCTTCCAAAGATACCAAATTTTTCATACTTGGCAGTGCTTTTAACTCACAGCACCCATAAACATTTAGAATTCGAAGCTTTGCCCATTGCACCAATAATCCCCCAATGCTCCTGAGATTCACACATCGAAATGTGTAAAACTCCTCCAAAGATACCAACTCTTCCACGCTTGGCAGTGCTTCTAACTCAGAGCAACCATTAACATTTAGGATTCGAAGCTTTGCCCAATGCGCCAACCCGCGTATGCTCTTCAGCTTCACACATTCTTGTGCATAAAACTCCTCCAAAGATACCAACGTTTCCATGTTTGGCAGAGCTTCCAACTCATAACAGCCTTCAACATTTAGGATTCGAAGATTTGGGCATTGGGCCAACGCACGTATACTCTTCAACTTCACACATCCAGTTGCGTAAAACTTCTCCAACGATACCAAATTTTCCATACTTGGCAGCGCTTCCAACTCAGAGCACCTACTAACTGACAGAATTCTTAGCTTTGCCCCCTGTAGCAACCCCGGTATGCTCTTAATCTTCATACATCCATATGCATTAAACTCCTCTACACATACCAATTTTTCCATACTTGGCAGTGCTTCTAGCTCACGGCACTTATTAACATATAGAACTTGAAGCTTTGCACAATGCTCCAACCCCGGTATGCTCTTCAGTTTCACACATCCATGGACCATATGCGTAAAACTCCTCCAAACATACCAATTTTTCCATACTTGGTAACGCTTCTAAGTCAGAGCACTCGGCAACATTTAACATTCGAAGCTTTTCCCATCGCATCAACCCTTGAATGCTCTTCAGCTTCACACATTCCTTTGCGGAAAACTCCTCCAAAGACACCAATGTTTCCATGC
>LPNX010779554.1:0-80281 GCA_001517045.1 Pseudotsuga menziesii
TCAAGTCTTATTAAGCTACTTTTTAATGCATGCAATTTCTATTTTCAAGTTACTTTATTGTAAAAGTGCATCTCACTTAAATAAAATAAAATAAAAAGTGAGTTACTTAAGTCTTTTGATTTATTACCGCACTATTTAAAGTAACATTATTGTAAAAGTGAACATCACTTATTTTACAAAGTGATTCACTTAAAAACAACTTTATTGTAAAGTGATCGTCAAAGGTTGATCTTAGGAAGAGGGAGGTTATTTTTTTTAGTTGATAAGTTAATATCTGTCACGTCACTATTGGGGACATCTTCAACATTTTCTTTGATCAAACATAATTTCATCATCCAGAATCAGTTTTCAATGTCGGTTTTTTTTTAAACCACATATTTTTACGAGATCTTTGCATCCAGACAGTTCGTTTTTGTTCTTTCAGTCATTATTTTACAGTATGACTGCCCCTTATGATATTATACTTACAAGTTCTAACTATTTCTCATAGAAATCTCGTATGGAGGATGTTTTGCGAAATATGAGACTTTTCAGGATAACCTCAGGGAAAGAAACAGAATCCACTGATGATGATAAGAAAATTAAATGGGCAAATAGATGTGATGAAGCTCGTGGATTGATTGGGATGTCAACCTCTACTGATTTGCGATTCCACATATCTGGAATTGATAAACCTGAAAAAGCTTGGGAAAAGTTGGAATCTATGTTTGGTAAACACAATGAAATTCGGGGTCATCAACTTGAGAATGAGTTGATTTCCTTGAATCCAAATGATTTTTCATGCATTCAAGACTATTTATCTAAGTATAAAACTCTTAGACTCTTATGTGCAGAATGCAAGATTAAGAAAGAAGACAAACAATGTATTTATCATATTCTTTCCAAACTTGGACCTGCATATTTTGTTTTTGTATCTACATTCTACTCCATGAAAGAATCCTTAACTACAGCTAGCTATCAAGAGCCTAGTCTTGAAATCCTTTTGTGATTCCTTAATTAGAGAGTAAGATAAACTCATTCATCTTGGAATAATTAACAATGCAGATACATCTGGGAAAGCCTTATTGTCCCAACAAAAAGAAAATTCCAAGCCTCCTAAGAAATAAAATTTTCGCAATAATAAGCCAAACAACAAGGGTCCCAAACCCTCTCAGTCAGGTCCTTTTTTTAAAAATGACAAAGGATCCAAGCCAAAAGGAAAGAAGACTGAGAGTTATTGCAATTTTTGTGGGAAAGATAATCATGATGAATCTAAGTGTTTCAAGAAGATGGTAGCCTTGGAATCGGCAATGAAGAAGCACCACATCAGCCTAGATTCGTCTTCAGAATCTACCTCTCATGCACATGCACTTTGTGCTTCTGGTTACTCTTATACTGCATCTTTTTCTTCTACCTCAATTGAATGGCCCATTGATTCTGGAGCATCTTATCATATGACTAAGGATCAAGCCATCTTTTCTAATATGCATGAATGTAACACCAAACAAATATTTGCTGGTGATGATAGATCTCTAAGTGTTGTAGGATCAGGAACAGTTCCAGTAGAAAATGGTCATTTCAGTGATGTACTATGTGTTCCAAAAATTTCCTGCAATTTGTTATCAGTCTATCAAATTACTCATTTAGGTGAAGGTAAAACTCTGACGTTTACACCTCACCAAGTTGTAATCAAGGATTTTAAAAATCCTCAAAATGTCCTTGCTACTAGAACTGTTGATGATATTACCAGGTTGTACAAATTTAACAACTTTGGGTCATCACCTTTTCCTTCAGTTTTTGTTGCTCATAGGCAACATGGGGAAGCAAATGGGAGATGGGATCCTATCAACTTGTTCCGACCTAGGATGATAAGCTCATGGTCTCACTTCATTGTTGAGAACCAAAAGAATACTTCCATCAACGAGCTTGGCTCGATAACTTGAGCAAACTTTGGCATGAGCGATTTGGTCACTTAAATTATCGCTCATTGCAACAACTATGTAAAGACAATATGATGACTGGTCTTCCGATGGTATCTTGCAAGGATGGTGTTTGTTCCGGTTGTGTACTCGAAAAACATCATCGGGACAGTTTTGACAAACGTGCCTCTTGGCACGCCTCGGTTCCCTTGGAGCTTGTGCATAGTGACTTGTGTGGCCCTCTTCCATTTGCATCTTTTTTTGGTTTCAAATATTTCTTAACTTTCATTGATGACTACTCCAGACGCACTTGGGTTTACTTCCTAAAACTTAAGAACAAAGTATTTAACATGTTATTGGCCTACAAGGCCCTTGTTGAAAAACAATCTAGTCATCAAATTATTAAGTTAAGATCTGACAATGGAGAAGAATATGTTAACAACAAGTTCACTACTTTCTGCACTGAACAAGGAATCCAACAACAACAAACTATTCCATATACACCACAACAAAATGGTGTAGCTGAACGGAAGAACCGCACTTTAAAAAAAATGGCTAATTGTATGATCCAATCTAAGGGGCTAAGTCTTCGATATTGGGCTAAGGCCATAAATTGTGCAAATTACATAGTTAATCGCACACCCACTAAAGTTTTACAAGGTATAACACCGGAAGAAGCATGGAGTAAAATTAAACCATATGTAAGTCACTTTCATGTGTTTGGTTGTGAAGCATGGGCACACATTCCGGATGAAAAATAGAAAGCATTGCAGCTTAAAAGTGAAAAGTGCATATTTGTTGGATATTCTGAAGGTGTAAAAGGTTATAGACTTCTTCAACCCCATTCACAGGATATAATCATTAGAAGAGATGTTAAATTTGATGAAAATATCTTGGCCTACAAGCCTAACTTAGCGGGTGTGCCATCTTTGGATTGAGAACCTAATTCGACGATTGTGCCTTCTTCTTCTTCTTCTTCTTCTTCTTCTTCTTCTTCCAACTTCCTTGACAAGTTTCCAACTCTAGTTTCTGATGATGAGAGTGATGATGAAAATCCACCTCCGCCTGCTCATGTTCCTCCAATTGCACCAACACCAATGCTTCCTCGATGGGTCCGTTCAACATGTGAAGCAGCTGGTGATCTTGCCGGTGATCCTAGAGATCAACGTCGAACACGTTCTCAGTTTATACGAGCCCCTTCTCTTTTGGCTCAAGTTTCCGAGAATCATGATCCAGAAACTTTTGCAGAAGCTTCAGGAAATCCAGATTGGGATGCAGCTATGGATGAAGAATATCGTTCCTTAATGGCGAACGATACTTGGGATCTTGTTCCTCTTCCAAAAGGAAGAAAAATTGTCAGATGTAAATGGGTCTACAGAACTAAGTATGCATCAGATGGAAGTGTTGAAAGACTTAAGGCAAGGTTAGTTTCCAAAGGTTTTTCCCAAGTTGAAGGGATTGACTACAATGAAACATTTGCTCCTGTCGCAAAAATGAATTCCATCCGCCTTGTTCTTTCCCTTGTAGCCTTACATAACTGGGAAGTCCATCAAATGGATGTCAAGTCTACCTTTTTACATGGTGATTTACAGGATGAAATTTACATGGAACAACATCCTGGATATGTTCAGGATAACTCTAGCCTTGTATGTCTCCTTAAGAAATCCTTATATGGCCTTAAGCAAGATCCTATAGCTTGGTATGCCAAAATGGATAGCTTTCTCCTTGACACTAGTTTTTCTAGATGCCATTCTGACCCCAATGTCTATACCAAGAAAGTAGGAAACCATCTCATCATACTTGTTATTTATGTTGATGATCTTATCCTTATTGGTAGTGACCCTAAACTTATAACCCATGCGAAATCCAATCTTAAGCAAAATTTTGAAATGTCAAAATTAGGACATTTGCATTATTTTCTTGGTCTCCAAGTCTTGCAAACCAAAGAAGGAATCTTTATTTCCCAGTCTAAGTATGCTTGTGACCTTCTTCGTCACTTCCACATGGAAGATTGTAAACCAGCCCCTTCTCCCTTCCAATCTAGAGTCAAACTTTCTGCCACTTGTACTTCGCCTGAAGTAGATTCCACCTTACATAGTCAGCTTGTTGGTAGTCTTTTATACTTGACTCATTCCCGTCTTGACCTTTCCTTTGCCATTGGTCATGTTGACTGTTATATGCAAACACCTCATGAAAGTCACTGGAAAGCAGCAAAAAGAATACTTCGATATATTCGAGGTACAATTCAGTTTGGGATTCATTACAGTGTAGGGGGGGACCTTTCTTGGTTGGTTTCACTGATTCAGATTGGGCCGGCGATATTGATGATCGAAAGGCTACTGCAGGTTATGTTTTTAGTCTGGGATCTGGACCTGTCACTTGGGCTTGTAATAAACAACAAGCTCTTTCTCTTTCTTCAGTAGAAGTAGAATATCAAGTCGCAGTTAATGCCAGTCAGGAAGTTTTATGGCTTCGACAGATCCTTTCAGAGTTTAGATTCGAGCAGCAGCAGCCTACTCCACTTTGGTGCGACAATCAAAGTGCCATCAAGCTTGCCAAAGATCTAGTTCTACATCAACACAGCAAACACATTGAGCTACACATGCACTTCATCAAAAACCTTGTTCATGATCATGTTCTTGAAATGCTCTATTGCCCTACAGATGATCAAGTTGCAGACATCTTCACCAAGTCTCTTACAGAAGCGAAGTTTTCTAAACTTCGATCTATGTTAGGAGTTCAAGAATGTGTCCTTAATGGGGGATAGGCTCTAATGCCTCCTTCCTTCTCCTAATAGTGTCACTTTTGTAAATCCTTCAATCCTATACCAAGTTGTTCTTAAGGGGGGATGTTAATATATTTAGACACTTAGGAGTTAGTTAAGATTAACTTGTGTAATATATCTGTTAGGTAAAGTGTGTTTCTTTAGTATGCATTAGTATGCATTTGTAAATATTCTAATCCGATGGTCATGATATGCTCTAGACATAAAGTGATCCGATAGTTCAACTTCTCTTAGATCATACCTACCATTGATCCGTGGCTTAACACCCGATTGGTCCATGATCTCTATTTAAAGAGCATGGAGGGTCTTTGGCTAGTTGATCGATTATGAGAATCTCATGTAACTTTTTTTCTTTTGCATAATAAATTTCTCCAAGTAGCTATTTGGTTGGGGCCGTGGATTGTTTCCCTCTTGAGGGTTTTAACCATGTGACAACCATCGGTGTATTGATCTGTGATCTTTTTGTGTGAAGTGGTTGCTCTAGGTGTTCGGTCTTTTGGGAGTACCCTGTGTACCCGAACAATGATGGTCCATTAAACAAGGATTTATGGGAGGCACGTAAAAAACCGAAGGATGTTCATATCTTCTTAAAAGAAGACATCCATAATTTCACCCTACTAGAGGATGCATCCAAGTTAGAGTTGAATGTCATAAGAGGGGAGGAGTACATTTTCTGAGGAGCTAGAGTGTGCTTTGGATTATAGTGTATTAAAGAGGAAGATGAGGGATCCAAGTTTTATTTTGACTTCCTAAAAAAGAAGATTGTAGCAGAGAAGGTGTTAGAGCTTCGTAGAGCGAATGACTCCCTTACTAAGGATGTGACTAAGGTTCGGGGTATGTTCATTGATCGTTTCTAGGTCATATTTTCACCTTATTCCTTGTCTGATGGTGTCTTGGCCTCACGTGATGCTTGTTGCAAAGTGGTCCCCCGCAAAGTTTCAATTGTTAATAGGGACATATTAGAGTAGAGAAGAGCTACATCTAGCTCTCATTTTTATGAAAAATGGCAAATCTCCAGGATTGGATGGTATGCCTTATGAGTTTTATAAGCCCATGTGGGATTATATTGGGGAGGATTTATATTGTCTAGAAACTAAAGTTTTATCTTCAAGATGCCTCTTAGAGACACTTAATCAGGGGTTGATTAAGATGATCCCAAAGAATGGGGCATGTTATTCCATTGGCAATCGACATCCCATCAATCTCATCTTGGTAGCATATAAGATTATGGCCAAGGATTTTGGTGTTGGGGATAAGAGAAATGGCCAGGCACATGGTGCGCTGGGAGTATAGAGCTTTTGTGTAGGGGAGATTCATTTTGGATACGCTAGTCTCGGCTTGTGAGGCTGTGGAGTGGGATCGATAGATAGGGAAATAGTGCATGATGCTCAACATTGATTTTGACAAATCTTATGGTCGGGTGGATTGGTGGTTCATTGCAGATATGTTGACATGTTTGGGGTTTGTCCCCCATTGTGTTGGCATGTTGAACATTATGTTTTCCAATTCCCTTCCTTTCTAGTTGTCGACAAGACTTTGTCCCCTTGGATCACTCTACATCGCTCTATCGGGTAAGGATGCCCTTTGGCTCCGTACTTATATGTATTAACAATAAATGCTTTGGTGTAATTGTTGGAGACTACACGGGTTGTTGGACAAATTAGAGGGATTTCTTTTCCAGATAGTTCATAAATGGTTAATAACCATTTTTTTGATGATTCCCTTCTCTCTGTTAGTATCGAGCAGGCCTTGGTGGACAAGGCCATGTCTTGTCTTGACAGCTTTTGCTAGGATTCCAGTGCCATCGTCAGTCATCACAAAATAGATTTTTGGTTGATTGGAGTTTACTCACCCCCAACTTGGATTCCTAAGGCTTATACTTTATTTTACTTGGGGTGATTGTTAAATACCTTGGTACTCTGTTTGGGGCACGCCTATCTCTAGTGTCTATGTGGGATTAGTGCCAACAGAGACTTAAGAGAAAGTTGAATGTATGGCATCATAAGTATCTTCTTTCGTAAGGAATATTACAATAATTGGTCACATTCTCCATGCCTCTCATGTGTATTATGTGTCCTGCTGGTTTCCCAGCAAGGCTCAGTTCAAACAGTTGCAGTAGATTTTGCATGCTTATCTTTGGTCGAAGTGTGGGGGGATAGAGGTTTTCCCCTAGTTGCTTGGGATGCTTGCACTATCCCTAATGGGGGGGTTAGGATTCATTGATGTGGCCACGCAGGGAAGTATTTTGGCATCCAAGTGGGTGGTTCAATGTATTGAGGGTACAACACCATAGTAGGTTCTCTTTTGACATCAAATTCTGACATCTCAACACCAGTGTAGGATACGGGGCAGATTTGGCTTATGTGACATCATATCCTACCCTCTCTATGTCAAGTTAGGGGATTTATTATCTATTTGGATTACATGTAAGTTGGTGGTTGGATTGTTTCGGTGGTAGTGGGAGGGAAACTGAGTTGGGTGGGATATTTCCTCTTGATTGATTTGGAGTTGGCAGGACTAGAGGATCTTCATTGCAGAGTTTTCATGGTTCTAAGCAAGATGACTTAGTCAGAAGGGTATCTTTCATTAGAACAATATTTGGGATTCTAAGGCTCACTCATGGAATTCGTGGAGACCGCTTGCTCAAGAGTTTGGGTTGTTGGCCTCAGATCACCCTGCGATCATGGAGCTTCAAGCCTATATCCTAGTGTTATATTTGTTTAATATTAACATTGGTATGCCAAGGCCACTTTCTGAAGAGCTTGGAAGTGGAGCTTTGGTATCCCATTGTTGTAGTATGATTCTCATTGTATGTATGCAACTCTTCATCAACGTCATCCCCTTTCGTCGGTACTCAACATGGGATGGGTTTTGTCAGATACAGAGATGTGGTGGATTCATCAATTATATAGTGTTTGGTCGGTGCAACTTTCCTATAAGCTGCGAGAGTTTTTTTAATTGGTGATCTATAAAGGGATTCCATCCAAGGCCTGGTTGGCTTAATCTGGCCTCTTAGATGGTTTTTTCCCTACATGCCAGAGAGTGGAGATAATTAAGCACATCTTTTGGGAATGTAGATTTTTCATAGACAATTAGAGAGTTGTGGAGGATCATGACCCCGAGTTGTTCTTAAACAAACTTTATTGGATAGAATATTTACTTGGAGATAGTTATTCCTTGGTATGAGATTCACTCTCTGGTTTTTATGGCATTGCTTCTAGATAGCTATTTTATTCGTGTTATGGAAACTTAAGTGCAAGTAGTTTTTAAATCAAGAAAGTGGCTTTGTTTCAACTTTTATTACGCTTTGGAAATATGAGGTATGCCATTAGTTACTAGATAGGGGCACCTAATTAATCAAGGATAGCCAAAATTTTCAATCCTATGTTCATTAATTTTTCCAATAGAGAGCAAAATTAAAATTGATGACAATATCCAAAAAAACCTAAATAGAGTTTCTTTGATCTAGTAGCTCATAAGTGTACAATTTGTACAAACCTAGTGACACAAATTAGTGATACCAGAAAAGGTTATGCATATTCCCAATTTATTTTCACAAAATATAAAAAAGGAATTGTGACTAAACACTTCATGGTGTATTTCAAATGTGTCATTGTATTAAACTTCACATCAACATTGACCTTTTGTTAAGAGGGAATAATTCAAAATGACTAGGGTCGGGTCACCAACAAAGAAAACAAAAGATAACACACTTATTTCCATAATCAATAGGTTACTTGATGTAACTACCTAAGGAAAAGAGCAAAAAGAGAACTTGTATCTAGTTGATTGTCTTGTTTGAATTTATTGTACGTGGATCTATGTATACTCTTCATTGTTTCAAGTTTTTCTTCAATGACCTACACATAAAACACCAAAGCCAACCTTCCTCAATTCCTTTTATTCATAATAATGTAAATCTCAATAAACATATGAGTTAGTTATGTATTGATTATAACTAACTTATTAGGGAGTGAATTCCACCACCAATTAAATAAAACACAAGCAATTCAACATTTAACAATCAAATAGGGGGGGAGAGGGATCTCATACTTTAATAATAATGAACAATAAATACAATGATGCATGATAATTTGTTTCAATCACCTATATCACCATAATCTAAATTCCTCCTACTTGGACCACTTATTAATCCTAAGTCCACTTTAGAACTCCTTGATATATGAGAATAGGAAAATCATAGGGGATTTAAGTCCCAATTCATGGCAAGATAGTGAGCTTCAAGAAAAGGGGATGTTGCAGAAGGGAATGATAATAAAATATAGGGATAAAAATATCTAAGGCAATGCTCTATCATAAGGGTGTTAAATTGGTGATTTACACCTTCTCCAACATTTGGACTCAATTTATATCATTAAGAATTGGTTTAGTTCATTGGTAAAGGGAATTGGGGTTGCATATGTGGAAATCCCATAACCCTCCCTCCTGGGTGCATAATTAATATGCATTTATCATGTTTTCCCCTTTTAGGATGTACAAGTTCCTTTCTTAAAGGGAAAACATGGATATATGCGTGTTGCTTGAAGGAAGGGCATGGGTATGAGGAAAAAATACATATTTTAATATATATTTGTTATGGAGCAAAAATCAATGTGGATAGTGTTTAACTAATAAAAAAATTAGAGGTCAGTGGTATCCAAATAATTCTATAACAGATGATCCCTAATGCATGAGGCTAGAATAAATGATAATGGTCAAAATACACTACCATAACATGGAAGAATCAGATAAGTGAGCATAGGTGGAGTGCAATAAACCCCAGATTTGAAAGGTTCATATAGACCAAAACCAATATATCATATTACTCTCTTCCTTGAGTTAGGCATGCCCGTGCTCAAGTAGAAAAACAAGCATGGCCACCAAACCAAGTACAATGTGAATCCATGAAGTATACTGACTATAGAATCATGGCCTCAAAAAAGTACACAGTCAATCCTGGTCAAATATAGATCATAGCCATGAACAAATACAAAGTGGATTTATGTCTCAATGTATATTAGAAGAACAAGTAGAATTGAGTGAAAATACAAAGTGAATCGCTAAAAAGTACTACTGCCATATAAGTAGGTGGGATTATGTATGCAACTCAAGTAGCATCATAATGATGGGAAGTTGCATAACCTAAGGTCTTCAATCTGAATACATCAAGCATATGAATATACACCATGTGAATAAATGGTCTGATGTTTAACATGGGAGAAATGGTTTGATCAGTAGTCATTGATGTGTATAGTTAACAAATGCAATGCATCCCATTGATGATTAAAATGACTACCTGGGCACTTAGTACATTATAGTAAGTGTGAATAAATTTGTGGATGCCAAATACTCATAGAACATATCAAGTAGGGAACATTAGTGAATTTTCATTATCACTAGCAAGGGAAACATGCACTAATGAATGCAAGCCCCTAGATAAAATGAGTTCTTTTCAATGAAAAGGGATCCACTTGTTGGAGGGCATTAGGGCATCCCTCATCAACTAGCACAAGCAAGTATCATAAAGATAATTTGAAGGTCTTGGACAACAATTCATAGAACACACCAACAAGTATGTCTTATAAATGTGTCAGGTGAAATTAACACACATGGAAAACCATTTGAGTAACAACTAACAATGTAGGACTATTAACAAAAGAAAGGGATTACACTAGTAATGAAAGTGAAACTAAAGTAAACATGAATCCCACTATATGGAAAAATTCTTGTCTTCAAACATATGGAAATCACTCAATCAATGACCGATGATGAAAATCATTGATGAGTGCAATGCCACAAACCAATGATGAAAGTAAGTCTCAGGTTTCTACCCATGTAATTCTATCTTCGAGAGTAATATGTCAAATTCAATAGGAGAAGTCTCATTGGTGAGAAGAAAATGACGAATCCTTCCACACAGGCATGAAAAAAACATAGGTTATGTTGATGAAACTAAGAACAACTTGACAACTGGGAAGGATGACATGAACGATTAAGAAATATAAGGAATGGTCAACATAGGCTTAAATTCATAATTGGACAAAGGCATGACAGAATGGTAACCTGGGTAGCAATTGAAGCAAAAAAAGGACCAATGACATAAATCCACAATGTAGGAGGCATCAATAGATTCTCCATAATGATTAGAAGAGTAACCAATCAAAGGAGTAAAAACTCAAAGCTCATGGTTCAACTCCTGAGGATATACTAATCCCCAAATGTTTAACTATAGATACAAACTAGTTCTTGTTCAAGGATGACATAACTTGACTTTGCCTCATATGTACATATTACATAGATCTTGATTCTTTCCACCCTCTATCCTTTTATAAATATTTTATTTTTTGCATTTTTTTGTATTATAAATCCTAAAAAATAATAAAAGAATGCATAGATATGGAGGAAACAAGCACCACAAGGCATGCAACTATGTTCCAAATGTGTGGAACAAACCTATGTAAAAAGGTATTGTGTAGGGTATAGAAACTCGTAACATGCCTCCCTTGGGTATAGGATTTTGAAATGCATAAGCAATAGATACAAAGGTGAGCGACTCAAGAGAATGCATAAGATGTAAGCAATGAATGGAAACCTACAATAGGTATTAGGCTCAAAAGCACGACCAATGGTATGCAATGCAATGTGCAAATTCAAAACTGCCAGTAAGATACCCATTAGGAATGTCCAAAAGAAGAGTGAAAATATATTATGCAACTTCAATCATGATCTCATGGTGAGGCAAAAGGGGTCCCAACCCTATGAGAAAACTCAACATGGGTGCAAAAATGTGAGCAAGGTGCTATCTATGGTAGCTCATGAAAGGTAGGATTCACTACTCATAATTGTGAAAATTGATGAGAGAAATGGTTGAACACTGCAACTTGGTGGGGTGTATCTTAATGAAAAATGAATGAGAGATCGATAAATCCATGATGCAATGAGAAATTGATGACAATTCAAGTTCGATATACCTATG
Source organism: Pseudotsuga menziesii (assembly GCA_001517045.1). Taxonomy (NCBI): domain Eukaryota; kingdom Viridiplantae; phylum Streptophyta; class Pinopsida; order Pinales; family Pinaceae; genus Pseudotsuga; species Pseudotsuga menziesii. The sequence goes on from LPNX010779554.1 coordinate 11,660, forward strand.
CAATGAGAAATTGATGAGATTGATTCAATTCGATATACCTATATGATAATTCAAGTTCATTTACCTCATGGCTTGAGTGAAAATTTGATGACAAATTATGCCAAATAACAATACCTACAGACTTTCCTTATGCCTACAAACATCAACAACACTTTCTCGAAATTAAAAGAGTCAAAATTTCCGAAATCCATATGCAAATAGAGATTAAATGGTCTAGTACTATTTAAAAATGGGTAAACTTCTCTGTAAATAGGTGAAAACCCCAATTTTACCAAATCATTTTGAATTTTTTACCATAAAATCTTTGGATATACTATTTACCCCCCAAACCTTCCATCACAAATTATGATTATTACAAGATACCATTTCAAGATCTATCAAAACCATATACTTATTTTATAACAAAAACATATAAAATGTGTATTAAAAGAAGCTACAACCAAGTTGGACAACTAGATAATACAAAAGGAGAGAAAATATTAGTCAAAATAACAATTGTTCTATCGTTCTAGCGGTATCTAGACTATAAAGGTCTGTGGCCTTGCTTACAAAAATTATCAATGGATTGCTACTAGAGTATACTACATACAAGACTCCTAGATATAAAAAAATCTATAGTAAATTAAAGTTTACAAACTTAAGAAAAACATGCTTGCTCATAGCGTCATCCTAGGCCTGGTTGAAGGGGTGAGATTCTTGTTGTCCACTTCCATGTCCTCACTCAATTGATGTATTGTTTCCTTTTCCTTGAACTCCACAGTAAATAAGCTGACATATATATTTAGAATGGAGGTTGAGGAGAGAGAAGCTTTGCTAAGAGTTATAATCGTTGATCTTAACATTGTACATTCCTTCCATAACATCTGTATTATCTCTTTTGGTGTACAAAGATATCCATTATAATTGCATTCTAAGAAACTTGTTGGTGCTCCACTTCATGGAATTTTGTTGTGACAGATAATATGTAAGTCTTATTCCCATTGGTGAGCTCCTAATGGTGACAGAGAACCTTGCACATTTCTTGAATGTCTCTTTGACATAAGGAATGGTTATTGCGACTATCCATAATTATAGTAAACCCCAAATCATAGTTCAAATCCTAGAATGAATTCTTCATTAAGTTGACCAACCATGACAAATTCAGACCTTTGCTACAAGGAAGGCTTGGTCCTTCAAGGCATGAACCAATTCTTTTATGAAAGAAGGAAAATGGGAGGAACCTTAATGTTGATTGGAGAACCGTATTTCCAGTGAGTTAATGCCAAATACATAGTGATCAAGTATTATATGAACTTAAGAATATAATTCAAGCTCAAAACCAAAATCACTAAACTAGACATGGTCATGAAGCCAAAGACATAAATAGTTGAAGGTCATACCAAAGGACTCTATTTCTTTGGTGGTTCCAATCAGAGTACATTCTATGAATATATAATAATCCCGAATGATATGTCCACTAGGTTTTGGGAAATATCAATACTCCCAAATCCCTGAGAAAGAGGTAGAGCAAGCTAAACAACCAAACTCAAAGCTAAAACCACTTAAGACAAATTCATATCTCCAATGCACTCTAAATTCACACAAATAGCTAAAGGAGGAGACAAAAAAACCAAATTCATCAATGATCCTTGTCAAAGAATATATTGGTAATACACAGAGTACCACGAAGGCACCATGCCCTAAAGGATTCCAGTGTTCCCAAAATCGAACCTGACAATAACGATAATTAATTAGAGGCATTTATATATGCTTACTTGAAAGCATCAAAGAGATCGAAGTAAAACACATATATAACTATATTCAATTCCTTAATTGGTTGCACAACCCAAAATCCAACCTTCATATGTGACAGAGAACTCCATGGGTTCAAAAATCATTGAAGCCATAAACTCTAACATGTGTGGAGGTAGATCCCTTCTAAATGCCTCGTCCCTACTCCCATAGATACCATAAATCTTGATAATACATGTCCATTTAATGAGAATGAATGTCATGCAAATGAGGATGGAGGTTAATACCTAGTGGATGACAGAGAGTTTTGTTGATGTATTTGTAACTTCGAAATGTATTCATCCATATATCTTATGTATTGTACCCCGATGTTTATTCTGGGATGTGTCTGTAATGTAATTGAGTCATGTCATACCCTGATGTTTATTCTGGGAAGTTTCTATAATGAGAAAGTCATGTCAAGTCATTGTGGGTAACCCTCCTATTGGTCAAGGGTTAAAGTCCCCACAGTTGTGGGGTCCTAGGGTTATTAGACTATCCTAGTGAAGTCGACCCTAGGTGAGTCATTGTAAGTTGGGGCAATAGTCCCCACCGTTGCGTTACCCTCCTATTGGTCGGAGGAGGCAAAGTCCCCACAAGTTGTGGGGCACTAGGTTTATTAGACACTCCCAGAGATGTCGGCTCTAGTAAGTAATTGTTAAGTGAGGCCAACATGTTGGAGTGGGTTCCAAGTGAACAGAAAAATATAAATAGAGAGTAAGTCTCTCTATTTACAACACACACACTCACTCATTGGGGCGCATGAGTGAGAGAGGAAAAGCTCTCTTAGTGTGAGAGAGAGAGAGAGAAGCTGTGGAGGTCGTCTTTATTTTTTTGGGTTTTACTTTTGGTGCTGATTCTATCTCTGAGGAAGTTGTGGGGTTTTCACCATTTATGGTTTTCCCGAGGATAAACACTGCGTTCATTGTCTCTTGTGTTTGATTACTGTGCTTGTTATTCTCTCAGTTAAAGATCATAATATAATGCTAGCTTAATGATAAAAATCTAACATGGTATCAGAGCTACCCTGAGAAGAAGACATTGTGCAACTGCAGAAGCTATGGCTTCTTACTTTTTGGGTCTCTCTCCACAATCCATCAGCAAAAGTATGCTAGGATGACTCTCCATTGAAGGGCGCATCTTTCTGTCGAAGCGGAATTCGATTCCGAGCATTTTCAATTTTGGTGCGGGAAATTAGGGCTTCTTGCAGAAGAGGAATTTTTGACTGAGCCCAGCATAGGATTTTTCTCCTCATCAAAATCAAATTTTAGATACCTGGATCAAGATTTTTGGTTGGGTAAAACTCCAGGAAAGTCAAACCCTAGTTTGACCTCGAGCTAGAAAAACCCTAAATACTAAAACTGCTAAGGTTTGGTACATTCGCTATATCCCAAGATTGGAGAAGGCTCAGGAGCTTAAAATTGCAAAAGTCAAAGATAAAATATTTATTTACATTGTGTCCAAATTTCATCCTCAGATTCACTATATTATGGGATATTTAATCCCTCCAAGTTAGGGTTCCAGCCTCTTCCAGAATTCATCCATAAACAAGACACCTGGGGAGAATTGCTATATCTTGGGATAAAAATGTCAAACTGAAATTTTTGAAGATTTTCCAGAAAGGGCATGGACTATAATATCTATGGTCCAAGTTTCAAACTCAGAAGGTGAACTAGTGACATGTGGTAGTCTGTACAACTTCGTTGTTCTGAACAGTTATGTAACAGGTCACCTTGGGAAAACAATCATAAGTCCCAATTGGTGTTGGATCAGGGACATATGAGGCTACCTCTGTGAGAAGTTTTAGACATCGAGGAGTTGTAATTTTGGAGATACTACAGAAACAGTAACAGGAATTTCTGGAGGAGAAATTGGAAAACTAGGGCTTCCTGTTCCGGGAGCTTCCCTCCACTGTTTTCAGAAAATGAGTACATTGGACAACTCCATTTGAAGAGATATATTTTTCTATCCAATCAGATCTAAAAGATTCCAATTTTTGAAAATTAGGTTTTCTCTAACAAACCCTAGATCAGCCAGCTCCAGAACTAGGATGGACACCTCAAATCGGTAAGATCTAATCTTTTGTTATTTCCATTTGAGGTTCTCATTTCAAAGTGATCTATCACATCAACTTGATGATAAGATTGGTGAAGTTGACAACTTCCAAGCATGGAAGTGTTTGATCTCTCTGAAGAAAATGAATTGGACACCTACATGAGCGATGTTCCAGTTCCAGAGGGAGATGAGGCTAGAAGCCTTACACAAGAAGAACTTGGTCAAGGCCAAGAAGATCATTGTTGATTCAATCACGAATCAATTTAGTGTCTTCCTTAAAGACATTGATGATGTTTTATTCATTAACCAAGTTATTTGAAGGGAAGAACATAAATCGGAATATGACCTTAAGAAACAAGTTGAAGATTGTGAAGATCTAGAATGCAGAGACCATACAGTCATAAGGGACCCTCAAATCAGAGAACAACTTGAAGCGGTAAAAGAAGAAGTGAAGAATGCAGAAGTGGTGATAGCCACCTTGAATGACCACCCAGGATCATGGGATTCATTCATGCAAGGAATGTGTGCTAGAATGAAGTGATTACTTTCAGTAGACTCTAGTAAGAGAACACACAAGAAGAAGAAGTTCAAGAAGAGAAGGTGGGAGCAACTGAAGATCAAGCTCTTACCATCCAAAGAATATCCCTCAAGCGATGAGGAATATGAAGGTCTCAACTCTTGAAGAACCTCTTATCCATCTGTTGGGGCCTGGAAATTCGCAGGCGACAACAATAAGGGATTCTCCCCAATCAATGTTCCCAACTAGCCCGTTGACTGTTTGGTATAGGGAATCCGTCCGGTTTACGGTCCGGCTACCGTAGGTCAAGTAACAAAACAAAGGCTTTACCGGTTGTGGCCCGGTCCACCAAGTTTTTGTATTTTTGACTTAATGTATGAAATGCAAAGGCCTAATTAACAATGCAGGATGATGAGGATACGGGGAGCGTCACAATGTGATGCGCAGGTTCTTACCTCTCATCTTAGGCTCACAAGCATCTGCATCACATATGCAAGAATGAAACAAACTAACTCTCCATCTAACTACCTATCTATCCACCTATCCCCGGGGAGCCAGAATATGATTTATTTATGAGTAATGTGGATTATTCATGTATTATAAACAGAAATTACAGGTAGCTGATATTTTTCTCTACAACACATGAAAGATTAAAGATATTTCAACAATCAGATAGCCAACTGTTTCATAAGCAACATACATTACTCATAGTGGAAATCTTCATGAAATAAACCGGAAAACATCCATACAAGAACATAGGTTCAATGAGTTAGAACGGTCTCACAGTTAATGGACATAAATCTGAAAACGAAATAGTTCCTCTTCAAAAAATCCATAGCACAACATTCAAATATTCCACTAAGCTTTCTCCAATAGGCAAGCTGTAATTTTCTATTGCAAAAGGAAATAGTTCTTCTTACAATATGTCTTCACCAGTCTCACTGGGAAAAAGCCCTTTTCCCTTCTATGTCTTTTGCATTTATACAAAAGGGTCAGACTGTTGGGCTGCCCAAAGTGACCTTTAGGCTTCCCAACCTCTCGTCTCCCAACGTTCTACTTTTATTAAATGCTTTACAAAATAGTTACAAAATACAAAGGTGACTAATCCCTCACGAGGAAGGCCCCACTTGGCTGTCTAGAAACTTCCTCCATGCTGTAGCTTCAGTAGCGATGCCTTCAAAGGCACAAGGCTCCAAAAACTGAATATTTATCTCAAACTTCTCAGCTTGTTTCTTGATAGCCTCGACCCTGGATGTACTCAATCGGAGCTGATCTTCTAGAATCTTTATGCTGACAGCTGGATGATCTACTTCGCTTCTCAAGATCAGATCATCCAGGGCTTTGATATCCTGCACCTTAGCTTCTTCCTCCTGGGATCTCTTCTGCAATAGCTCCACAAAGGAATCGTGATCTGGGAAAGCTTCCAGCCTCTCTTCAGCTGCGATCTAGCACCGGTTGTATGTAATGAGAAGTCTTCTGAAAAACTCGGTGCACAATCCCTTTGTCTTTTTACTGTCTTCTTGAAGTCTTCAGCGGTGTTAATAGCAAATTCCACTAGGTTATAGTCCCGCTTGAGGGCCTGCTGGTCTTTCGAAGGTAGATCCGCTAGGGTTTCTTCGTTGTTCTGCAACCTTGCCATTCTTGTAGTTAGAACCTCTAGAACGTCCTGGGATCTGTCCACAAAGTAGGATGTAGTTTCCAGGATCTCCTCCAATCGGCCGTCGATCTGCAGCACTCTACATCTTTCTTTTTCAACAGCGATCTGCAGCTGCAGCATTTTGGTTTTCTGGGTCAATACATGCTCCTTGAAAGGCTGGAGGTTAACCTGCTGTTCTCTTGCCACTTCCAAAGCAGTGGTCAAAGAAGAGATCTGCTCCTGATGTTCCTTTCTCAGTTCTTGAGTGTGCATATCATTTGCTTGCAGGAGGATCTTCAGCTGGTCTTCTAGCTCCTCCACCTTTGCCAGTAGCTGCCCCTTCTCGGTCTTTAGATCTTGGCATTCCTTCTGCACTTTCTCTAGGGCCTCCTATGCTGTTTCCTTGACTTGCATTTCTACTAGGAGGGCATGTACTTCAGCTCTTGAGGACTTCACTTCCCTTTGCAGATCGTCATATTTCCTTTTGAGCCTGTTGCTTTCTTCCCTTTCTTTTCTCAATGTGTCTTTTAACTGGGCAGAGGATTTCTTGGACTGCTCCAAGTCAGTTATCACCTTGTCCATATTATCTTCTGAGGCATGGAGAAGTCCAGTCCCAGCTCTCAGGGTGAGCCTCAGATCTTGGTCTGTTCCTAACATGACAGCCGTATCCGTTATCATTTTGCCAGGCATATTCCTTGCTTCTACTTTCTTCTCTGTCCTCTTTATTATTCTCTTTGTTGCCCTATCATAATATACAGTGTTGAAATCAGGGATTTCCTTTCCCTTTTCCTGCACAAAAGGGACCAGCTCGAATGTGGGGACCAAGGGTACGCTGGTAGCAGGTATTTGAGGGGTCTGAACCTGGGGGTTCTCCACCTCCTGGGTCTGCCCTGGTGTTGGTTCAGAAGCTGACTGCTGTGTCAATTTTATCCTCTCAGCTTCTTGCCTTTGAAGCTCCTCATCGAGCTTTCTCTTTGCTTCCTTTGCTTTCTCGGCTGCTTCCTGAGCAGTTTTTCTTTCTTCTTCTGTATGAAGCCTTTCTGCAGCCTATTTCGCCAACCTCTGGGCTTCTTCATCCCTCCTTTTGGCTTCTTCTTCAGCCTTTGCCTGTTCATCCCCCTTCCCACCTTTGGTGGTGATCTTTTTCTTGAATCTTCTCATTAGCATTGTCATGTTTGGGGCATTTCGGAAGACAGATTCTTCCTTATCAAAATGGTGGGTATACTCGAAGTGCACCTTGTGTTCTTTGCAATGCTCAATAACCTTGCCTTGGGGGTCATTTCTTCGGTAGGGAATCTCCCCAAAATGGAACTTCTCCAACTCCTCTACGAATTCAGCAGCTTGTTTCACCTTGGTGAATTTGTAGCTTCCTAGCTTGAATGGCAAAGGAGGGTAGGCAGTCTTCTTATGTCCAAACAGAAAACTGCCTATTCCATCTATGAACACTTGTCTAACTGCCTCCTTGTGGACTATGTAATCCGTTGCATATTTGGGCAGCAGTGAAGGTGGTCTTGATCCTCCGAACATCTAGAAGTACATGCCATTTTCAGTTAAGAAATAATCCGCGTATTCTTCTATCACTTGCATGGTTTCTTCCGACATACAGTCACACTCCTTCCGAAAGATGAGTGTGTGCAATGGCATAATGAAGTGCTCACGAACCTCTCTGTAATGGCTATGGTACTGGTGAGCCCATAATGGTCTATAAGCGGCATAAACAGGCATCCTTTCCATGTCCCAGATGCACCTGAGACCGGGGAAAGCCTGGTTGCACAATATGCAATCTATTAATATTGAACTCATATAGAATTCCGATCTTTTCCGGGACTCTCCCTCCAAGGCTAAGGTCAAGCAAGAAGAAAGACTGCTGGATACCATGCTGGCCCAATTGAAGACTTCCTTGGGTTGCCACATGAAAAATAATGGGTATCCATTCAAGCTTGAAGAGTCTGCCATGCGCTCTCCCAAATATCCTATTAAGCATTAGAGCTATAAATCTGTAGGGAGCCCTCAAGCTCGCTGTATCATACTCACTGGTCGGTCTGTATCAATAATGCTTTCCCTGCAACATCATTCTCTTAAGGGTTTCCACCAGGTCCATTCTGATGTTGTTCAGCCAATCATCGGACAGGAAAACTTGGGCTTCTGGTAGGTGATAAGCCAACGCCACATATCCAGGGCTAAATGCAGCATAGCCCCATCCTTCAACATTCCCCAGGATCATCGTGGCTGTATCTGCCTGGGGCAGAATCCAGCCAATTACCTCAGAGCATGGGAACAGCTCTGGTCTGGTGGCAACTTTCATGAGAGAAGATTTCTCTATGTTAGCATAGATGGATTCTTCTTCGAGGCCCATGTCGGGAAACTCCCTGCGGGAAATCAATCTATATATTTCACCCCATTTGTACTCGGGCTCAACACCAGAAACACATTGAGTGTCTTCATATATGTATTCGGTCTTCGTGACGACCTCTACTTCTGGCTCTTCTTCGACCACAGGGGCCTTCTTATTTTGTCTCTTGGACATTGTGAGTTCTTCCTGCCATGTATAACATTGTGACATTAAGCAATTCAAGTTGCAAACATTCACAAGACACTGTGCAGCATTTTATTCTTTCTATGTGTACCATGACAGCAACTAGTCCATGAAGCTAGGATATAAGCCCTTTGGGCTGAATAATCAAGCTAGTATGCATTACTGTGCAATGTGCCATTTTCCCTATGCCTAATATGATAGTGATCAGTGCAACAAATGCATGCATTGTACAGCCCTGAAATGCCCTGACTATCAGAACTTCTGAACCCAATGTGCAGTATCTATGACCTTATCTATATCTAGCATGAAGCAAACTCAGTCCTGTGCAATAAAATGAGCAATCTACTACTGCTGCATGATACTAAACAATTTATCAATCATATTTGAGCCAGCATAAAATATACATCACTACGTAATGTGCCGTTTCTCCCAAGATAGCAATCCGTGAAACAAATGCATGTATATCAAATGCAAGGTGGAACATTCAGCGATTTGGTCTATTGCATAACAAACAAAGAAGAGGGTTGAATGCATCAAGATTGTGCTAGTCGCCTATGTTTTCCAACGCCAAACATTTTAACAATATATCCCAGCAGACATAAAACTGACGAGGACTCATGCGGTTTGCGGCAAAATAGTTACATTAACTCGACTACACATTTCGTTCTCTATGGGTATTATTATCACTTTTCTGCACACAACGCTTCCATCAAAGCCACTACCCCTTTTATTTTCAGTTAACGAACTACAACAGTGGCATATCCCTTTTAACCATCTAGGGTTTCAAACGACTGAACCCAAAAGAGCTGCACGGAGCTGCACAAGCAACAAGGCTGGGATTCAAGACCACGGGTAACATGAAATTCAACCAAAAAAAAGGAACCATCAAATGCCACAGGAAAAACCCCCACCAAACCTTCCTCTATGCTTCATCGTCACATACGAGGAAGCTAGGTGCAGGCGGTGTAACGTCCGCCTGCACCACCTCCATCGAGTATGTGCATGGTCGCACACCAACGGCTACGGGCCAAAATAATTATTTCGTAGGTTAAAAACTGCCCCCAACTGCGAACAAGATTCCTCAATACATGGGTGCTATCACAAGGCGGACAAAGGAGCGATTGCAGCAAAACCTAACCGTAGGTAAAACCCCCATACGCATGTAAAACGGGGTTAAGGGGACGCAACCCTAGTAAAACACCCAACCACAGCAAACATCACCAAAAACCTTGAACAGAACGAGGTAGGGCAACAACGAGCCTATCTGGCAGTGACGTGTAACTGACGGGGCGAAAGTGGTCGGGCTTCCTCAACTACCACCTGGATGCGAGTACCGACATGGTGGTCCACGAGCTTCGAGGGGTCTACAACGCAGGATGATCACGACAGTTCGAGCAAAACAAAACAATAGAATAATCCAACTCGCTTATCCCCATATATACAAATGGTTCGCACGTGCGATGGGTTTTAAATCAGACAGGAAACAACTTTGGGTCGGAGGGTAAAACGTAAAGTCTTCCGCAACAGCGGAAAGCCATAACCTAAATCCGACCACAGTGATAAGTAAGGAAAAAAACCAATGATCGGACGTCAGAGGGCTCTTAGGATCAGACGATGAAAGCCAACTTTTCTCCACAACGGCGGAAGGTCGAACCGTGGATTCATCTGCAACTACGGGACCCAAAGACTTAAACGTTAAAGTACTGATGGGCAAAGAAGCAGCTTTCCTGCAGCAACGACGGAAGAAAGAAACGATAAAGCTTCCGATTCAAAACCAATATTCCGCCAAGGAAAAACACATACATCGAAAAGAACGCTGAAAATCAAACCCCAAACTCATCCGCAACGGCGGAGGCCAAATGCAAAGATCCGTCTGCAACGGCGGACAAGGAAATAACCACACCTTCCGACGTAAAACCAAAAGTCATCCGCAACGGCGGGAAAAGAAAAGGAAAATACCTCCGCAACGGTGGGAATGTCAATTAAACAAACTTCCGATTCAGAGTGGCTTCAAAGGTATTCAAAGATAACGATAAGGCTTGATAAAAAAGTTAATTTCTCCAGCGTTAGAGGGAGATGTAAACAGGTGGTAAACCAAATCAGCATAAGAAACCCTTTCTGAAAGCTTCCTGACCAAATCAAAGCATAAAATCAAGCTAGCCCAAGCGAAAGGAGGGTCCTAAATTTTTTTTAAAATTTTGGGAAATTGTTGCAGCTGCAACAATTGGCGACTACATGGTGAACCCCAGATCTCTGAATTAACTCCTTCCCAGTGCAAGACTGTTTGAATAAAAATGAAATCTTCTAGACGCTTGTGTTCCTAAGCAAGCCAAATAATGCATTTAAATTATTTAAAGAAGTCCATTCTTTTGGGACATGGTAACATCAGAAGTATTGCAAGTCTGAATAACTCTTTTGAGGCCAACTAAGTGAGGTTTATTTTGCCTGTCCTCAGGTAGTTTACAGCTTGGACACCATAGGATTGTAACAGAGTGTAAACAGTATTATCCTTTTGTTCCTCATTCCCATGCCAACTGCACTTTTGTGCCTTTTGAACTTTAGTTCTTTTGGTATGAGTCCTCCTGTAGGCCTTTCTTACTGAATTTTAATTCAGGATCCTCTATCCCATAGTGTCCTTTTGTGTGAACAATGTACTTCATGTTTCAGTCCACAGATGGAGAGGATCTTTTGGCAATTCAGAACTTCATGCTTTGATACTTTGCTTTGATATGTATTGTTCTTCTTTAAGGAGTTTTGACTCTTGATAGCTTTTAGCTTTTCTGAAAATATGGCATGGGATCATTTATATATGATATACTGTCTTACTCTGCTTCCTTTCCATGGGTCTTTTGCCGTCACCCCCTTGGATATTTAAGATGTGAAATGGATGGAGCCTCGAAATAGTATTCCAAACCTCTCTTACTTCTGAGCTATTTACAGGGGTTAAGTAAGACCTCAATGAATGCATTGCCAGTCAGGAGCACTACTACTAGAAGACATTTTATACTTTAAAGCACAGTATTTCGCTCAAGATTTAAGTTAATAAAGAACCCTGATGTTTCCATTGCAACCAAAGTTTGCCTCTTTATTCGAAACCAAACGAAATGCTAGCAAAGCAATAATGGAAAACAACATCAAATCCAATAATCAAAAAGAAAAACGTCAAAGCATTAAAGAATGCAAAATCATTTTATTTATGTACAAAGCAAAAAGAAGAAAAAATATTGCCCACTCCTGAAAATATTTAATCATGGGGAGTTGAGGGGTGGGCTGAATAATAGAAATGAGTTGTTTAACCATGATCTAGCTGCGCTGTTTTTGAAACTGAACACATGCTTACAATTCTATCATCATCTTTTACAGCCAGAGGAAGCTGAAGGAGCTCAGGCTGAATGTCAGTCATAGAACTGGCCTTTCTTGGAATAAGATTTCTTAATTCAAACTCAGTCAGATAATTTCCCAGGACAGAATCAACAGATTCGTTTCCCTCTCCTAGCTTAGTGACATTGTGCTTCATATAGGGCTCTCTTAAAATGTTAATAAGGTTTGGGCTGCCCTTCTGAGGTAACCACAAGTGAGACCAATCTGAAGCAAAGTACCCATTTAGTCTTGCTGTCCAATCTCGGTTCAGGATCATTCCATAACCATCAGGTATGTCTGCTACTACGATGTCAATGTAATGACATATCCTTTTATTTGCAGACAATCGAATCAGAAAGTTCTCCATCTCCCCTACTACTTTGACACTAGTTTTGTCAAGTTGAGTGACATCCCAAATAGTAGGTTTTAGCTTCCCATTAAGTTTTTTGCAAACTGCCAGAGGCATAACATTCATGGATGATCCAGATTCCACCAAACAATTATGCACCTTATGATTTAAAATTTCAAGAGTTACAAGGAAAGGTGGAGCGCTAGTTTTCCTTGTCCTAGGTAATTCAATCTTTTCTTTCACAGGTTGATTTTTTGTAGGCATCTCCTCTTTAAGTTTGTCAGCTTTTCTTTCCTCATCATCTTTCACAGGTTTGGCAGGCTCAACGAGTGGCTCTGTTTCCTGTTTGCAAGTAGTGGCTTCAGGTATGTCATCTTTAGCCTTCGCATCAGCCTGCCTCTTGACTTTCTCTTGCAACTCTTGAACCCCTGAGAGTATTGCATTGTCCTTAATTGCCAGGTTTTTATCTTTTGTGGTTGTAGGCGTATATTGAGACTTGAGAGTATGTTCTTCTATGTTGAACAACGAAACACCGTTCCATGAGAATATTGTATCATCGTCTTGCTTCTCTATGGACTGTTCTTTTCCTTCTTCTTCATCACTGTCTTCAGTCAATGTGGAATTCAGCAACTTATTCATTACCAAAGACATTGAATTTAACCATTGAGGGCACTTCTTCTCAGAGTGAGGTTGCTGGTGAAAAGTACAGAAATTATCCCCCCCTATCTCTATTATATTTATTGAGGCTAAATTTGGGGGAGGGATTTTCCATTGGTTATTATCCTCTTTTTTCGGATAGTGGGGTTTATAAGTTTTCTGAATGTCCCTTTCTTTCTCCAGATCTATTATCCAGTTGGAAAGCTTCTGCATCGTTTTCATCATTCCCTCAAGATCATGTGAGTGCTCCTCTCTGGGTTTGGACAACACCAAAGCTCTTCTTTCTATAGTTTTCTCTCTAGGTAAATCAGGATAATCTTCTACACTTTCCCTCTCAGCCTCTACTCTTTCGGCCTCTTCATAAGTCTCTACCAATGTGGGTTTGGCTTTCATTTTGGCAAACATGGCCAACTCAGGCCCTAGGGCTGAGGTATAATACTCGATTAAGACCTTGTCTGAGGGTCTGTCAGCTTCAGAGAATTTCTTTAGGTACATTGAAAATCGCTGAGTGAAAATATGTACCTTCTCATTCTTCTCCTTTCTTAACAAACCAATACCTTTCATTAATGAGGCATGAGTTCTCTGAGTGGTGTATTTACTTCTGAAAACCTTCTCGAAGGTGTCCCAATCAGGAATCGAACTTGTAGGGAGACTGAAATACCAGGATGCTGCTGCTCCTTTCAGGGTGTGAGGGAAAAGTCTACAAACCACATCTTCATGCTCCCCAGCCCTTAGCCCTTCTAATGCTAGATAAAAGCTTTGCAGGTGGTCGTCTACAGCAATTCTTTCTTCGGGGTCAAACTTAGGCAACAGCTTGTCAAAGGCTTGGGGCAGGTTATGCAAAGGCGGTGTGAGGTTCAAAGGAGACCTTGCTCTCCATGCTGGTAATGGGTTGGGCTGATTTATATTGATTCCAACCATAGGCACAGCTACAAGAACAAGAGTCTGAGCAAAGGACAACGCAGGATGAGAACAGGCTTTCTTGCTTCAAAGGTATAACCGAAACCTGTGAGTACTTGGGTCAGGTTACAAGCTTCAAAACATCTGCTGGTAAGGTAGTCTTAGGAAAAACAACTTTCCACAGCCAGCCATGCACTGGCGGCCCTCCTTCTAGCGCCAATTCTGTTGGGGCCTGGAAATTCGCAGGCGATAACAGTAAGGGATTCTCCCCAATCAACGTTCCCAACTACCCCGTTGACTATTTAGTATAGAGAATCCGTCCGGTTTACGGTCTGGCTACTGTAGGTCAAGTAACAAAACAAAGGCTTTACCGATTGCGGCCTGGTCCACCGAGTTTTTGTATTTTTGACTTAATGTATGAAATGCGAAGGCCTAATTAACAATGCAGGATGATGAGGATGCGGGGAGCGTCACAATGTGATGCGCAGGTTCTTACCTCTCGTCTTAGGCTCACAAGCATCTGCATCACATATGCAAGAATGAAACAAACTAACTCTCCATCTAACTACCTATCTATCCACCTATCCCCGGGGAGCCAGAATATGATTTATTTATGAGTAATGTGGATTATTCATGTATTATAAACAGAAATTACAGGTAGCTGATATTTGTCTCTACAACACATGAAAGATTAAAGATATTTCAACAATCAGATAGCCAACTGTTTCATAAGCAGCATACATTACTCATAGTGGAAATCTTCATGAAATAAACTGGAAAACATCCATACAAGAACATAGGTTCAATGAGTTAGAACGGTCTCACAGTTAATCGACATAAAGCTGAAAACGAAATAGTTCCTCTTCAACAAATCCATAGCACAACATTTGAATATTCTACTAAGATTTCTCCAATAGGCAAACTGTAATTTTCTATTGCAAAAGGAAATAGTTCTTCTTACAATATGTCTTCACCAGTCTCACTGGGAAAAATCCCTTTTCCCTTCTAAGTCTTTTGCATTTATACAAAAGGGTTAGACTGTTGGGCTGCCCAAAGTGACCTTTGGGCTTCCCAACCTCTCATCTCCCAACGTTCTACTTTTATTAAATGCTTTACAAAATAGTTACAAAATACAAAGGTGACTAATCCCTCACGAGGAAGGCCCCACTTGGTTGTCTAGAAACTTCCTTTATGCTGTAGCTTCAGTAGCGATGCCTTCAAAGGCACAAGGCTCCAAAAACTGAATATTTATCTCAAACTTCTCAGCTTGTTTCTTGATAGCCTCGACCCTGGATGTACTCAATCGGAGCTGATCTTCCAGAATCTGTATACTGACAGCTGGATGATCTACTTCGCTTCTCAAGATCAGATCATCCAGGGCTTTGATATCCTGCACCTTAGCTTCTTCCTCCTGGGATCTCTTCTGCAATAGCTCCACAAAGGCATCATGATTTGGGAAAGCTTCCAGCCTCTCTTCAGCTGCGATCTAGCACCGGTTGTATGTAATGAGAAGTCTACTAAAAAACTCGGTGCACAATCCCTTTGTCTTTTTACTGTCTTCTTGAAGTCTTCAGCGGTGTTAATAGCAAATTCCACTAGGTTATAGTCCCGCTTGAGGGCCTGCTAGTCTTTTGAAGGTAGATCCGCTGGGGTTTCTTTGTTGTTCTGCAACCTTGCCATTCTTGCAGTTAGAACCTCTAGAACGTCCTGGGATCTGTCCACAAAGTAGGATGCAGTTTCCAAGATCTCCTCCAATCGGCTGTCGATCTGCAGCACTCTACATCTTTCTTTTTCAACAGCGATCTGCAGCTGCAACATTTTGGTTTTCTGGGTCAATACATGCTCCTTGAAAGGCTGGAGGTTAACCTGCTGTTCTCTTGCCACTTCCAAAGCAGTGGTCAAAGAAGAGATCTGCTCCTGATGTTCCTTTCTCAGTTCTTGAGTGTGCATATCATTTGCCTGCAAGAGGATCTTCAGCTGGTCTTCTAGCTCCTCCACCTTTGCCAGTAGCTGCCCCTTCTCGGTCTTTAGATCTTGGCATTCCTTCTGCACTTTCTCTAGGGCCTCCTGTGCTGTTTCCTTGACTTGCATTTCTACTAGGAGGTCTTGTACTTCAGCTCTTGAGGACTTCAGTTCCCTTTGGAGATCGTCATATTTCCTTTTGAGCCTGTTGCTTTCTTCCCTTTCTTTTCTCAATGTGTCTTTTAACTGGGAAGAGGATTTCTTGGACTGCTCCAAGTTAGTTATCACCTTGTCCATATTATATTCTGAGGCATGGAGAAGTGCAGTCCCAGCTCTCAGGGTGAGCCTCAGATCTTGGTCTGTTCCTAACATGACAACCATATCCGTTATAATTTTTCCAGGCATATTCCCTGCTTCTACTTTCTTCTTTTTCCTCTTTATTATTCTCTTTGTTTCCCTATCATAATATACATTGTTGAAATCAGGGATATCCTTTCCCTTTTCCTGCACAAAAGGGACCAGCTCGAATGTGGGGACCAAGGGTACGCTGGTAGCAGGTATTTGAGGGGTCTGAACCTGGGTGTTCTCCACCTCCTGGGTCTGCCCTGGTGTTGTTTCAGAAGCTGACTGCTGTGTCAATTTTATCCTCTCAGCTTCTTGCCTTTGAAGCTCCTCATTGAGCTTTCTCTTTGCTTCCTCTGCTTTCTCGACTGCTTCCTGAGCAGTTTTTCTTTCTTCTTCTGTATGAAGCCTTTCTGCAGCCTCTTTCGCCAACCTCTGGGCTTCTTCATCCCTCCTTTTGGCTTCTTCTTCAACCTTTGCCTGTTCATCCCCCTTCCCACCTTTGGTGGTGATCTTTTTCTTGAATCTTCTCATTAGCATTGTCATGTTTGGGGCATTTCGGAAGACAGATTCTTCCTTATCAAAATGGTGGGTATACTCGAAGTGCACCTTGTGTTCTTTGCAATGCTCAATAACCTTGCCTTGGGTGTCATTTCTGCGGTAGGGCATCTCCCCAAAATGGAACTTCTCCAACTCCTCTACGAATTCAACAGCTTGTTTCACCTTGGTGAATTTGTAGCTTCCTAGCTTGAATGGCAAAGGAGGGTAGGCAGTCTTCCTATGTTCAAACAGAAAACTGCCTATTCCATCTATGAACACTTGTCTGACTGCCTCCTTGTGGACTATGTAATCCGTTGCATATTTGGGCAGCAGTGAAGGTGGTCTTGATCCTCCGAACATCCGAAAGTACATGCCATTTTCAGTTAAGAAATAATCCGCGTATTCTTCTATCACTTGCATGGCTTCTTCTAACATACAGTCACACTCCTTCCGAAAGATGAGTGTGTGCAGTGGCATAATGAAGTGCTCACAGACCTCTCTGTAATGGCTATGGTACTGGTGAGCCCACAATGGTCTATAAGCGGCGTAAACAGGCATCCTTTCCCTGTCCCAGATGCACCTGAGACCAGGGAAAGCCTGGTTGCACAATATGCAATCTATTAATATTGAACTCATATAGAATTCCAATCTTTTCCGGGACTCTCCCTCCAAGGCTGAGGTCAAGCAAGAAGAAAGACTGCTGGATACCATGCTGGCCCAATTGAAGACTGTTCCTTGGGTTGCCACATGAAAAATAATGGGTATCCATTCAAGCTTGAAGAGTCTGCCATTCACTATCCAAAAGATCCTATTAAGAATTAGAGCTATAAATCTGTAGGGAGCCCTCAAGCTCGCTTATCATACTCACTGGTTGGTCTGTATCGATAATGCTTTCCCTGCAACATCATTCTCTTAAGGGTTTCCACCAGGTCCATTCTGATGTTGTTCAGCCAATCATCGGACAAGAAAACTTGGGCTTCTGGTAGGTGATAAGCCAACGCCACATATCCAGGGCTAAATGCAGCATAGCCCTGTCCTTCAACATTCCCCAGGATCATCGTGGTTGTATCTGCTTGGGGCAGAATCCAGCCAATTACCTCAGAGCACAGGAACAGCTCTGGTCTGGTGGCAATTTTCATGAGAGAAGATTTCTCTATGTTAGCATAGATGGATTCTTCTTCGAGGCCCATGTCGGGAACCTCCCTGCGGGAAATCAATCTATATATATATTTCACCCCATTTTTACTCGGGCTCAACACCAGAAACACATTGACTGTCTTCATATATGTATTCGGTCTTCGTGACGACCTCTACTTCTGGCTCTTCTTCGACCACAGGGGCCTTCTTCTTTTGTCTCTTGGACATTGTGAGTTCTTCCTGCCATGTATAACATTGTGACATTAAGCAATTCAAGTTGCAGACATTCACAAGACACTATGCAGCATTTTATTCTTTCTATGTGTACCATGACAGCAACTAGTCCATGAAGCTAGGATATAAGCCCTTTGGGCTGAATAATCAAGCTAGTATGCATTACTGTGCAATGTGCCATTTTCCCTATGTCTAATATGATAGTGATCAGTGTAACAAATGCATGCATTGTACAGCCCTGAAATGCCTTGACTATCAGAACTTCTGAACCCAATGTGCAGTATCTATGACCTTATCTACATCTAGCATGTAGCAAACTCAGTCCTGTGCGATAAAATGAGCAATCTACTACTGCTGCATGATACTAAACAATTTATCAATCATATTTGAGCCAGCATAAAATCTACATCACTACGTAATGTGCCGTTTCTCCCAAGATAGCAATCCGTGAAACAAATGCATGTATATCAAATGCAAGGTGCAGCATTCAACGATTTGGTCTATTGCATAGCAAACAAAGAAGAGGGTTGAATGCATCAAGATTGTGCTAGTCGCCTATGTTTTCCAACACCAAACATTTTAACAATATAGCCCAGCAGACATAAAACTAACGAGGACTCATGCGGTTTGCGGCAAAATAGTTACATTAACTCGACTACACATTTCGTTCTCTACGGGTATTATTATCACTTTTCTGCACACGACACTTCCATCAAAGCCACTACCCCTTTTATTTTCAGTTAACGAACTACAACAGCGGCATATCCCTTTTAACCATCTAGGGTTTCAGACGACTGAACCCAAAAGAGCTGCACGGAACTGCACAAGCAACAAGGCTGGGATTCAAGACCACGGGTAACATGAAATTCGACCAAAAAAAGGAACCATCAAATGCCATAGGAAAAACCCCCACCAAAACTTCCTCTGCGCTTCATTGTCACATACGAGGAAGCTAGGTGCAGGCGGCGTAACGGCCGCCTGCACCACCTCCATCGAGTATGTGCACGGTCGCACACCAACGGCCGCGGGCCAAAATAATTATTTCATAGGTTAAAAACCGCCCCCAACCGCGAACAAGATTCCTCAATACATGGGTGCTATCACAAGGCGGACAAAGGAACGATTGCAGCAAAACCTAACCGCAGGTAAAACCCCCGTACGCATGTAAAACGGGGTTAAGGGGACGCAACCCTAGTAAAACACCCAACCGCAGCAAACATCACCAAAAACCTTGAACAGAACGAGGTAGGGCAACAACGAGCCTACCTAGTAGCAACGCGTAACTGACGGGGTGAAAGTGGTCGGGCTTCCTCAACTACCACCTGGATGCAAGTACCGACACGGTGGTCCACGAGCTTCGAGGGGTCGACAGCGCAGGATGATCACGACAGTTCGAGCAAAACAAAACAATAGAATAATCCAACTCGCTTATCCCCATATATACAAATGGTTCGCACGTGCGACGGGTTTTAAATCGGACGGGAAACAACTTTGGGTCGGAGGGTAAAACGTAAAGTCTTCCGCAACGGCGGAAATCCATAACCTAAATACGACCGCAGTGATAAGCAAGGCGAAAAACCAACGATTGGACGTCGGAGGGCTCTTAGGATCGGATGATGAAAGACAACTTTTCTCCGCAACGGCGGAAGGTCAAACCGTGGATTCATCTGCAACTGCGGGACCCAAAGACTTAAATGTTAAAGGACTGATGGGCAAAGAAGTAGCTTTCCTGCCGCAACGGCGGAAGAAAGAAATGATAAAGCTTCCGATTCAAAACCAATATTCCGCCGAGGCAAAACACATACATTGGAAAGAATGCTGAAAATCAAACCCCAAACTCATCCGCAATGGCGAAGGCCAAATGCAAAGATCCATTCGCAACGGCGAACAAGGAAATAAGCACACCTTCCGACGTAAAACCAAAAGTCATCCGCAACGGCGGGAAAAGAAAAGGCAAATACCTCCGCAACGGCGGGAATGTCAATTAAACAAACTTCCGATTCAGAGTGGCTTCAAAGGTATTCAAATATAACGATAAGGCTTGATAAAAAAGTTAATTTCTCCAGCGTTAGAGGGAGATGTAAATAGGTGGTAAACCAAATCAGCATAAGAAACCCTTTCTGAAAGCTTCTTGACCAAATCAAAGCATAAAATCAAGCTAGCCCAAGCGAAAGGAGGGTCCTAAATTTTTTTGGAATTTTGGGAAATTGTTGCAGCTGCAACACCATCTTAACATTTGGATAAAAAACGATGCTATTATGAATGAAGAAGACGATGAAGATGAAGACTCAAGAAGGAGTCTACCCATGAAACAAATAAAGATAATTATTCAATTGTCGTTTCATGATATTGTTTTGTTATGCATTTGTTTATATTCAGTTAATATATTATGCATGATAGAATGTTTACATTAATGACGGTATACTACTAATATGCATGTGATGGGTAAGTTGCTCATGGTGCTATACAACTCTCCATTTCTACTTATCTAGAATGAAACCTCTTTGCTAACATATTGGATTAGTGCACAATCTCAATGTTGTCCTGGTGGAGATGGAAGGCATCTAGAAAAGTTTCTGTGATATATGGATGAATGTTGTATTGGCTAAAGTAGTTGCATGATCATATATTTATGCATAAGAATTTTCCATTATGAATATTCCTTATGAAATGTCTCTAACCATGCAAATGCATTTGACTTGTAGGAAATATCGCATACATAATCGTCTACAAGAAAAGAAGGATGAGACTTGTTCCGAAGAACAAGTAACGACAGTTCAAGATGAAAAATAATATGACGAATGCAGTGACATCATTAATGCAGAACCTTCCAAGAAGAAAGGGAAGACCAGTTCAAGAAGTATGATGTCTAGGATACAATATCGATACTGAAGAGAAGTTTGTATTTCCATCATGTAGTAGATGGAAACATCGTGGGATACAAAACAAGATTCGAAGAGACATTTGCAGCCAGTGGGAGTTGAGACACATGACAGGCATAATCATGTGTGCAAATGAAAGAAGACCTTGTACGAGCTCAGAATACACCCATGGGATAACACATACATGAGGAGCTTGATGAAGATATAAACCTTTGCTACAAGGTTGATAGAGGATGAAAATCTCACAAATGGGTGCGAGATGAACTTTTGAAAAAGGTTCAAGATAGAGGATCTTTGTATCCAATGATTCTAGATGGATACATAGAAGATTAGTAGCATAGGAATCTACTTGTCACTCCAGTACAGAATGTTACAGTACAGAAGACAGAGGGAGTATGATGCTTCAGAGGGAGTGACTGCAGAAGATCCTAAGGTTCAACATGGTATGACAAGATGGACAAATTACTGATGACTCTAGGATTTACTGAGAGTAAAGTGGATTCCAACCTTTGCTTCAAGGTTGAAGGCAGAAGACCAATAATGCTCCTGTTATGTGTCGATGCACTACGTTCTAGACATGGAGGTGTGGACAAGGGAAGTATGCAGTAAATATCCTAAAGAGGTTTAGGATGATGACTGCAAGGCCATGACCACACCTATGGCATCGAACCTGAAGCTATTGAGTGTTGCTTCATCAGAGTTGGTTGATGCCACGGTGTATTGTCAGGTGATTTATTTCTTGATGTACCCGACAAATATGAGACCAGATATTTGCTTTGCTGTGAACACATTGAGACATGTTCACTTGATGGTTGCAAAGCATGCAGTGAGGTACCTGAAGGGTATAGTTGAGTATGGGCTCAAGTATGATACGAATCAAAAGATTAACCTAGAGGGATATGTGGATTCGTATTGGGTAGGCAGTGCCATTGATAGGAAGAGCACTTCGAGGTGCTACTTCAGCATGAGATCAGGTGTGATTTCTTGGTTTGACATGATGGAGTCCTGCATGGCACTGAGTACAGCTGAGGCAAAATATGTTGCCACTTGTGATTTGGGAGGTAGTATGTTTCTTTTGAAAACTACTATTTGATTTGATTGATTTGACTTGCATTTTTGGTACGATGCAGAGAGGAGCAGTAGAGCTCCAGTTTGTGATACAGATCGAGATCTCTTGAAAGAGGGAGTTCTAGCATAGCTGGTGAGATAGGTCGTCTGAGCATAAATCCTGGCAAAGCTCATAGGTTGCTCAAACGTAATCAGTCCTGTAGGTTGTCCTCGAATGTAATAGGTCTTGGCGAAGCTCGCACGTTATCCTTGGACGTAATCAGCCTTGATGTGATTCTATGCTAGAAATGGCTAGAGTGAAGTTTTAGTACTTCAGGGAGAAGCTTGGTGTTCTCCAGATCGAGGTTCCCTCCAAAGGGAAGCGATGATTTTGTAAGCCCTTCTGACATGGTGAGAGGATTGGTTCCTTCCATGGTCAGATGTAAGAGTTATGACATGGTGAGAGGATTGGTTCCTTCCATTGTCAGATGTATGTGATGATACCACATATAGCATGAAAAAGGGTTGGCTCTGTGAAGACACATCTAATATGAAAAAACACTAGCTCTGTGTGGATACCACATCTAGCATGAAAAAGGGCTAGCTCTGTGAAGACACATCTAGTATGAAAAAGGACTAGCTCTGTGTGGATACCACATCGAGCATGAAAAAGGGCTAGCTCTGTGAAGACACATCTAGTATGAAAAAGGACTAGCTCTGTGTAGGTTCCACATCTAGTATGAAAAAGGACCAGCTCTGTGAAGACTCATCTAGTATGAAAAAGGACTAGCTCTGAGTAGCTGCCACACCTGGTATGAAAAAGGACCAACTCTGTGAAGACTCATCTAGTATGAAAAAGGACTAGCTCTGAGTAGCTGCCACATCTGGTATGAAAAAGGACCAGCTCTATGATGCCTCATCTGGTATGAAAAAGGACCAGCTCTGTGATGCCTCATCTAGTATGAAAAAGGACTAGCTCTGTGATGATACATCCAATATGAAAAAGGACTGGATCTGTATAGGTTCCTATGATGAGAAGAATCAAAAGATAGCACCCGTGATGATGACCCAGTGACGATCCAGATCGAGTGATGATGATCTAGATCTAGTGATGATGATCCAATAGTGATGATCCTGATCGAGTGATGATCCAGATCCAGTGATGATGTCCAGTGATGATCCAGATCGAGTGATGATGTCCAGTGGTGATCCAGTTCGAGTGATGATCCAGATCTGAAAATAAAGATGAATTGAAGATGAAGATGACTTGATGATGATCCATATGATACATCAAAGAAGACTTGTGTTGATATATTGTGTTGAGAGAATACCTTCCTAGTTAAGAGGGAGTGTTGATGTATTTGTAACTTCAGAATGTATTCATCCGTATATCTTATGTATTGTACCCCGATGTTTATTCCGGGATGTGTCTGTAATGTAATTGAGTCATGTCATACCCCGATGTTTATTCTGGGAAGTTTCTATAATGAGAAAGTCATGTCAAGTCATTGTGGGTAACCCTCCTATTGGTCAAGGGTTAAAGTTCCCACAGTTGTGGGGCCCTAGGGTTATTAGACTATCCTAGTGAAGTCGACCCTAGGTGAGTCATTGTAAGTCAGGGCAATAGTCCCCACCATTGTGTTACCCTCCTATTGGTCAGAGGAGGCAAAGTCCCCACAAGTTGTGGGGCACTAGGGTTATTAGACACTCCTAGAGATGTCAGCTCTAGTAAGTAATTGTTAAGTGAGGCCGACATGTTGGAGTGGGTTCCAAGTGAACATAAGAATATAAATAGAGAGTGAGTCTCTCTATTTAAAACACACACACTCATTGGGGCGCATGAGTGAGAGAGGAAAAGCTCTCTCAGTGAGAGAGAGAGAGACAGAAGCTGTGGAGATCATCTTTATGTTTTCGGGTTTTACTTTTGGTGCTGATTCTATCTCTGAGGAAGTTGTAGGGTTTTCACCATTTATGGTTTCCCCGAGGATAAACACTGTGTTCATTGTCTCTTGTGTTTGATTGCTGTGCTTGTTATTCTCTCAGTTAAAGATCCTAATATAATGCTAGATTAATGATAAAAATCTAACAAGTTTCAACACCCCATTTTAGATTAACATGCCTTCTACCAACTTGGAGGAAAGATTGGCATGTAAATTTACTTAGTTATTAAGGTTCTTTGGGATACAAAAGGATTGAATCCCCTCAAACATGTATAATTCTATCTTGATTTAGGTGGGCTTATTATCATTTAAAGGACATATAATGTTCATAAATTGAATGGTGATTGAATAGTCCCTTAAGACCATCAAGGTTTTTATATTAAAAGCGAAACCTTGATTCCTTAAATAAGAGCATAAGCATTACCTTTGTTATTTTATGATGTATTTAATCCACATTGAAGCTAAGTTCTCATGTACCTTTGTGGTTGGCAATGAGCCCCCCACACTTTCCACACCTAGATTTTGTTTGGTTGCTCTATCATAGAATAATGTATGCTTCTTTTGTTGTATCAACCAATCTTTGAACTCATTCTTTGACTTCCTCATTTGTCATCAATGTTTATGGGCTTTCTTGATTCTCAATTAATTAGGAAAAAATGTTATCTCACAAGTGGAGCAAAAATGGGAAAACTTCGTCTAAGAAAAGTTGTTTGGCTCATTGAGAAAGTAAAATTTCGAGTAAACAAATATTTATGGTTTTGACATTTTAGGCACTTTTATTTCCTTCAAGTTTTACAAAATACCCCTAAAGTGCTTGAGAATAATTGATTTTGGATCTTTTTGCATCTTTATTTCATACCCCTTAG
Source organism: Pseudotsuga menziesii (assembly GCA_001517045.1). Classification (NCBI taxonomy): domain Eukaryota; kingdom Viridiplantae; phylum Streptophyta; class Pinopsida; order Pinales; family Pinaceae; genus Pseudotsuga; species Pseudotsuga menziesii. The sequence continues at coordinate 36,390 of LPNX010779554.1, forward strand.
AGTTTGGCCAAAATATCCCTAGATTTTCTCTGTTCCTAATCAAGGATTGCACCATAAAACTTTCATCCCCACTAGGGTGCCTAATGGGAGCTAAACATGCCCATGCCTCTCTTTGGAGGACACAATGTAGGTAAGGAAACTATGCATCCTGCACATAAGGTGTTGTGCAAGGGGTTATGACACCCTTCACTATTCAAGAGGTGAACTTGTATTGCAAACAATGTGATGTTTTCTAGCACGTAGGTAAGCCCTCAAGAAGGGACGAGATGCCCCTCTTCCCCATGACAACCATTTGAGAAGTGGTCCATCAATTTTGTTGGTCCAAGAGATCCACCTGGTCTAAGAATCAGTGCATGATACACCATCACCACAATAGATTAACTGACACGACAGTCAGAAGCTACGCCAGTTAAGGAATGCACATTAGATATAGTTTCATAGTTCATCTTTGAGAACATTATATCACAGTTTGGTTGCCCAAAGTTATTAATGAGTGATCAAGGAACCCACTTCCTAAACTCCATTATTCATGCACTCACTTAGGAATTCATTACCTATCATCAAAAGAGCACCCCCTACCATCCTTGAGCAAATGGTACGGTTGAAGTGTTCAACAAGATTTTGGAGTTCTTATAAAGGTATGCAATGTCGCGATGAATGGGACCAGTGCATTCCTACAATAATATGGGAGTACGAATGGCTTGCAAAAGGCTTACTAAGCATACCCTGTTTAGGCTAGTATATGGTAAGGAAGTAGTCATGTCGCTTGAGTTTGTCATCCTAAGGCCACACGTTGCCATAGCTACAAGGCTGAGCGATGATTAATCACTCCAGCAAAGGTTGGATGAGCTAATGGAGTTGGAAGAGGATCGGTTCCTCATAGGTTTTAGTCAATTGGTGGAGAGAAATGAAAAAAGGGGTGGCATGATCGGAACATTATGACCAAAATCATGGAACCTAATGCACTAGTACTAATATATGGCAACAAGTTTCTCAAGCATCCTAGGAAGTTGCAGATGCAATGGTTGGGTTCATTATGCATATTGTTCATAACAAACACCAGTGCAACAAAGCTTGTCACTATTTATGGCCAACTAATGAAAGGACTTGTCAATGGGATATGGCTCAAGCCTTTTCATGGTCCACAAGGGAAAGAGCATCTATAAGTCCTTTCCAATCACAAAAACAATAAACGAGGGTAGAAGTAGAAGTTAGTACAAAGAATAAATATGTCCAAGTAGACCTGGAATAGAATCTTAGGTGGTCATTCCGTATTCAACGCAAGTACAATCGGTTAGACTTATTTACAATTAAAGATAAATTTTCTCGATTTAGTATATTAATTCCAATAAAGGAGGGACAAAGAATCAACACATAAAGCAAGGCACCATAAAAATAAACAACTCGAATGAAAGGACAATAAATGATGCCATCAATAGTTAACAACCCTAAGGAGGTAATGGCTAGTTGGTGGTGGCAGAATGTAGTGAAGGTGGATAGGCTAACCATAACTGGTTGCATGCTTGAGTAGTTAAGATGAGTCATGGAGGTACTAATTGCAGTAGGGTTAGTAGTTGAACAATTGTCAAGCACAAATCTATAAGAAGGACAATAGACCATAAAGAACCAATCCGTCATCCAACAATGTGAGAGAAGTGTACCAATGATTTCGACGAGTGAAGAATAGATTGAAGTTCGACATGCACAACATAATATTAGTATCCATGGATATGCCTCCCTTGACGCAGAGGTGTCAAACCAAGTAGAGAGAAACCAAAGAGAAATAGATGTCATAGGTTCCAATACTAGATGAGGTAGAGATTAAGGGGCCTCTGCATGACAGGGTCCCCTTCTTGAAGTATTTTGAATCCAATATAATGGATGAGGAATAGTTTCCTAAATTGGCCTTCGAAATATATGCTTAGGTAGTGTTGGATGACGATGGGGAGGAACGAGTCACCCATAGGCATGGACATGACAATTGCACAAGTTGGGAATCATGACCTTATTTAAGGTCCTCACTTTGGATGCAACCCATCCATCAATGTCTATGCTCAATTCCTACTCAGCCAGTTCCATAGAGGATACATGTGGTTAGACCAGAGGTACAAGATCAGTGACACAATCATTATTGGCCCGAGGGAAAGATAGGCAGAATTCGGTTAGAATTATGCCCAAGAAGGTAAAGAGTTTGGTTGCAAGAAGGGAAAGGAATTGCGACAGAAGTAGAGAAGGAAGAACATAAGCAAACGAAGGAGTGATACCTTTATATATATATTCACGATATTTTCTTTTTCTATTTCCATATTGTGTTATATGAATGGTTATCAAAGTTAGCAACCCATAGAAATAATTTTTAAGGAGGAGAACTAACATAGTGGAACGCTCAGTTGATTCAGCAACAAAAAAGTACTAGAAACCCTGTGTTGAGGGTTGTGGAGTTTTGGGTAGACAGTATTCTAGAGGGATACATTACTGAGTTTGTTGTTGACACAATAACCTCATATAGTGAGGCGAAAATTAAATTTTTTCAAGAACCACAAGGAAGATACTTGACATATTTGAAAACCTGGATAAAGATGCTTGTATGCGAAAAAGGAATCCTAAGAATGGATTTTGACAGTTAGAAGGACTTTGCACAAAAATTTGGGATATGCCATAGAAGAAGTGCACAAAAAATGGAACAAACTAAGATGAGATGTTCCCTGTTGATAATGGAACTAAACTAGAAGGTGGACGTTTAAGGAGTGGAAGAAGATTTCAATTGGGAAAGAGAAGAAAAATTGTGACGAGAAGAGGAAGTTGTAGTGTGACCATAAGAGAAGATTACGAGTTCACATCACACTTTGACAAAGGTTCTTGCAACGAAAAATAGGAATATTAGTTGATATCCGAAAGAGAAGAAGAAAAAGAAGCTCTAGATCCAAAGCACGAGTACAATACACCTACAACCTCACGCACATTGCCGGAGGTAAGATCTAGAAACTTGTCTCCGAGTGGTTTTGTAAATACAAGTAATACTAACACTATGAATAGTGGACAAGGGAGTCCAGCTACTCAAAAAAATTTCCTGAGTGTAACATGAGTCAATATAATGGTTGGAAATGATATTAACTTGCCTATATTTAATGGATATGGGTTAGAATACCCAGAGAAACATTGGTTTCTATGTGAACCCATATGGATTGTGAGACAGGTCCAAGATGAAGCGATAAAGAAAGCACAGATGATCACAACCCTGAGAGGTCGTGCGCTAGAATGGTACATGAAGTTTTCTATAGTTCTAGCAGGATTCGTGTAGAAAACACTCGACCAAATTTGAGTGGGTTTAATAGACGAGTTTAGAAATCCAAAATCTAAGTCACAGTGCATCATAGAAATTAAAGAAATCAAGCAGTTACCTACAAAGTCAGACTGGGACTTTAACCAAAGATTTAATACATTGATGGCCAAAGTAAGCTTCATATGTCAAACGTGCAACACAAGGAATGGTTCATTGCAACACTATTTCCGCACATCCGAATCTCATTGATGCAACATAATATTGCGTCGCAGACAGAAGCTCTGGAGATAACAATGAAGTTAGAATCCTCACCGATTGGATAGACCGGTGCAGGAATGATGCAAATTCGGTCACAACTAGCTAACATTATGCTACAACTCCAGGACATTAAGAAAGGGAAAGATATCCAAGAAGACATCTGTTGTACCTGATGCAGAATGGAAGGACACCATAAAGATAACTACCCAGTGCTCATGAACTATGTCACAGTAGGAGCGCCAAACTCGACAAATACACAAGGGATGCCTTGGTGTAGAATATGTCAGATCCGAGGTCATCGGTTAGAAGAATGCTTGTACTTACAGAAGATTGTAAGTACACCAACTAGTCTATACTGTACATTTTGTAAATCTATAGGGGATGATGAGAAGGATTGCAGAGCATTTCAGCTGCTGCAGGAAAAAATGGTGGATACCTACTTGATGATGAACGAATAGAAGATACAAGCTGAGTGAGCACAAGCCCAATACCCACCTTCTCAATATACACTGGCCCAATATCAAAAAAATCCATATCCTCAACCCCAATATCAACAAAACTAGTATCCACTGCACCAACACTACCCCCAACCTAGGGGGGTGGAAATTTTTGGGGCTGAGGACAAAAGCAAGGAGTATTCATCTTCTAGATATTGAACATTCATCATATATTCAATCATCAAGAAAATACGTAATGCAAATATGAGATAAATATATTATATTCGTCTTCAAGAAATTGGTACAATCCATGGATTACGAATTCAAATCAATAACTTAATAGTATTTCAATCATACATCAATACCATCACATAACCAAAACATCATGGAATGATAGAAATCAAAACTCAAAGCATAACAATAGCATATCATATCCAAACCCAACTAGATTGTTATAAAAGCATATAGGACAGAACTAACCAAGCTAGCTAACAATATTTCATAGAACATCTCAAAATATTTTGAATATAACTAATTAATTGAACCCATCCCTTTAGAAAATATGACTTTATATAGGCTTAGTTTCCAAAACTATAAAACTTGTTGGCGGTGCACAATATCTAATTGAATTGCTCGGCAAACAGATGATTCTAACTAAATAGGTGCACAACTGCTTATAATTTTCTTCTCTTGTAGCGCAACTACTTCCAAATGATCCAAAACTTGGGTACCAACAAGCCCCCAACACTATGATGTGGCTCATCCTAAGTCACTCTTCAATATTTCAAAATAACCTATTGGAGTAAGGGAAACAATGTAGTGGTATGTGTAGTGAAGAAAGATACTTGTACCTCCAACTGACCCCTAACCTCTATCAGTCATTGAAATTCATTGTTGAACTGGGAAGCCTACTCTAATGTCGTAGACTGTGGTTGAGGATATTTTCAGAGTCTCTTAGTTAAATAGCCTGCTTCTATTTTTCATGTACCTTGTTAAATTTTTGGTACTGTGCTATGGCCTATTCCTGAAATTCCATTATATGTGTAGTAACTTGTTGTTGCTTGGCATGGTTTGTAACTACATGATTATTTGATATTGAGATCTACTTCATAACCTCCATGTGATCATACATAGGTAGACCATGCAATGACCGCTTCTTTATTTTCACTTGATCCTCTAGTGTTCTAATGTGGTCCTCCTTCTGAGTGACTTTGGGAGGATCCTATAGGTACATCCATAAGTTAAATCTCATATTGATGAACTTCGTCATCCCTTGGATGTGGTTCTTAGATTTCTCATATGTTTCCTTAGCATGTACGATCATCTTCTTCAGTTCGACTTGCTCCTGGGTCTCCTGGTATCTAGTTGTTCTTTCAATACTACATTTTGTACGCATAGTCCTTGAATCAGGGTCTTGATTTATTCACATTGTTTCTCAACTAGTTATGGTACTACAATGGATTATGATTCCTTCAGTGCAATCAAATAAATATTATCCATTGTAGTCACCAAGGATGCATGTGCAACAACCACCTTTGCATGATTTTGTCGTAGACTATTGTATGCTCTACTTAGATCCAGTTGATGTGCATCCATTTCATATCAGTATGAGCATGTAGTCCTTGAGTTGCTGAAATGGTACCTATGAAAGGTTTACCTAAAACTCGGTACATCTGGGTGTTATTGATGTCGAAGCTTCTGCTTCCTTGATTATGACCATGAGTAAGTCGATTTTCATCTCCCTTTGTTCTGCGAACTACATGCCTTTCTCTTGAGTTCTAAACACATATTCACGTGTGGTATCATCCACTTCCATAGTGAGCCTTCTTGGCTCAAATTGATCAACCACAATTTAGTTTTTAGCTTTTAAAGTTACTTGGATGAGCCTAGTTGAAGTACCTACTATGAGTCCAAGTTTACCTTAATGGTGCTTATGATATTCTAGAGCACAAGCTCTTATTTGGCCTCCCCTTTATTCCTTGGAAATATTTGAGTCTTTACTCTTTCTCCCTTAGGTAATGGAGTGCGGTCTAGGACCTGCCTCTTGCTGGTTCCTACTCCTGTTGTTGTTGCAGCTTATGCTACTCCTGTTCTTCCTCCTCATTGGTCCAAACTATGCACATTATTATGTTCTTGTTTTTCTGTAGTCTATAACTTCTTGGTGTTCCCTCTTGTTCTTTTTTTTCCCTCTTTTCACTCAACTGAGGCAAACCACATATTGTTTTTCCTTTTAGGTCATTTTTACTCTTCTTTGGATTACCCTTGGGGGTACCCAACATATCAACATCAGAGTTTGTTAGAAGTCGGTACTCTAGTTTCCAGTCCTCCATACAGTATTTAATGCCATCTTCATTGATGTATAAGGACATAACCTTCGTTCTATCTGTCGGGTTCCTACACAAAGATATGAATACTCTATGCACATCCACAAAAAAACACACTATAGACTCATACTTATATGAATACTTTGTGCACATCCATGAAAAAACATGCTATATACTCATACTTGTCTTTCAAGTATAGGGGAATCCAAAATTATTCAACTCATTATACACCAATGCCGAGGTGTTTGATACCTTGGGTGCATGAACCACAATAATATCCAGTGGATTAAACTTGAGCTTTATGTGAAAGGTTTCCCGTGCTTGTTTCTACAACTCTTGTGCTTGGTAAGTACCTCCTGCTTTGGAGGTTTGCACTACCACTATGATTAGGGTGATATGTAGGACCATTCTCATCTCTTGGAGCTATTGTTACACCTAATTCTTGTCAACATCATGTTGCGGGACAAGTATCTCATTATTTTCCTCAAATTCCTCAAAGAATGAAGTTGAAAATGAGTGGGGATACGTAATTAACTAGTTTAAGCCACCACCACACTTTACCTATTTGCAATCTGTGGTACCCATCTTAGAAACACCTTTTATCCATATACAAAGAGTGTTGCCACTGTCTGCTGCTCACTTACAAGTAGCAGTTCTCCCTTAGCACCACCTATTCTCCTTGGACAAGGAGCGGTTCTCAACTTATGAAGGAAAAAAATGAAGGTTCGAGAGGATTCTCAAAGAGAGCCTTTGTGGATCCTTATCCCTATGAATTAGGATAGCTGGAGCTCGAGATCCGCCATCCTAGGATCATCCCTCCACCTATCCCATAGAATCATCAACTTATCCTATCCTCTCATGCCTTTATATACTAGCTCATCCCTCATGGGAAAAGGGAGGAAGAATGTGTTAGTACATCTAAATTCTCGCCAAATTCAGTCAGACTCTTGAGTGGTTAGTAGACAAGTTTAAGTCTTTAAGGCAAGGCTCCTTTGAGAAGAGTTCTCAACACTAAGGCATTGGTTGTATACTCTCCTTCTTTATATTTTAATGCAAATATAGTTTCTTTCCCATAAGCATATGTATGCTTGATTATCATGATGTGTTTATTGTTTAACTCCTTGGTCTTTTGTGTAGGATTATAAACCATCTTGTTACTCTAACTTAGTTTGTGCTTTGTTGTGTCTCTTGCAGGTTATGTGCTTAAATCAAGCACATCAAGGATCATACCTTTACAACCTGTGGAAGGTGAGGAGAGCAGTTAATTCAAGAAGTTTATTTGATCCTAGGGAAATTTTCTCTATCTTATAGTTGTTTTGTTCTAGTTTTGAGTCTTTCAATCTAGGGAAACATCCTCTGTCAGCATTGGCTGAGAATTTTCCAATAACAAAAGTGGCGACTCCACTGGGGACATATCAGATTCTTGGTTTTTGTTATAAGCTTGTCTTTGATTTTCAATTCCAGTTCATAGATCAGATCTGCTTGTTAATTTTTAAGATTTGATTTGAAATTGGTAAATATTCCTCTATTTTCCTCTAATTCTTCATTTTTTTTTCCTCGGAAAAAAATTGTAATTTTATTTCAAAGTAGAACAAAATTACATCTGCACATGTAAGAGGATCACTAGGATCCCTACATTGTCACATATTTGCTGTCTCATATTGTCATAACCAAAAAATAACAAAACTGTCCCATACTGTAATATGGGAAGAAATATCAGCTAGATATATCAAATATATGAGTATCACAACCCAAATCAATGTAGCAGGTCACAAAAATCTGAGCCAAAGCTTAATGCTGATCCAAAACTGCTTCATGAAACAGCCAATGAAAAACATCAGACATACTGTCGATAGCAAAGGCCACCACCTTTGAAATGTCGTCACCGCCGCAGAGATCCCTAAGGACCACAAAACGGGTCGCCACGCAAGAGTATATCCACATACACCGCCTCTGTCATATTTCAAAATGCACTGATCTTGATCTTGGAGCACTCAACTCCAGTTCTTGGAGCCGAAGCCCATCGGTCTTGGATCCGAATCCCAATCAAAAAGTCATCCATAGAAGCCATGACAAAATCTGTGTAGCCTCAAATCATTCATTGTAAACCTTGGCATAATCCACAGCAAGGCACTCTCTTGCCTCTCCAAACACCGCCTCCACCATGAGAGGCAGGAGATCTTGCTCGGAAAGAGCAGCACCGCACCCCACCAGGCTATAATCCAAGAAACACAACCAAAGCATCCACGGAAGCCTTCCATTGCCCCAATGAGGCATTTTATCAGCGAATTCAGTATCCAACGTTGCCTTTTTTGAATCCCCAACGAGCACACCAGGCATCTTCAACCAGTAGCTCGCCCGCTCCTAGAAACGCCGTACCAAGAACCATATCACCGCCCAAAAACCCTTCACGAAAGGCTCCACCATAATTCTTGGATTTGCATCGAAGGCGCTAAACCCTCCACGATCCGGGTGGACAACCTCGGCAAAAAACTTGGGCAACACAACGCGGGAAACGAGCTTGATATCACGAATCTTGAGCCCGGCAAAGGCATCCTGGCAGCTTCAGAGATGATTATAAAGAAACCAGGCCATTGGAGCGTAGGTGAGGCGCCGACTCAAATGAAGCTTATTTTGTATGCATGCTTCAAACAAGTACATGCTCCTCGAGAAATCTCTGCAAATCCGCATTCATTGAAGGAGATTCCATCGCCTGCGCTCCGCCGCTTCCGAACCCGATCGCCCCCGGGAATGTCCTCCCTCAACAGAGTTTAGTTTGGATTTATATTGTATGGAAATAGGAATCCTCTAATTCTTCATATTCATATCTTCATATGCAATTTGGATTCAGTATACATGCTTTGACACTTTTTTTTTGCCTCTCTTTTGATTTCATGATATTTTTGGGCCACCGCACCTGGATTGTTAGATTTTTATCATTTAAGCAATATGATCTTAGGATCTTATATGAGAGAATAACATGCACAACAATAATCACAAGAGACACAAAGAATTTTCCTCGGGGAAACCATAAAGGAGAAAACCCCACAACTTCATTAGAGATAGAATGAGCACCAGTAGCAAAAGTAAAAACATAAAGATGATTTATGACGGCTGATCTCTCTCATTTGTGCCAGCACTTCCTCTCTCACTCATGCACCCCAGTTGAGTGAGTGTGTGTGTCAAATATTGAGTCTCACTCTCTATTTATACTAGTTTCCGACTTGACAATTACTTACTAGGGCTGACATCTCTAGGAGAGTCTAATAACCCTAGTGCCCCTCAATTGTGGGAAATTTTCCCCTATGATCAACAAGGAGGGTTAACCTCAACTCAATTGTGGGGACTATTGCCCCAACTTACAACAGAGGGTTAACCTCATTGAATTTGCATGACTTTATTATATTAATGACTTTCCCGATAAGAACATCGGGGTACAATGAAATACAAATGATTCTCTTGATAGGAACATCGGGGTACAATATAAGTGAATACATTCTGAATTTACAAATACATCAACACTGCCTCTTAACTAGGAAGCTATTCTCTTGACACAATTCATCAGCACAAGTCTTCTTCTCTGGATCATCATCAAAGATGGATCATCATTGGATCATCATTGGATCATCATCATCACTGCTTCCGCTATCTCGATCAAATGGTGCTATCTCTCAATTCTACTTGTCACGGGAAGTTCTATAGAGACAACCCTTTTTCATGCTAGTTGTAGGCCTAGCCTCCATGCTGGTCTTCATCTTATTTAGCACTTATATCTGACCATGGGAGGAACACATCCAAGAACCATGTCAGAAAGGCCCGCCCAACACTTATATCTGACCATGGGAGGAACACATCCACCACCATGTCAGAAAGGCACGCCCAACACTCACATCTGACCATGAGAGGAACACATCCACCACCATGTCAAAAAGGCCCAACACTGACATCTGACCATGGGAGGCCCAGCCTGCCACCATGTCAGAATGGCCCAACACTTACATCTGACCATGGGAGGAATACATCCAAGAACCATGTCGAAAAGGCTCAACACTCACATCTGACCATGGGAAGCCCAGCCTGCCACCATGTCAGAATGGCCTAGCACTTACATCCGACCATGGTAGGAAAAAATCCAAGAACCATGTTGGAAAGGCTCAACACTTATATCCAACCATGGGAGGAACACATCCAAGAACCATGTCGGAAAGGCTCAACACTTATATCTAACCATGGGAGGAACACGTCCAAGAACCATGTCAGAAAGGCTCAACACTTATATCTAACCGTGGGAGGAACACATCCAAGAACCATGCCAAAAAGGTTCAACACTTATATCTGACCATGGGAGGAACACATCCAAGAACCATGTCAGAAAGGCTCTGCACTTACATCTTCGCATGGAAGAAATCAATCCTACCATGTTAGAAAGGCTTTGCACTTACATATTCCCATGGAAGGAACCCATCCTACCATGTCATAAAGGATATCGGACTCATCACTTCCCCTTGGAAGGAACCTCAATTTGGAGAACACCAAGCTTCTCCCTGAAGTACTCAAACTTCAATCTGGCTAATGGCTTGGTCAACACATCAATTATATGCTCATCCGTCGCAACATACTGGAGCTTCACTGCTCCTCTGTACACAATATCCTTGATATAGTGATATTTGATCTCGATATGCTTCGACTTGTCATGGAACACCGGGTTCTCCAACAAATTCACACAACTTTGGTTATTACAATATATACAAGTAGTATCCAACTGGAGATCAGACAAATCATATAGTAGCTTTCTCAGCCACAACGCCTCACAACTAGCCAAACAAGCTGTGGCATACTCTGCTTCAGCTGTACTCAGTGCCACGTAGGATTGCTTCCTGCTAAACCAAGAGATCACACCTGATCCCATACTGAAGCAACACCCCGAAGTGCTCTTCCTATCAATGGAACTGCCTGCCCAATCTAAATTCACATAACCTTCCAGGTTAATATTCTGATTCACCTCATACTTGAGCCCATATTCAACCATACCCTTCAGGTACCTCATAATATGATTTGTAGCAATCAAGTGAGCATGTCTCAGATCTATTAGGAACTGGCTCAATGTGTTCAAAGCAAAGCAAATATCTGGTCTCGTATTCATCAAATACATCAAGGACCCAATCATCTGATGATACATTGTAGCATCAACCGACTCTGATGAAGCATCACTCAATAGCTTCAGGTTCGATGCCATAGGTGTCACTCATGGCCTTGCATTCCATCATCCTGAATCTCTACTGTATACTTCCCTTGTCTTAGGGAGATTCCATCTGCATTCTTCCACACCTCCATGCCTAGAAAGTAGTACATCATACCCAAGTACTTTATCTTGAACTCGACAACAATTCTCCTTCTTGCAACTTTAATGAGTTCCTCTTTACTATCAGCAACAAGTCTTCGACATATAACATGAGCATCATTGGTCTTCTGCCTTCAACCTTGAAGTAAAGGTTGGAATCTGCTTTACTCTCAGTAAAGGCTAGAACCATCAGTAAGTTGTCCATCCTGTCGTATCATGTCGAACCTCAGTATATTTTGCAGTCACTCCCTTTGAAGGGGAGCATCATTCTCCCTCTGCCTTTCATACTCTATGTATCATGTACTAGAGTGACAACTAGCTTCCTCTGCTACTATTATTCTATGTATCCATCTAGGGTCACTAGATACCAAGATCCTCTATCTTGAAAATGTTATTCTCACACCCATCTGTGAGCTTGTCATCCTCTATAGGCTTTCATCTTCAACCTTGTAGCAAAGGTTAAGATCTTCATCACTCTAGGTGGTCTTTAAGCTCCTTATCTATGTGTTATCCCATGGGTGTCTTCTGAGCTCGTACAAGGCCTTCTTTAATTTGTACACATGAATCTGCCTGTCATGTGTCTTAACTTCTTGCTCTGTCGTCACTTGTTCTTCGGAATAAGTCTCGTCCTTCTTTTGTAGGCGATTGTACGCGATCTTTCCTACAATTCAAATGCATTAGTTGTATGGTTAGAAACATTTCATAAGGTATATTCATAATGATTTTTTTTTTGCATCAAGATATAATCATGCAAGTGTTTTATCCAATACAAAATTCATCCATATCTTATGAAAACTTTCTAGATGCCTTCCATCTCTACCAGGACAACATTGAGATTGTGCACTAATCCAATATGTCAGCAAAGAGGTTTCATTGTAGATAAGTAGCAATGGAGAGTTGTATAGCACCATGGGATACTTACCCATAACATGCATATTAGTAGTATACTATCATTAATACAAACATTCTATCATGCATAGCACATCAGCTGAATATAAACAAATGCATAACAAAATAATATCATGAAATGACAAATGGATACTTATCTTTATTTGTTTTGTGGGTATACTCCTTCTTGAGCCTTCTGCTTCATCATCTTCTTGATTCATGACCTCATCATTTCTTATCCAAATGCTAATATGGATAAGAGGTTCTTCAGGAATTGAGTCCTTCATATTCCTCATTGCTTGAGGGATATTCTTTGAATTGTGAGAGCTTGATCTTCAGTTGCTCCCATTTTCTCTTCTCTTATTATGAGTCAAGCTTCTTCTTGTGTGCACTCTTCCCAGAGTCTGCTGAAGGTAATCACTTCCTTCTGGCACACATTCCTCGAATGAATGAATCCCATGATCCTAGGAGGCCATTCAAGGTGGTTATCACAACTTCTACATTCTATACTTCTTCATCCACTACTTCAAGTTGTTCTTTTATTTGAGAGACCCTTGTAAAGTATGACTGTATGGTATCTTCATTCTGGATCTTTACATTCTTTAACTGGTTTCTCAAAGTCATCTTCCACTTTATGTTCTTCCCTTCAAATAGCTTGGTCAAGGACTCAAACATCTCTTTGGGTGTCTTTAGGGAATACACTTGTGGTATAAGGTGATCCTTGGTTGAATCAACAATGATCTTCTTGGCCTTGGCCAAGTTCTTCTCGTGTAAGGCTTTAGCCTCATCTCCCTCTGGAACTGGAACCTCTCAACTTATGTAGGTGTCCAATTCATTTTCTTCAAGAACCAATGAAATCCTATACTTCCATGCTCAGAAGTTTTTAGCTTCACCAAGCTTGTCATTAAGTTGGTGTGATTAGTCATCTTGAAATGAGAACCTCAACTGTAATTAACAAAAGATTAGATCTTACCGATTTCAGGTGTCCGTCCTGGTTTCGGAGCTCGCTGATCTAGGGTTTGTAAGAGAAACCTTAATTTTCAAAACTTGGAATATTTTAGATATGATTAGATAGAAATATGGGCCTCTTCAAGGCAAGCTGTCCAATGTGCTCCTTTTCTGAAAACAGTGGAGGGAAGCTCCCAGAACAGGAAGCCCTAGTTTTCCAATTTCCTCTACAAAAATGCCTGATATTGTTTCTATGGTATGTCTAAAATGATTACTCCTCTATGTCTGAAATTTTGTATTGAGGTATCCTTTTCTGTCTTCTTTCCAAAACCATAGGTTTGAGCAGAATTGGTTTCACCAATTGGGACTTATGATATTTTCCCCAAGTTGACTTCTTTCAGGACTTTTCAGCATAGCGAACTTGTACAGACTTCCACGTGTCACTGTTTCACCTTCAGGGTTTGAAACTTTTACCACATAAAGTATAGTCCATGCCCTATTGGGAACATCTTGTGAAATTTAATTTGGACCTTTGTAGCCTTAGATATACCAATTCTCCCTAGGTGTCCTGTTAAGGGATGAATCCTGGAAGAGGCTGGAACCCTGATTTAAATGAATCATATCTCCCAGAATATAGTGATTCTAATGTTGAAATTTTTTCATAGGGTACATCAAGATTTTCTATTTGGCCTATGAAAATTTTGGCTCCTTATCCTTCTCTAATTGTGAGATATAGCGAATGTACCAAAATGACCAGTTTTAGTATTTTAGGGTTTTTCTGGCCCGGGGTCAAACTCGGGTTTGATTTTCCTGGAGTTTTACTCAACCAAAAAATTTAACCTTGGTATATAAACTTGAATTTGATGAGGAGAGAAATCCTGTGTTGGTCTCACTCAAAAATTCCTGCTCTGTAAAAATCCCTAATTTCTCGCAACAAAAACTGAAAATGCCTGGAATCAAATTCTGCTTCGAAAGAAAGATGCACCCTTCAATGGAGATTTAGCCTAGTCTTATTTTGCTGATGATGTGTGGATAGAGACCCAAAAATTAAGAATCCCTAGCTTTCGTAGCTGCACAATGTCTTATTCTCAAGTTAGCTCTGATACCATGTTAGATTTTTATCATTTAAGCAATATGATCTTAGGATCTTATCTGAGAGAATAACATGCACAACAATAATCACAAGAGACAANGAGAAAACCCCTCTACTTCCTCAGAGATAGAATGAGCACCGGTATCAAAAGTAAAACCTGAAAACATAAAGAAGATCTCCGACAACTGATCTCTCTCACCTGTGCCAGCACTTCCTCTCTCACTCATGCGCCCTAGTTGAGTGTGTGTGTGTGTCAAATAGAGAGTCTCACTCTCTATTTATACTAGTTTCCAACTTGACAATTACTTGCCAGGGCCAAAATATCTAGGAGAGTCTAATAACCCTAGTGCCCCTCAACTGTTGGGACTTTCCCCCCCTGATCAATAAGGAGGGTTAACCTCAACTCAATTGTGGGGACTATTGCCCTGACTTACAATGGAGGGTTAACCTCATTGAATTTGCATGAATTTATTTATTAATGACTCTCTTGATAGGAACATCAGGGTACAATGAAATACAAATGATTCTCCCGATAGGAACATCAGGGTACAATATAGGTGAATACATTCCAAAGTTACAAATACATCAACATGGATATAGTAAAAGGAGAGGGGCCACCACGCCTTTCATCGAGATAATCAGTGGTGCTACCTCATGTTCCCTATGTACAAAGAGCAGTGCCACCACTATGCATCTATTTGCAAAGCGCAGTTCTCGGCCTACAACGCTCTGTATTGAGCTCTCAAAGCGCGGTTCTAGGTAGGTTTTTTAATCGTTGTTTTATTTTTGAAATCTTCTATATAAATTTTGGTTTCTTAGTGCTTCTGAGTTTATTGCTAATAGTTATAATCATTAAAAAAGATTTGGAAAAGGTTTATAGGTTTGATCTATTTATATTTTTGAGAGTGATGATTGATTTTGGCCTTTGAGGCTTCTTGTTCATTTGTTTTTGGTTTGATAGTGAAAGTATTTGAAAAGAAATGATTTGGTTCAGATCTCAGAGTGTTGTTAGAATCAACAAAAAAGAAAAGTAGACTTTCTTTGGTTTCCTTCATAGATTGTAGAAGATTTCTTCCATACTTGTTATTGAAAAAATTGGGTAAAAAATCATTAATTTTGATACAAGAACAGGCTTTGGATTACTTGATTAGTCTAATAAACTTTCAGGTATTCATAGTGTGTTATTTCTTGTGTGTTTTCTTCTCAACAAAAGAACAAAAATATTTTTTGTTTTTAGGTCTTTCTTTCATTTGAAGAATTGAAACTTTTGTGTGCAAAGTAGTAATATCTTTCTTTTAAAAGAGATCTCATTCTTTTTCTTTTCAAGGTTTACATTAGAAATATTTGCGTGTATTCAATAGGAACTAAATACATAGTTTGATATTGTTTGTTTGGGATCTATTTGTGTTTTTGGAAAAAGAAGAACCGAACCTCTATCATTCCTTTAAGTAGGGAACATCCAAAAAGTTAAAGTGAAAGACTTGCATGTGCATACCTTCATGGTTTTAAATTTCATTTTTTCACCTCATGCATTCACTTAACCATACAAGATAAAATTAAGTGCTACTCTTGGTTAAAATATTTAGCAAGGGGTGATAGGTTAGAGACGTGGCCTGGTGTCTATCAATGTAGGAGCTGTCGTTCATTACCTGCACTGCATCCTGGGGATCGTGTGGTTCTTCCACGCACTTGTTGGTATCGAATGACCTTTCACGTACCCTTGAGGTATATCGAAAGGTAATTTATGTACTCAACTGTATATAAGAAGGCCCCTTTTGAACGGTTGTGCATTAGACAACACTACTACAGGGTTGAGCTCCCACGTACCTTGTGTATATCAGGAGACACTTGTAGGGATCCTAAGACCAACCGAGCAAAGCCCTTTGACCATCTTATCACAACAATACATCGATAACAACACTCTAGGAGATTGCTATGCACGTGCCATCCAAGTAATCGGGTATTCAGGAAAGGGTACGGTCCCAATTCTCCTTGTTGTGTTTTACTGTTGGACCCTGTAGTATATTGTGAGTTGTGGTGATTTTCCAATCCTACAAGGATCCATACTTTCAATCCAATCCTGTTATAGTTTTGTATGTTGCCTTAGTGTGAGTAGTGTTTGTTTTTCTTGATTAGCTAGAGGTTTCTTTTTTAGATCAGTTTGACCTATTCAAACTGGTTGATTTCCCTTGGAGACAGTCCCATCGTATACAAGGATTATCACCTAAGTATCCTTTAAATCCTATGAATCGAACTCCTATGGAGCGAGAGATGGACAAAAATTCTGAAACAGGTAGTGTATCCATGCTTGAATTGGAAGGGGTTTCAATTATGGAAGAGGGAGGTGAATTCTCCCCTCCTTCCAATGTTCCCATTACTGATTACTCAGTACCACCTATTACGGAACAACCCTCCTCTCGAGATCCATATTTTTCCATCCAAACTCCTACATGAGATAGGCTTAATCAATTCCAGCCTGATGATACAATTGCTCCCATATTTGGGTCGAATGCTCCATTTTGGGAAACTGCCTTAGGACAAGCTATCTCCCAATTCGGTTCTACTAGTGCCATGAATGTTTCTTCTATGGAGCTAACTCCAAAACCTAGAAGAGATTTACCTTATCTTCTACCAAGTGATATACTGGGTAGATATTTAAATATACCTTATAGTTCAATTCTATCCAATGATCCACCCGCTCCAACGGTCACTAGACTCACCACTCTTGTGAGAGTGTCACAGTTTGCTCTGAATCCAATGTCAAATTATCCAGTAGGAAATGCTCCAATACGTTCCATGGATTTGTCGAATGTTGGAAGTTCATTTTTACCATCCACATGCCATGTAGATAAAAGACCTTATGCACCTATTTTGTTTCAAATCCTACTCCTCCAGCTGTAGGATCTGGTGGACCTACTGGTTATGGTCCTATTGGTACTATTTCACAACCACCCACATATGCTTGGGTCCCACATCAACAGCCCAACATTGGTAACCAATACCTTAGTAGGGCACAATACAATAATCCTTTATATGTCCCTTATCCCGAAGGCGTTACCAATCAATGGACTCAACCTATATATGGAACTCAAGCCGAGCCTAACCAAGGACAACTGTTTATGGGGAAAAACACTCCCAACTACCAACACTAATAGTTTGCGGGTTACTACGATCAACTTCAACTGACCTATGGTCATATTGGGGTAGCCTGACCTTATCAATATTATAATTACCCACAGCCTAACCGGGAACTCCTGTTTTTGGAAACAATGGATTTTCCAGACCTGTCCAAATTGATTAATGATCCCATCCTTCGCGACCCTTTTTGGCCAAAAATTCTGGTCAAGTTACCATCAGACATCTCGAAATTTGATGGAAAGCAAGGTGAAGATCCAAAAAACCATGTCATGACCTTCCATATGTGGTGTTCTTCGAAATCCTTGATAGATGATTCTACTCATTTAAGGATCTTCCAGATAAATTTGACCGGCATGACTGCTAAGTGGTATATGAACTTCCACAACATTCATTTTTGGATTTTAATTCATTGGAAACAATATTCCTTACCCATTTCCAGCTACCCATCCATTATGAAGTTGGTACGGGTCTCTTGACTTCTCTCTGACAAACTACTTCCACTAACATATCTGATCACATTCATGAGTGGAGGAGACGTCGAAGGTTGATTAAGGCTCCTATTCCAGATCAACTTCTAGTTGATTGGTTTACCAAGTCTTTGTTGCCCCCTATTGCCCGAGATGTGGCTATGGGAGGTGTTGTTACATAAGAACATGCTATTATTAGGGATCAATATTTAGACTTAGTTTATTCTCAGTCTAGAACGTTATATGATTTGATCCCCAATGCCTCTCGTCCCAACACCAATCCTACCAAGCCACTTGCTAAAACTTCTGTAGATGGTGTTGTAGGTTCAATCCAAACTCCATCCATAACGAAACCTACCAAGCAACATAGTTCTTCTCCCACTACTTCCTCGAATCCTACTGTTTCCACCGAGGTGAATGCTATTCAATATTTATAATCACCCGGTAATAAGAAGAAAGGTAAAGTTAAATCTAAAAAAATTGGAAAACAACAGGAGAATCCTAAGGCTACGACTCCTGAAAATGAGTTGAAACCAAAATGGAAAGCTAAGTATACCTGCATGTTATGTGGAGATGATCACTTCACCAAGGAATGTACTAGGCATGAAGAGATCAACAAATTTTTGAAAAATAATCCTACACCAACAGTTCTAACTGACTCTTTCCCATATCAACAATAATTAATTAATCATACATCTTTACATGGTTCCTCTTCCTCTATGGAGGAAACCAGAATGATGTTCACTGAAACTATTGGGTTGACCACATGAACTCAAACATATGATAAACCTCTCAAGAAGAAAGATGAAGGTACTTCTCTTCAGAAGAGTCCTTCTACTAATCCTTCTCCTCCACCTCCTTCTAATGACCCTTTAACTATTGAAAAGTCTATTATTGATATGATTTTAATCCCTCCTAAGAGTACAATTCAGAAGTCAGTGTTCAATCCTAGCGCTCGAGTTGCCCAATCTGATAATATTGTTGAAGATTTAGCTCAGGAACCTTGTGCTATGTCTACTCTGGAAGTACTCCAAAGTTTCCCGACGCAACATAAAAACTTTTTGTTAGCCTTAGGGGCCTTAGATCTCGAGAATTCTAATACAATTACTTTTAATGTGGAGAATTATAAATCGAGGCTATCTCACCAGCTCATGTTTCAAATCGTGACTAAGGTGATTGGTAGGAAATTTCATCATACTGTATTGGACGAAGGAGCTTCCACCTCGGTTTTATCTATGTTTTGTTGGAGAGCCATCGGTTCTCTTGAAGTCAACCAGTCACCAACCACTTTGAAATGTTTTAATGGATGAGGTTTCCAGCCTCATGGATTGTTACCTATGCTATCTATCAAGCTCAGGGGAAAGACCGTTTATATCCAGATAGAAGTGGTTGATGCTCCGTTGGATTACAACTTGTTATTAGGGAGAAATTGGTTTTACGCTATGATGGCAGTCGCTTTGTCAATACTTCCCACTGTCCACTTTCCTCACCTAGGGAAGATTATAAACATCGATCATCTTGAGTATTGTTCACCTGATGTCACTACCACCACAACAAACAACATTCCTATGCTAGGGAAATCCCCCCCACCTTATCAATTTGTAGGGGTCATACTTTTTAAAGATTCATCCCTTACGGGAGTATTTCCATCTACTGCTTCCCCTCCTAGTACAGAAATTGCTACGATGAACATACTGTCATCCACTTTTGGTGGAACATCCAAAGGCAAATAGATTCCTAAAGCACCTTCTTTGGGTCCTCACGAAGCCCTATAAAATTCCATTCAATCTACTTCTGATGCATATGTCGATGATCAACATTTAGTAGCATCATATCCTTACCATCTGCCTTATTGGCTAGATTCCCCTCTTCTGACTCTTGATTATCTCTCATAATATTTTCCATTAGACAAGTCTATCATGGAGATTATGACTCTGGATGAGGCTTTATGGGAAGATCATCATCACAGATCCTCTTTCATTCCTAATGCCAATTTGCTAGATTTCATTTTTGTGTCTCTTATCAGTTCTGATATTGTTGAACATTTTCAGATGCCTGTACTATTACAAGGTGCCGATTTTGAAGGGAATTTGTGTAACATAACTCAAACCATCCCCATTAATATATCGGTGAAGCCTAGAGTTGTTGAACATATTCATGTAGGACATAACTATTTAGCAACATAAATTAAGGATTACCGAGCTATTTTCAAATAATTCTAAGATGTTTTTTTCCTGGAGTTACGATGAAATGCCTAGGATTGATCCATCTATTATTGTCATGATATCAAGACTTACCCGACGATGAGACTTGTTAGGTAGAAACTCCGTCAAGTCCACCCTAGGAAATATGCAACGATAAAAGATGAAGTCGAAAAGCTTATGAAAGTTGGTTTCATTTATCCTGTGCCATTGACTGAGTGGGTATCTAATATTGTTCCTGTTGCCAAGAAGCAGGGAACTATTAGGGTTTGTATTGATTTTACAGAATTAAACAAGGCTTCTTCGAAATACAACTTTCCTACTCCCTACATCTATCAAATCATCGACAACTGTGCTAGAAGTGTTTCTCATTTATGGATGTTTTTTTTTGGCTATAATAAGATCGAAATATTACCCGCTGATCAACATAAAACAAAATTTATTTTCCCATGGGGAATCTTTGCTTACCGTAAGTTTCCTTTTGGCTTGAAAAATGTTGGAGCTACGTTCCAACGAGCCATGTCCTATGCCTTTCACGATAGCAAGAACATAGTGGAACCCTACCTGGATGACCTGCCTGCTCATTCACAACGTAGGGAGGATCATTCAAGGAATCTTAGGGACATTTTCCTTAGATGTCGTCATTATCATATTAGGCTTAATCCACATAAGTGTGTCTTTTGCATAGATATTGATGAAAGCTGGGCTTTCACATCGTATTGAAGCATAAACAACAAGGAAACACATACACATAAACCAACACAAGAAGATGGGATAAACGTTTAATTGCTTTATTCAAGATCAGTTGGTGTATTTATACATTTTGTAGATGGTTGGAGTGGTTGCACCCGCTCCAACTTATCATGCATTAATTAGGATTAAATTAATATATTCTTTTAATGTATGATGACATAAGAAAAGGCCTATCGGACACCTCAACATCTCCCCCACCAACAAAACATTTCTTCGTTCTGAAAAGAACAAAGAAATATGCATCAACATCCTGGGTCTCTGATCCTACAAAAGTAGCCCTCACTATGCATCGACCATACATACCGGTATGCATAGGTAACTCAACCAAAACAACTGCTAGCTTGATAGGAAGAAACACATGTACAAGGTTTTACTATGACTCGTTACTGTTGAGCCTCCGTTTTCAATATGGTAGTAGGCCATCGACGTCTCACCCTAGCTCATATGGTCAGCACTCATCTCCATTGACTCAGGAATGCGGGGCCTTTTGGCTCTTCGACATTCCACACCATCTCTCTACCTTCTGGCTTTCTGAGGTCACAACCCACGAACAGTTTCAACATTTCGATACCGAGGGGTTTAAGCACATTGTCATCATGTCTCATTGGAGAGATTTTATATGTAGGTGTGTGATATCTAATTGAATGTAATTGTCATCTTTTGAAATGCCTGCAAGATGCTTTGGACTCGACTCGACTTGAATGACAATTGTTGGCTAAAGACCACTTGATTTACATAAAATGGAGGGGACCGCCTGCCTCAAAAGAGAATCACGTTTAACCCCCTAGAATTCAATATTTTAAAAGTCATTTTAGATAACAATGACTCACTTGACTCAAAATAAAATGACTCATTAGCGAAATATAACCATGACCACATAATACACTTATCTGACCAAAATTTTATAACATAACTTAGACTCGACCACAACTTTTAGACTAGTTGGATTCGACCAGAACCTTATATTAGCCAGACCCAACCACAACCAAAATTATATAGCACTCGATTTGACTTTGATTATACAGTGGAATATTCTTGTCTTCATTACATAAAGCTTTTAACCAAAAGTTTTCCTTAACCTAAGTGATATCAATGGAATGGGAAGGTGACACCACATTTAACCGTTGACAAAAATTTAACATCACATAATGATCCCACTATATTTTACCATTGTTGTCTACCAAACCCTTCCATGTTGTGTTTGACGACTACCATCGACTCAAGGAAATATAATTTGCATATCAATTTAAGTCTAGGAAATAAAACTGCTTCATATCTACTGCTTTTTAAATTCGACCAAAATTACGCCTTCCAATATTTCATTGCATCATGTGACATGCCTCCACGAGTGAAACTTAATTGAGTTACTTGGCTCTTATGTTTCTTCAAATAGTTGATTCCATCGAGTGCAACAAAATGAAGACTTCTAAAATTGTTGAAGACCCAGAGGAATGATTTCACCGACGTCTTGGTGTATGTGATTGGATCCAATGAGAAAAATTGTTCACTTCAGAAAATGATACCTTATAAATAGACCATCCAAAATGGTTGTAGTGGTCGACAAGTTTACATTCTCACTGGTTAATCAAAATTTTGAATATAATAAGCTCACGTAGTAGATTAATGTGGTTGATATAGATGAGAAGAATCACGCGTTCGCCAAAGACCAATAGTTTTGTGGTCAACGTCAACAACTAATGAAGTCGATGGGTAGTTTCTTGAATCGAGCGACCAAATTGATAGACAGTCATTGTGCTTGACCTTATGCAATTTACTACTACATCGTGCAACATGCAAACTCATCTAGTCATCTCTCTGTCTTCAATCCACCATATCTTACTTTTACTACTCACAATATCTTCTGGTCATCGCTTCCCTTTTAAGCGTAATTGACACCCCCTCAAATATCAGTTTTTATCTTTCACAATTTTTATATTTCACAATTCTTTGACAACAAAATTATTGTCGGCATCATCGAAAATCATTTGATAAATAGAATATAGCAACCACGTCTTTACCATATTCTAAGCATGCAACGTTAATGCTCCAGGTAACTAAAGAATTAAAAAAATCCTTATTTACCAAAAGCTTGCTCGTCGACTCCTTATCATGGAGAATTATACTAGCCGGTAGGCTTCGGTTTGGTCGAATGGCTCCTGGGCGACGACTACATGTCGAGGCTAACAATTATACATATATATCAGTCGGTCATGAGTAATTGGAAGTTTCCATCAGTGACAGTCAGTATCCATTAGTCAGTCTACATGAAGAGATCAAAATTTCATACACAGATATCGTGCCATCGAGCAGAGTATTGTTCAACTGACAATTCGATCCTTCCTACAGATAAATTCATTATGCACGCACAAGCAATCTTTAATTTCATGCATGTTTGCATGTTTTTATTCATCTCACATTTCTTTTTAGGTTCGAAGCGATCTCCATCCATTGTTTCTGTCACCTGGACCGAACGGAGAATGGCGACGACGCCAGATGTTGAAAGTTGGGCTTTCACATCGTATTCAAGCATAAACAACAAGAAAATACATACACAAAAACCAACATAAGAAGATGGGATAAACATTTAACTGCTTTATTCACGATCAATTGGTGTATTTATACATTTTGTTGATGGTTGGAGCGGTTGCACCCGCTCCAATTTATCATGCATTAATTAGGATTAACTTAATATATTTTTTTAATGTATGATGACATATGAAAAGGCCTATCGGCCACCTCAAAATATATTGTACGTCTGCTTGGCTTTGTTGTTTCCAAGGTGTTGAGGCCTCAAAATTCGCAGGCGGCAACAGTAAGGGATTCTCCCCAATCAACGTTCCCAACTAGCCCGTTGACTGTTCGGTATAGGGAATCCGTCCGGTTTGCGGTCCGGCTACCGTAGGTCAAAGTAACAAAAACAAAGGCTTCACCAGTTGCGGCCCGGTCCACCGTGTATTTTGTATTTTTTGACTTAGTTATGATATGCAAGTGCCTAATTAACCATGCAGGGTGATAAGATGCAAGGAGCAGTCACAATGTGATGCGCAGGTTCTTACCTTTCGTCTTAGACTCATTAGCATCTAAATCATATACAATAAGAAATTAAATCTACTTACCTAATCTATCCCTAGGGAGCAAGATTATTATTCATTGGTGAGTAATACATTTTGTACATGCATAATGAAAAGTTACAGATAGCTGACACTTCTTTCAAGACACATGAACAATTGCAGATTTTTGAACAACCAGTTAGCCAATTGTTTTATGAACAACATTCATTACTGACAGTGGAAAACATCACAAAATATACTGAAAAGCATTCACCAAGAACATAGGTTCAGGAAGTTAAACACTCTCACAGTTAATGAAACACAGCTGAAAACTAAATAGTTCCCCTTCAACATTGTTCATTTAATCACATTGATACATTCCACATTTTGCTTTCTCCAGCAGGAAAAAGTTGCAGTTTCTGATTGTAAAACGAAATAGTTCCTCTTACAAGCAAATGGTTTACAAATTCTTCGAGGGAAAAAGTCCTTTCTAAATCCTATCTTTCTAATATTTAAACTACACAGTCAGTCCTTTGGGCTGCCCCCAAATATCTGACTGTCCAGTCCCTCGAACGTTTCAGATTCTTCTTTAGGCCACTTTGTCTTCTCATTTTTATTTTATGTGAACGTTCATCTTCTGATTAGTAACTGATAGATCTTTCTAGTCTGCGCCTTGGCCGTCATTCGTTTTGTCCTTTCTTTAGTCCTGAGAACCACGGTTTGACTTTTTCCAAACTTGCCTAGATGTGCCTTCGTGCTGCGTTTGCCTAAAAATTCTTCAAGTCCACCTGCGAATAAACCAAAATGCATCATTCATTGGATTGGTGTTTTGAACATTAAAATTGAACAGCTAATCCACAAGAAAGCGACCAGGTGCATCTCCCATTATTAAAATTTTATCAGACGCCCGCCACTACCTTGACCACCTTTAGGCTTGACAACATTACCACCGGCTGCAAATGGGAAACTCATCGACGGCTCAAAATACCAGCATCAGAGGGGTAGACCAATCCATAGGAGGAAAAAAATCGGCAATCGGGGGAATACTAACATCGGGGGCTAAACGGATTTCCCAGCCGCAACGGCGGAAGAGACCTGAGATGCGGATAAGCGAAACGCGGGCGGGAAAAGGCTTTAATCGAAAATTGGACGGCTTTACACTTCGTAAGTTGAAGGACTTTGAGAGCCGCAATGGCGGAAGGGAAAAGAGCTAGAGACATCCGAGAAGCGGGCAGAAAAAGGCTTTAGTCGGAAGTCGGACAGATTTGCACTTCGGAAGCCAAATGACTTCCCTAGCCGCAATGGCGAAAGAAAAACAGCTTCGAGTACGTGGCTAAATCAGGTCAACCCGCATCGGTAGTCGGGGAAAAATGGACTTCGGGTGCTAAACTACTCCGGGTTCCGCAACGGCGGAAGCGAAAAGGATCCGGCTTCCGATCCAACAAGAATGACTCCCGATCAATATAAAAATTCTAAGTGTTTAGACAGCTTTAAACTTAGCAATGGACAGAAACATGTTATACCTCCGCAATGATGACCACAATACATGATACTTGGTTCGATCAACGAGCGAAAACAAACTTAGAATCTGTGACTCACCATAAATTCCAAACGTAATCAAAATTCGAACCTTGGGCGAGAGTTAAGCTTTTACAATCATCTAAGATTACAACATGACCAACAACTCAAAGGATCCAACGATTAAAACAATGCAAAATCATGAGGAGGGGCCCGAAATTTAAGAAATTTGGGGAGAAATGTTGCAGCTGCAACAATTGGCGATTACCTGGTGAACCTAGATCTCTGGGCGATTAATCTTTGAGTGACAGACTGTTTAACAACAAATGCATTCTATTGAATTCTTCCAGCTATCTGGATTTCTTGAATGCCGGAAGTGTGTACCTTCAATCATTGATAATAGTCCAATTTGGGAGAGTGGAAACCAAGATTTTCAAGTCTAGATAACTCTGTTGAGGCCAGAAGATGAGTTTCATTATTACCTTTGTCTTCAGGTAGCTGAAAGCTTGGACACCACAGGATTGTAGCACATTGTAAACAGAAATATTCGTTTGTTCCTCGTTCCCATGCCATTTTAGCACTTTTTTGTGCTTTTGGACTTTTGTCCCTTTTCATATGAGTCCTCTTGCATGCCTTTCTTATTGAATTTTAATTCAGGATCCTCTATCCCATAGTGTCCTTTTGTGTGAGTGGTGTACTTCAAGTTTCAGCTCACGGACGGAGAGGATCTTTTGGCAATTTAGTACTTATGATTCAACACCTGCTTTGATTTATGATGCTTTCATAGGAGTTTTGACTCTTTATTTGCCTTTTGGCATTCGTTTCTTGGCATGGGATCATTTATGTTTAATATACTGTTCACCTTGCTCCTTTCCATGGGTCTTCTGCTGTCGCTCCTTAGAACATTTTAAATGTGACGTGGATGGAGCCTCAACATAGTACTCCAGACTCTTCGAATCCGGTTTATTTCACAGGGTTAAGCAGGACTTCAATGCACAAAGAATTATTCGAGAAAACGACTAAACTGGAAGAAATTATTTTATAAAAACAACAACCCATAGTCTGATCACTAAATTGTTTATCACTCCCAAAAATTTTGATGTTCCCCATGCAACCGCGGGTTCGTCCCCTTTATTAAAAACAAGCAATCTCAAACTAAAGCAAACTGAAAAACATGACTCAAAAGACATCTAGACGAGTTATTTATATACAAGATAGAAGAATTCAAACAGACTCAGGAAAAATAAGGCTTGAGAACCAAACCATTTAATGGTAGGTTCTCCTCCCACCCCTGCAGATCCTGCAACTTGTAAGTAGAAGGGCCAAGCTTGGCTACAATCTGAAAAGGGCCTACCCACAACTGCTGGAATTTAGTGTGCTTTCCTTTCTCATCATGGAGGTGCTCCCATTTGAGGACTAAGTCTCCTACTTCAAAGTCTTTTGTTCCAGCTTTATGTTTGTCGAACCATCTCTTAACTAACTCCTGCTGTTGCTTAAAGCGTTCTCTGGCTTTAGAGATCTATCCTCTTCTGCTTTCAGGAGATTATATATTCTTATTTGCAAAACTTCATCATCCGACCCCCTAGACTCTTGAGCTAGTATGGAATATGGTAGCATGATATTGGGAGGAAGGAGGGCTTCTTTACGATAGACAAGGGTATATGGAGACACTCCAATCGCAGACTTGGGGGTGACTCTATCGGCCCAAAGGGCATTTGGTAATGCGGAGTGCCAACTCCTCTAGTTTTCTACCACAGTCTTCTTTAAAATTATGATCAGGTTTTTGTTAGAGGATTCAGCCAGGCCATTTCCTTGTGGATAATAATTAGCAGAATAATGCAATTTTATCCCTTTATCATGAGCAAATGCAGTCAATTTAATTGATGAAAAGTATTTAGCATTATCAAAGACTAACGAAACTGGAACTCCAAACCTGGTCATGATATGATCTTGTATGAAGCTGATGACTTCATCTTCATTTATCTTGCACAGCGGGATTGCTTCGACCCAGCGAGTGAAATAATCAGTAGTGGTCAGAATGCACTTGTGCTGCAGAGAGGTATTTGGTTTTATTTCTCCAATAATATCCAGCCCCCATTGCTCGAATGGCTCCGTGATCATCACAGGCTTTAGGGGTGCTGCTGCTTTAGGCTGTCTCCCACTACACCTTTGGCAAATATCACACTTCCTGACATGTGTGTGCACATCCTTGAAGAGCGTAGGCCAATAGTAACCTGCCTTGAGGATTTTGTGGGCTGTAGTATTTCCCGAATAATGTCCCCCAGCAGGACCGTCATGCAATTCTGACATTACTTTCTTTGCATCTGAGAAGAACCCCGTCATAATTCTTTCTGAATAATACTCCTTCAACAAGTTGATAGGAGGCTGATTTAAGATGCAGCGCTCTTCTTTGCTTGGAACTCCAATGTTCTGGTAACAACCCTACATGTAGGCAATCCACCAGGTCCCTATACCAAGACTCGGGAGCTGTAAACAAAGGACATACCTCCATTACATGTAATTCGGCTTCATCTTCCCAGGCATGTTCTTCATTTTTTTTCATTTTCAGTCATCTGTTTGCAAAACCCTTGTCCTTTAACTATAGATGCTGGCTTGAATTCAAGGTCGTACTCTTGAAGAGCTGTTACCCAGTTGCCTCTTCTTTCTCCTAACTCTTTCTGTATAAGAAGAGACCTTACAGCTAGGTAGGGGATGATCACCTTGGTTCTATTTTTTAAAATATAAGGCTTGAATAGTTTTACTGCTTTGAATACAACATAAGCTTGTTTATCAACAGCTGGGTAGTTTAATTCGGCTCCCTATAGACTAGTACTCATAAAGGATATTGGGAATTCATCCCCCCCATCTTCCTTTTGGGTGAGCACAGCTGCTAGTGAATCATCGGATGCAAAGGTATACAAGATAAAATCTTTGTCGAAATTTGGGATTTTCAGGGATGGTGCGTGTGTGACAGCAGTTTTGATTTTGCTGAATGCGCTCTTCTCAATTTCAGTCCACTTGAATTGTGCATTTTGCTTTACCATCTGCTGTAGTGGTTTGACAATCTGAGCAAAATCAGGCACGAATCTTCACACAAAGTTTATCGTTCCCATAAATGATTGCATCCCCTTTTTATTATGGGGCAATAGGATTTGTTCAATAGCCTTAATTATTTCTGGATCTATCGAAATTCCTTTCTTCGAAACTATGTGACCCAACAATTTGCCCTCTGTGACAACGAATACACACTTCTTAGGATTGAGTGAGATGCCATATTTTCGACAACGTTCGAAAATTTGCCTTAAGTGAAACACGTGTTCTTCTCTTCTTGTTATACACTTGAATGGCACCTCTCTGTCCGAGTGTCGACATCCCTCATGTTGGCACAAAAAAGGACATCTATGGATAGAGGTTTGCCCAAAACACTATAGCTTGGCTTATGATGAAATACAACTTCCCCAACCTTCGAGAACTGCCTTATTTCACCCATATAAATATAGACCTTGGGGAGGGTGTTGGATAAACATACTTGGAGAGCAAAGTTATGCTGGTGGAGTTTATACATAAGTCTTTGGAGCAGTGGAACTCATAATCCTTTGGTTGCAGAGGAGTCCTTGTCTCAGGCGTTGTGTTGTAATCTGAACTTCTTCATTATTGATAATAAAGAGAATCCTTCTTCCATATGTGCTTCATGTGTATTGGTTTGATAAGTGTTTATGTTTATGCATCTTATATGTGATTTATCTAACATGCTTATATATATATGAATCATCTTGTATCTGGAAGATTGTTTCTTAACAGGTGAAAGAGGAGCAACCTTGAAGACTTTGAAGGTGAAGCAGAGTGGAAGAGGACTAGAAAGGATCGACCTTCAGTAATTGAGTAAGTCTTTCTAATCCTCCTATTTCCTTTACTGCACTTTAGAGTCAATTGTCTGCAAGTTGATTGAGTATGTTGGTAACCCCAGACCTTAGGTTATTAGGTGTATAATCCTATACAACAGAACTGTTCCAGTAAATTGAACATAGCATCCTTAGATGTAACTTTGTATATGACATTACTATGTATTTGTTTCAGGTACTCTCTCTTCTCCATTGGATTTCTGAGTTCTCCAAAGCTAAATATTATAATGTTTTTCGGCCTTCGCTTCCCTCTGACCTCACACATTACTTCTCTTTGAGAATATTGTAATATCGTCAAGGTATACTACAGCACTTCGGCCAATCAATCCGCGGAAAGCTATGTCTATAGCTCTTTGGAATGTTGCTCCAGCATTTATCAGCCCAAAGGGCATTCTCCTGTAGGTGAAGGTTCCCCATTTGGTCCTGAATGTTGTCTTTAATCTGTCTTCTTCGGCTACTAACACTTGATTGTAGCCAGAGAAACCATATAATAATGAAAACAGTTCAGAACCAGAGACCATTTGCAGCAATTGCTCCATGGGTGGCACAGGGTAGTTATCTTTATCAGAAGCGTGGTTTAGATTTCTGAAATCCACGCAGAGTTTGATTTCTCCAGACTTTTTTCTTACTGGTACCAGATTTGACACCCACTCAGAGTGTCTGACTTTGAAAATGATTCTAGCATCCAATAATTTCTTCACTTCACTTTGAATCAGTGGTTCCAACTTTGGATGCATCTTTCTCAACGGTTGCTAATATGGCTTGACGCCTGCTTTAATGGGGATGGCATGTTTGATGATGCTAGTATCGTATGTTTTCAAGTCTTCGTACATCCATGCGAAAACATCTTTATATTGTTTAAACAAACTGATGAACTTGTCTCTTTCCGTTGGTGAACAACATTTTCCGAGATTCACAAATTTAGGATTCGTTTCAGTCCCTAAATTAATCAGCTCAAACTGCAGAGATGAGCTATGGGTCTTCATGTTGGCTGGTCTTCTGAATTTTTCATTTAAATCGAACATTTTTTCTAACATTTTGACTCCTTTAGGAATGAAATTATTGAACTTCATCTCAGCCTGATGCTCTTCATCATCTATGATCGCTCCCTTAAACACCTCATCATTTGTTAAACATTCTATGATCTGCTGGTCATCATCGAACACTCGTAGGTTCATAATCATATCAGGTACAGAGGGCCTGAAAAGTAATTCAACAAAGCATCGATTATTAGTGGGTACCAATCTAGCGGTTGATGTGGCCAACAGGTCAGTTGCTGCGTTTTTAAGCCTTGGAATTGAAATAATATTGAATGCATTAAAACATTTAAGCAAATCCCATACCTCATTTTGGTAAGCTTTCAAGTGAGGAGAAACACAATGTATTTGATTCCGGATTTGTTTTACAATAATTTCAGAATCTCCAAAAACCTTTAGATTACTTACCTTTAATTCAATCGTCGTCTTTAGTCCCTGCACCAGCGCTTCGTATTCAGCTGTATTATTAGTACACTCAAACTCTAATCTACATGAAAGAAAATGTTTATTCTTCTGGGGGTCGATTAGGACACAGCTAGCTCCTGACCCTTCTAATGTCTTAGAGCCATCAAAAAATAAAGTCCAAAAATCACTAACTACTGAAGATGAATCTATTCCTACTGCTAAGCTTACTATATTACAGTCAATCTCATCAGCCTGTGAGAATTGAAGGAGATCAGGCTGGGTGTCAGATGTGTTGCTGGCTTCTTCCGCTTGGTAATTCCCTGGTTCCAACTCAATAAAATAGTTTCCCGATACAGAATCCACTGTTACATTCTTCTCCTCCAGTTGAGTAACATTGTACTTCATGTGAGGTTCCCTTAAAATCTTGATTTGGTTTGGACTTCCTTTGTATGGAAACCACAGATGCGACCAATCTGAGGCGAAATATCCATTTAATTTGGCCAACCAATCTCTGCTCAGGACAAGACCGTAAGCATCTGGTATATCGACCACCATGATGTTAATAACTTGGCATACTTTGTCATTAGATGCCAGACGGACTAGGACATCTTCCAGCTCACCAATTACCTTTATATCCGTTCTGTCCAATTGAACCACCCTCCACGTGGATGGCTTAGGCTACCCATTGATCTTTTTACAGAATGATATGGGCATAACATTAACTGACGCCCCTGAGTCTACTAAGAAATTATGTACATTATGATTGAAAATTTCAAACGTGAGGAGGAAAGGTGGATGCTTGCTTTTAGACTTACCTTCAACGCTTGTTTCTCCAATTTCTTCTTCTTCCTGAGGTTGATTGTTAGCGGACAGCTTCTCATCCGATGCTTCAAGTGCTTTCAACAGTCTTTCTTTTTGCTGCGGCACTTTACACATTTCGAATAGTGGCACGTTTTCTTTTACCTTTTTAAAATCCTCCACGATGTCATAATCCATTCGCTGCTCAATGGGATGGGGTTTATCAGCATTTTCTTCACTTGGCTTGGCCTGTGCGTCATTCTACCTAGGATTTTGGCTAGTGATAGTGAACTCTGGAATTTTATCAGCCAAAGATTTGTTTTGAAATTTCTTCTTAACATTTCTCTGCAGCCTCTTAATCTTTGGGAGTATAAGACTGTCTTCCTTAACCGTCCCTTGGCTCCTTGTGGCTACGTTGGTTTCCATAACGTCCTTGTACCCCTAAGTCTTTTCCTCTTTAGCATCAAATAACGAGACAGAATTCCATAAAGCCATGGTTTCCTCTTCCTGTTCTTTAGTAGAAGTAGAAATAGAATTTTCTTTTCTTTCTTCATCTCCCTCTTCTGTTAATCTAGAATCTAACAGTTGATTCATGACCAGCGTCATCGAGTTTATCCATTGAGGACAATTTTTTTCAGAGTGTGGCTATTGGTGGAAAGTGCAAAAATTGTCCAAGCCTACCTTTGTTAAATTCATAGATGCAGTATTGTGAGGAGGAGGTTGAGACTGGTGGTTATCCTCTCTTTTCTTATAATATGGCTTATAAAACTTTTGTGCTTCCTTTTCTTTCTCCATATCTATGATTTTGTTGGAAAGCTTCTGCATCATTTTGGCCATATTTTCCAAATCTGGTGACTTTTCTTCCTTAGGTTTCGTAAACAATAAGGCTTTTCTCCCTGTACCTTTTCCTCCTGACTGTTCTGGATAGTCTTCAATACTCTCTCTTTTAGCTTCCACTACTTCAGCCTCTTCATAGGTTTCCGTCAAAGTAGGCTTGGCCCTACCTTTGGCGAACATGGCCAGATCAGGGCCTAAAGCTGAAGTATAATATTCAATCAGAACTTTGTCTGAAGGTCTATCCGTTTCAGAAAAATTCTTGAGATAGGTTGCAAACCTTTGTGTGAAACTGTGCACTTTTTCTTTTCTTTCTTTCTTCAGCGAGCACAACCCTTTCATGAGAGCTGCATGAGTTTTTTGAGTTGCATACTTACTTCTGAAGATTCTTTTGAATGTATCCCAATCAGGGATAGAGTTAGCAGGCAATCCAAAGTACCATGACACTGCAGCTCCTTTAAGGGTATGCGGGAACAGTCTGCATACCACATCTTCATATTCCCCGGCCCTTAATCCTTCAATTTCCAAGTAAAAACTTTGTAGATGATCATCTACTAGTATTCTCTCATTTGGGTCAAACTTGGGCAACATCTTGTCAAAAGCTTGAGGTAGGTCATGTAACGGAGGTGTAAGGTTTAACGGTGATCTGGCTCTCCATGCAGGTGGTGGATTTGGCGGGTTAGGTGGTTGGTTTGTGTTTACGCCAGCCATGAGTCTGGGTGGAGAGTGTGGAGGTGAGCCAACTGGAGTGCGAGTAGGAGAACTGTGAGGGGTATCTGGGCCTTCTTGGTTCAAAGGTAGTACAACTTCTTGTAAGGTAGTTTCTACAAGTTCTTCCCAGTCTCCGACCAATATTGAGTCTTCTGCTACAGGACAATATTTCTTTTTATACTCTCTTCTGGGAAATTCAGGGATGATTGGTATTCCTCCAATCTTCTTTACATATCCTCCGGTGTGTCTTCTCAGATCATTAACAATTTCGTTACCAACAGAATATAGATGTTCTCTTTCTTCCAGAATTGGATTATGAAACCCACTGCTTTCAGAACTGTTACCGGTGGAATAATTTCGGGAAAACAGGTTTCCTCGGCTAGCCATGCACTGGTGGCCCTCCTTCTAGCACCAAAACTGTTGAGGCCCCGAAATTCGCAGGCGGAAACAGTAAGGGATTCTCCCCAATCAACGTTCCCAACTAGCCCGTTGACTGTTTGGTATAGGGAATCCGTCCGGTTTGCGGTCCGGCTACCATAGGTCAAAGTAACAAA
Organism: Pseudotsuga menziesii; assembly: GCA_001517045.1. NCBI lineage: Eukaryota > Viridiplantae > Streptophyta > Pinopsida > Pinales > Pinaceae > Pseudotsuga > Pseudotsuga menziesii. The sequence goes on from LPNX010779554.1 coordinate 70,330, forward strand.
AACAAAGGCTTCACCGGTTGTGGCCCGATCCATCGTGTATTTTGTATTTTTTGACTTAGTTATGATATGCAAGTGCGTAATTAACCATGCAGGGTGATAAGATGCAAGGAACAGTCACAATGTGATGCGCAGGTTCTTACCTTTCGTCTTAGACTCATTATCATCTAAATCATATACAACAAGAAATTAAATCTACTTACCTAATCTATCCCTAGGGAGCAAGATTATTATTCATTGGTGAGTAATACATTTTGTACATGCATAATGAAAAGTTACAGATAGCTGACACTTCTTTCAAGACACATGAACAATTGCAGATTTTTGAACAACCAGTTAGCCAATTGTTTTATGAACAACATTCATTACTGACAGTGGAAAACATCACAAAATATACTGAAAAGCATTCACCAAGAACATAGGTTCAGGAAGTTAAACACTCTCACAGTTAATGAAACACAGCTGAAAACGAAATAGTTCCCCTTCAACATTGTTCATTTAATCACATTGATACATTCCACATTTCGCTTTCTCCAGCAGGAAAAAGTTGCAGTTTCTGATTGTAAAACGAAATAGTTCCTCTTACAAGCAAATGGTTTACAAATTCTTCCAGGGAAAAAGTCCTCTCTAAATCCTATCTTTCTAATATTTAAACTACACAGCCGGTCCTTTGGGCTGCCCCCAAACATCCGACTCTCCAGTCCCTCGAACGTTTCAGATTCTTCTTTAGGCCGCTTTGTCTTCTCATTTTTATTTTATGTGAACGTTCATCTTCTGATTAGTAACTGATAGATCTTTCTAGTCTGCGCCTTGGCTGTCATTTGTTTTGTCCTTTCTTTAGTCCTGAGAACCACGGTTTGACTTTTTCCAAACTTGCCTAGATGTGCCTTCGTGCTGCGTTTGCCTAAAAATTCTTCAAGTCCACCTGCGAATAAACCAAAATGAATCATTTATCGGATTGGTGTTTTGAACATTAAAATTGAACAGCTAATCCACAAGAAAGCGGCTAGGTGCATCTTCCAGTATTAGAATTTTATCAGACGCCCGCCACTACCTTGACCACCTCCAGGCTTGGCAACATTACCACCGGTTGCAAATGGGAAACTCATCGGCGGCTCAAAATACCAGCATCAGAGGGGTAGACCTATCCGTAGGTGGGAAAAAATTGGCAATCGGGGGAATACTAACATCGGGGGCTAAACGGCTTTCCCAGCCGCAACGGCGGAAGAGACCTGAGATGCGGATAAGTGAAATGCGAGCGGGAAAAGGCTTTAATCGGAAATCGGATGGCTTTACACTTTGGAAGCTGAAGGACTTCGAGAGCCGCAATGGCGGAAGGGAAAAGAGCTAGAGACATCCGAGAAGCGGGCAGAAAAAGGCTTTAGTCGGAAGTCGGACAGATTTGCACTTCGGAAGCCAAATGACTTCCCCAGCCGCAACGGCAAAAGAATAACGACTTCGGGTACGCGGCTAAATCAGGTCAACCCGCATCGGCAGTCAGGGAAAAATGGACTTCGGGTGCTAAACTACTCCGGGTTCCGCAACGGCGGAAGCGAAAAGGATCTGGCTTCTGATCCAACAAGAATGACTCCCGATCAATATAAAAATTCTAAGTGTTTAGACAGCTTTAAACTCAGCAATGGACAGAAACATGTTATACCTCCGCAATGACGACCACAATACATGATACTTGGTTCGATCAATGAGCGAAAACAAACTTAGAATCTGTGACTCACCATAAATTCCAAACGTAATCAAAATTCGAACCTTGGGTGAGAGTTAAGCTTTTACAATCATCTAAGATTACAACACGACTAACAACTCAAAGGATCCAACGATTAAAACAATGCGAAATCATGAGGAGGGGCCCGAAATTTAAGAAATTTGGGGAGAAATGTTGCAGCTGCAACACAAGGATGGTATCCAGATCGATCCTTTGAAAATTGCTTCAATTGTGGCATTACCCGCCCAAACCAACATTACAAAACTCCAAAGTTTGGAAGGGAAGGAAAACTTTCTTCACTGTTTCGTATGCAATTTCGCAGAAAAAATGCATGGCTATATGATTTTTTTGAAAAAGAACACTCCCTTCATCTGGGATGATCTGGATCAATGGGATTTCGATAATTTAAAACATGCAATCACACACTCACCTGTGTTACACATCCCTAATTACTCGAAATAATTTCTGCTTTATATTGTTGCCTCCACTACTACCATTGGTATGGTTCTAGTGCAGGAAGATTCGAATGGAAAAGAACATGTGATTTATTATCTCAGCAAGAGTCTTCTAGACTCTGAAACTCGATACTTGCATGTGGAGAAGTTAGCTTTGGCTACGGTCATTGATGTACAATGTTTTCGACACTACATCATACTTAGCACCACTATCATTCTCGTGGATCAAAACCCCATGTATTACATCCTGGCCCGTCATGTACCGGGGGGGGAGGGGGGGGGAATATTCTCGTTGGATTGTTATCTTCCAGGAATTTGGCCTTGAGTTTGCTAAGACCACTTCCAAGAAATCCTTAGTTTTTGCGGAGTTGATGTGTGATCTTCATCGTGCTATCATGAAAACTGAGCCCAATGACTCGATACTTGATGAGTTCTTGTTCCTAATTAGCACGACCAACTCATGGTATGGATATTTGATCATATATCTCCAAACTTAATGATTTCATCCTGATCTATCTCACGATGATCTCCGACGCATTCAACATCATGCCAAGTATTATTTAATCATCAATGATACCCTATATCAACGTGGTATTGATTTTACTCTTTGACGATGTTTAACACACGACGAGGTTGAACAAGTATTTAATCATTGCCACTCTGAAGCATGTGGTGGTCATCTTTCTAGGATGGCTACAACTCAGAAAATATTTCGTGCTGGTTATTTTTGGCTCTCGATCTTTAAGGATTGCCATGAAGTGGTAAAAAAATGCTCACCATGCCATCTCTTTTATCCAAAAAAGCGCACCCACCTTGCTCCACTACACCCCGTCATTGCCATTGGCCCTTTCGCCAAATGGGGGATGGATTTTATGCATTGTAAGCCTACTACATCAGTCGGGGGGCATGGTTACATCATTGGAGATGTTGATTATTTTACAAAATGGGTTGAGTCAATGCCTACATATGCATAGGATGGTAAAGTTGTCTCCCTCTTTATTTTTAACCATGTCATTGCTAGGTTTGGGGTTCCTCAAGCCATAGTGACTGATCATGGATCTCATTTCTATAATTAGATGATGATTGAGCTAAGCTCCAAGTTGGGTTTTCGTCATGAAAACTCGACCCGCTACTATCCACAAGATAATGGCCAAGTTGAATCCATTAACAAAGTCCTTAAGACCATGCTTCATAGGATGGTTGGAGAACATAAATAAAATTGGCACTTAGATCTATTTTTGACACTTTGGGCCTATAGAACTTCTGTAAAAACAACAACCGTCTTCACACCATTTCAATTAGTATATGGATTGGAAGCCATTTTACCTATCAAATGAGAAATTTCATGATTAAAACTAGTTGTCGAGCTTCTACCTAATACCTCGATCAAGGAAGAACGTTTCCTTTATCTTACCAACCTTGATGAAACATGATGAGATGATGCTTTAGCCAACAAGTCTCATAAAAAATGTATCAAGGCCCAATACGATAAATTGGTTAAGCCTCGTGTCTTCAACGAAGGAGACCTTGTTTTGACATACGATCAAAAACATGATAAATTAGGGAAGGGGAAGCTTGAATCAATGTGGTACGGTCCCTATGTCATTAGCTAAGTCTTAGAGAAAGGGGCCTATGAATTAGTGGATAAAGACAGAACACCTTTCGAGCAACCTCATAATGGGCTGTACCTGAAAATGTACTATGCCTAGAACATCTTGCATTAGTACCTTGTACATTTGTGTATATTTGAATTTTTAGTGTGGTTTTATTATTTTAGTATGATTTTGGGTCTTTTCCGACACTGCTTATTCCATGTTATGTTTAAAACTCTACAAATGACTCCTTACTATGGTTTTTTCGATGGTGCTAGATGCCATACCCTGGATCTCACTTCAGCAGCTTGGGTACTTTATTCCCAAGCCCATGACTTAGTTAGTCATGGGGAGTTTTCCTAGGTCTTGCTACCAACAATATCACTGAGTATCATGCAATGATAGAGTTGTTAACTGAAGCTTCTTCTCATGATATTGATCACTTGGTCATCTTTTTGGACTCCCAGCTAGTGGTTTCTCATTTAAACCATGTGTACACCATTCAAAACCCAGTACTTCTTAATATTTTTTGAAGGGTTCGTCTACTTGAAAGGTCATTTGAGTCTATTAATTATCAACATGTTCTAAAATATTTTAATTTGATTCCCGATTCGCTTGCTAATTACATGTTGGATTGACATATTTCCCATTCTTGACATATTGATATATAAAATAACACGTGAATTTGTAAATAAACAGTGTAAAAGATAAAATCCATGTAAATCACGTTCCAATACAAAATTTTGTAGGCCACAAAAGAAGTGTGTGTATATATATATATATAAAGTTTTGTTGGAGCAGGGCCCCACAGCTATAGGAAAAGCTTCTATATCGGAACAAGAAAGTCAAAGGAAATAGTACCTGAAGCGGCCGAGAAGAGAGCTCAACCACTGCATTTAAGGCAGCGACGACGACAGGAGAGCTCAACTACCCTCATGAATGGAGAAGGAGCAACGAGCCGAGGTATTAAAGACAAAGGACAGAAGGGGAACGACTGAGGAAGCGGTGCCCATACCCACGATCACCGTCGGACATCGTGGAAGACTGCAGAAAGCTGCAGTGTGACCAGTAAGCGGCAGTTCAAAGTACAGATAGGCCGACTGTCACAGTTAGGGTTTTGGGTTAATGTTGGGATAGGCTCGCAGTTTTGTATCATGGTGAGACCTTCGGGCCACCTATTTAAGAATGTATTTTGTATTATGAAGGGTTAGCTAGATAGAGAGACAGACAGACAGTTAGAGAGATAGATAGTTAGATATTGAGGAAGAGTCGAGCTATGGTTCTGAGTTCAGTCTGTAGTTATCTTATTGTAACCAGTAGCCAACTCCTTGAGCATGAATGTAACAATCCATAGGGATTGAGAGAGAGAGAGAGAGAGAGAAAGAGTATATTGTAATAAGAAAGCAATATTAGAGAAGAGATCTAAGAGAGAAGGGCTCCCAGCTGTGTGCGTGGAGTTTCCCAGAAGATCTCAAGCTGCATAATAGGTTGCAGCGGAACTGTGTTACTCTCTCAAGATATAATATAAACACAGTTCCCATGGACGTAGCTTCCTCCCTAGAAGTGAACCACGTAAAATCCGTGTGTTGTGCGACTGTTTCATGTGATTGTGCTACGCTTATTTGCTATCTGTTATTTGTTACATGAACGTTGCTTATCAGTTAATGAATGTATGTATGCTATCCTTCAGTTGCAGTAACATAGAAGGTTAAATGCAAGTTGAATGTGTCGAGTACTCTGTATATGAGTTTATCAGTGCTTGATTCACGACAGTAGCAGCTACTGTGTTAAGTGACTTCTGTATATGTAGTTTAGCAAGTTGAGTGTGATTGATGTTAAGCATGTTAAACTGTAGAAGCTTAAGTGAATTTGTTTAACACCTTGATGAAGGTTAACTAAGCTATTATACCCAAAGAGGAAGCCTCTGGACCTTGAGAGTTGATGAGCATATTAAGGATTACTGTAGGAAATATTGCGGCGTAGAAAGGCGATATCGCACCGTCGGAGGAGCTGCGGTGTGAGATATCGCAGGTTAAGAGCCGAGCGAAAGAGTAAGTTTGCACATCGTCCTAGAAGCTGCGATGCGATAAGATCCAGTCCCGTAGTAGAGTAAGCTAGGAAGAGGGAAACAACCCTTGCAAAGATATTTAGTTGGTTAAGTAGAGTCAGAGAACCCAGGATGCTGCAGAACCTGGTTGAGGAAACCTGATTCTTCAGCCAACCCATCTAAGATCACTTCGGGTGAGACTTCAGGCCGCTCTGCGGTCTGTCACCGAAAGGGCCAGTGAGCTAGGGTTTTGTTGGTACAATAAAGTAGACCCGGGTCTACACGTATAAACCAACAAATGGTTCCGTCGCCGGTTTTGAAAAAATTGAAGAGTTTATGTTCTGTTGGCATCCTACTAAAGAAGAAATTAACCAGTGGGTTAAGTCTAAGGAAAGAGAATTTGCTGCGAAAGAAAACAAGAGTCCTAGGCTTAGTACAGAGGACTGGTTACAGAAACATATCTTCACAGACCTGCATGAGATATTTTTTGCGACGTATGCAAACGAGTTGTACGATTGGTTGTCAAAGTTGAATGATAAGCACGTATTCAAGAAGAAAAGGAACATTGTCTAGACACCGGAGCTGATTCACACCGTGAAGAGCGTAGATAATCCCATTTCGTGGGCAGTAGACTTCTGGCTTGCGAGGTTGCTGGAAGGTTTCATTATAGAGTTTGCAGTTGATCAAAGAAAGAGTTTCAGCGAAGCAGAGAGGTACTTCTTCAAAGGACATTGCGGTAAGTACTTGAACTCTTTAAATTTGTTCCTTAAGATGTTATTGTATGGAAAAGGAGTACTGGATATATTCTCAGATGAATAAGTTAAGTAAGTGTAATGTCACAAGAGTTTGAGAGTGATTCTGAAGAAATTGGATGTACACGTAGCTGTAAGAGATATAAAGTAGATTTCAGATCTTCCTTCTTTGAAGACAGTTCAGATAGTACTAGAGAACAGAGTCAAAGTAGTAGAGAAATAACAGCAGGGGGTATCCCTTACCACCCTTATACCCCACAAAAACCGACCGGGACTCCGAATAATCCCGCAGGAACTCCATCTAGTAGTTCACACACAGTACATACTACATTTACACCGCCAAGTGGTAGTAATACAACAAACCAGAATCCACCTTGTAGAAACAGAATGGGGGATGACATGAAATTACCTACCTTCAGGGGTATAGGGGAAAAAGACCCAAAACAACATTGGTTCCTATGTGAAGCTGTATGGACCATTAAACGAATCCAGGATGACAATACTAAGCTTGTCCAGTTGGCTACTACACTTAGAGAAAGAACATGGTATATGAAGTATACATTAGCGCAGATTAGAACACTCGTAGAGGTTAGGACCGCAATGATTAAGGAATTTAAGAAACCCAAGTCTGAGTCACAATGTATCACAGAACTTAAAGACATCAAACAGTTACCCACAGAGTCAGTATGGGATTTTGATCAGAAATTTAAAGCTCTTATAGACCAAGTTAGTTTTGAGTTTGCGCCAGAGCAGCATAAGGAATGGTTCATCGCAGCACTGCTCCCTCATATCAGACTTCCACTAATGCAACAAAAAATCCATACGCAGGATGAAGCATTGGAGATGGCAATGAAACTAGAGGCTTCACCTCTAGCTGAGACTAGTACAGGTATGAAAAATTTACATAATCAGTTAGCCAATCTCACTTTACAGCTACATGAGATTAAGAAAGGAAAAGAGGTTGAACAAGAACTATGGTGTACAAAGTGTAAAGGACATGGCCATACCAAAGATAGCTGTCCAGTATTTGTTGAGCATCTAACAAGTGGGGCTCCCAACCCCTTAGCACAAACTCAAGGGACATGGTATGAAATCTGTAGAACAAGAGGACATAGACCATATGAATGCCCTTTACTTCAGAAGTATGTACAAACTCCTAAGAATTTATACTGTAACTTCTGTAATTCAGTAGGACATGATGAAAATAATTGCAGAGCTTATGATCCCATGATAGAGAGAAAACATGACTTCTACAGAGTCCAGTGTTATCCAAATTTTTGTACCATAGTTGGGTTACCTGAGGAGCCGCCGGTTGACAGACTTGTTCAAAGTCTGATTCTAGTGTATCAGTTGATACATCTGCTTGTCTAGCCAATATTGGCTAGTCACTTTTTTATTTGAATAATTTTGACCATGGCCCCACGGGGTTTGTAATAAAATGTGCTAGTAGGATATTTTTGAGTGGTTCGGTCTCCTGAGACGTAGAATCTCAAATAGGGTATTCCAGGGAGTTTTTTGCCCCTGACAATTATGCTTTGCCTTCAACCGAGTATAATTGACGAGGTTTTCTCCCGTTTCCTCCAAAGCTGGAATGCCCGATGTTGAATTCTGGGCCTTGGGGGGTTATTAGAGCCCAACTGAGTGTTATAAGCCTACTAGACATTATTTAGATAGATCATGGTCATGTCCTAAGTCATCTGGACACATAAAAAAATTTCGAAAAAATCTTTTTAGAACAATGAAATTTTTTTTAATTACTTTTCCTAAGTTTTTTGGGTTAATTTTTCCATAAATTAAATGGAAAAAACCCGTTCGTGACCCGGACTCATAATTCAGTGATTGAAGGCTCTAACCTTAAGCCAAAAATCATTCTTGATCAGCCAGCCAGTCAGAGCCAGCTTTCAGATCAGCAATCAGACACACAATGCCTTTTTACTCAAAAAAGTCAGTTTTGAGTAAAAAAACATTTTTTAGTAAAAAAAATGATTTTTATTAAAAAAAATGATTATTTTGGAGAAAACTAAAACTCTCCAAATTAATCCAAATTTAGTAAAGTAAAAGGCTAAATGACATCTCATGGAACACTTATGATGATTGGAGTTATCATAACTCAGCTTCAGTCATCATTAAGAGAGCAATTAATTTATTATCAGTTATCAGACATGTCATCTCCAGCTAAAGATGAGATGGAGAGCACTCATTGGTCCGATGATTTGATCGAGGTGAAGACTAAAGCTTGCACCATCAGTGGGCTTCCCAAACCTAACGGAGGCTCCAGGCAGACCTAAGGATGAGCTTACCTACATCACACATGTGGGCTCATCCTTGGCCTGTTTTTAGTGCACAGGTTTGGAGTGGGGGCGCCTTGCCTGGGTGGAGGCCTCCCCTCACTCCTGGTTCTCCGGTTTAGGTCTGGGCTCTTTGTTAGGTGGCTAAGCTGGTTAGGGTTGGTTTTTTGGTTTTAGGGTTTTAGCACTCTCTCATTTGTTAAATAGAGGCTCTTTCAGCTCTATTGGGATGGAGATTTTGGGTATGAACACTGCCAAAATTATTGTAATATTTGTTTAAATATTGGAATAAAGTTGTGACTTTGGAGGTCTATGTATGAGCTATTGGAATTGTGGATTCACACCATCTTTTGGTGATATCTCTCTTACCCTTCTCTTTTTCAATTATTNATCCTTTTAATTAATTAACCCCCTTCCCTCCTTTCCAGAGTATGCTCTGACCGATCAATACCCAGAAACGACATTGGATCTCTAAACCCCACAAGAGGAACTTAACTAAAACTTTTCCCCATAACCAACGTACCGGCGTTGTTTGATAAATACCGAGGCATGTGGGAAAATTCCAAGTGTGAGCGTCGGGCTACCTAATCTGGGCACTGGTAGTTAAGTTATTGAACACTTACCTTTGACCCCAGACATGTCCGTCATGTCTTCGAACGGAGCCATTGAAGGTATTACCGGTTAGGACATCCAGCCACCATAAGTGAAGATCACAAACACAAAACTCTTAAAATATACCAAGAGCACTTGCAAAACCTAATACTCACTAGCTTAATTCCTAGAATTTATTTCAAGCGCTTATTTGACTCCATAAGGCACTGGTCCTTTGTTATATTTGATTAATTTTCTATCTTGATCAACTGTCTATGGTCCATTTCAATTGATTATATTTGNTAACCTTAGATCTACTTTTTCAAAGCTAGATCCATCTTTCTAAAGGTCCATTTTTAAAGATCTAGTTTCATTTCCTTTTTAAATCCAGCTTTATTTTTGCCTTGTAAAACGTGCACGAGTTTTCTCGAAAAACGTGCAAATTTTCCATTTTTTGGGCTTGCTGGTTTTCTGTATTTTTCATTAATTCTAAATTCTGGAAATTCA
>LPNX010779554.1:81865-137532 GCA_001517045.1 Pseudotsuga menziesii
CTTTATACAAACTCATAAGAGTTTTTAATTTTTACTTAAGTTACTTCTCAAAGTCCTGACAAGGATTAAGTTCCAAAGGCATTTGTAATTCATTAATAAAACAANGAATCATTATTGTGACTCGCAGTGGTGCTTCTACTAGTAGGACATCGCAGGATGCCGAAAAGAATACAGGTCCGAATTGGGTGCGTAAAGCAACTGATAAATCTACATCACTTAACCTGCAGAAGAACAAAGAAACATTTTAGCAAGATAAAACTTTCTTTACTGACCCTACACCAGCAGGATCGCAGATATTGCCTCATAGGGGTGTACAACAACAAAAATATTGTGGCGTTAGTCCTGTGCAGACATCATAGGCTACCACATCGGGAAGGTGCGAAGAGGATGAGTTGACAGGAAGTGTACAATCCTTCCTACGGAGCTGCTTGAAACTCGTAAGAAATGAGAAATCCATAGGAGAGCTTCAACGCATCATAGATCAGTATCAGCAGACTTCTTCCATGAGTAGTACACAGCGTGCTGTTCATAATATTATGGGCCATACAAGAACATGAAGAGAAATGAGACTCATAGCACAAATTGGAGAGTTTGAAATGGATGAGGTAATCCTAGATTTAGGATCAGAGGTAAATGTTCTTACTAAACAGACATGGGAACAGATGGGTAGCCCTAAGTTAGCCAGATCACCTATCCATATGCGACTAGCCAATCAGCAGAGGGTATCACCACTGGGTCGATTACCGCAAGTACCAGTTGATATTGATGGAGTTCGCAGCTTTGTAGATTTTGAAGTCATATAAATTATTGGCAATAGCAGACCGTATCCAGCTTTATTAGGTATTGATTGGGCAATTGATAACATGGCTGTTATCGATTTGAAGAAAAGACAAATGACCTTTGAGGATAAACATATTCGAGTCATCGCACCATTGGATCCTTTTCAGGGTCCTCGATACATTGAACCTATCAAAGCAGAGGAAGAGGTGCGTAATATGGAGAGCTTTTATCAGATGTCTGCTAACCAGAGTGATTATATCAACCCCACCGTAGAAGGAAATATTAGTTGGCAATGCGACAGCTCATGCCCATCGGATTTGGATGTTGGTTTAGAAAATTGGCAGAATAGACTTTATGAAGTTTCAGCTCGTAGATGTGCATTTATGACTAAGTAACTGCGATGGATTGGAACAGAGGTTAAGGATATTCCGTCGTTTGATGGCTTAGTAGATGTCAAAGACTTTTTACAGCAGTTTGAGCAGGAAATCCCTCATGAGCAGAGGATGGCAGCTATTGACCTTGCAGTAAGAGCCACACCTGCAAGATGGTGGCACGCACATAAAGAAAATATCGCATCATGGGATGATTTTAAGAGATTGATGGCAATCAGATTCTCTAATGACAAGGAGCGTTTCCAGCAGAAATATACAGGAGAAAGTGACCCCAGGTCACATATTAAGATTTGTGAACAGAATTGGTCAGACATTCCAGAAGATGAATGGGTTCACCTATTCATTCACACTTTAGACACAGTCCCAAGGAACTGGTACACTGAGACAGAGTTGCGCAGAGGAACGATTACATGGCCAGTTATGATAGACATCTTTCTACTCACTTTCACTTTTGAATCTGAGTACCCAAGCATTGACCAGGCTCTAGAGATTATAAAGACTAAGATATTTGATGACTGTACCCTACGAGTGTATGCTCAGCCTGATTGGGCCATCCAGTTAGAACATGCGCTAGAGTGTTACAACTTCGCAGAAGAGCCAGGCGATGAGGATGAGAATCCTCGCAGTATCAACATTCCAGAGTAAGAAGGGACTCGTGAAGTTGAGGGACCAAAGCTAGAGATTCCAGCTATCACAGAGCCTATTAAGATTAAAAAGATCAATATTGGCACAGAAACAGAACCAAAGTTTGCCTCTATTGGAGACTATTGGGATGATGAAACGGTAGGACACATCGCAGATTTGTTACATGACTATCATGACTTATTTCCCACTAAGCTTATAGAAATGAAGGGAATAGTAGGAGATTTGGGAGTCATGTGGATACCTTTGAAAGAGGATGCTAGGCCAGTTAAGCAGCATCCATAAAGATTAAATCCTCGTTATAAAGAAAAAGTTAAGGATGAGATTGATAAGATGCTAGCAGCAGGCATCATTGAGCCAATAGAAGAGAGCGAATGGGTTAGTCCCATGGTTGTGCAGGAAAAGAAAACTAAAGGAGAAATCAGGATTTTTGTCGATTTGCGCAAACTCAACGACGCATCGCTTCATGACCCGTTTCTGACACCTTTTACTGATGAAGTTTTAGACAATGAGGGAAGGAAAGATAAGAGAGATCTACGAACTAAGTTTACAGAAGATGATGCCAAAGATGATAGAAAGCACAAAGGAGAAAAGAGAAAATTTGATGAGAAGATGGAGGAAGACCACAAGGCACAAATTGCTGAGCTTGAGGCTCGAGCACCAGACACACCTGAGGAAGACAAGGAAGCAAGGGTGCATGCCTTTAGACTCACTTCAACACAGATGAAGTGTCATATAGATGATGCAGAGTCATTGCTAGCTGATGCGACGAAGACATGGGCGGAGCTAGAAGAGCTCCCAGATAGACTGGATTTGTAGCAGAGCATCCAGAACATAGAAAATGCAGTAACAGTAATAAAAGAAGAATTCAAGAGCTTAGGAGCTCTTGCAAAGTTTAAGAAGACAACAGAGATGAACCGTTTGCAACAGGAAGCGCAGCGGTTGCGAGAAAAATAAATACAATTCAATAATATGCCTCAACCGTATCAGGAACAAATCACAGAGCTGGTCGATGCGGTTGAGTAGAAGGTCAAGGAATTCACTACAAGCAAAAGTGAAATTGATAGCACAGAAGACCCCCTGATTAGTCAAGTTATGCTTGAAGCGGCACAAGACAGTGTCGAAGCTATGGACAAAGATGTCGCAGGACTCAGGGAGAGATTCGCAAGGACTTCGTAGGAAGCCAAGGAGAAGCTACAGAAAGAGAAATCAGATGCCAGTGGCTCAGGGATGAGCCACAAATAAGTGTTAGGGGATTGTTGGAGCAGGGCCTCGCAAATATAGGAAAAGATGCTATATTGGAACAAGAAATTCAAAGGAATTAGTACCTAAAGCGGCCGAGAAGAGAGCTGAACCACTGCATTTAAGGCAGTGGTGATGACAGGAGAGCTCATCTACCCTCATGAATGGAGAAGGAGCAATGAGCCGAGGTATTAAAGACAAAGGACAGAAGGGGAGCGACCGAGGAAGCGGCGCCCATACCCATGATCAGCGTCGGACATCATGGAAGACTGCAAAAAGCTGCAATGTGACCAGTAAGCGGCAGTTCAAAGTACAGATAGGCCAACTGTCACATTTAGGGTTTTGGGTTACTGTTGGGATAGGCCCACAGTTTTGTATCATGGTGAGACCTTCGGGCCACCTATTTAAGCATGTATTTTGTATTATGAAGGGTTAGCTAGATAGAGAGATAGACAGACAGTTAGAGAGATAGACATTTAGATATTGAGGAAGAGTCGAGCTCTGGTTCTGAGTTCAGTCTATAGTTATCTTACTGTAACCAGCAGTCGACTCCTTGAGCATGAATGTAACAATCCGCAGGGATTGAGAGAGAGAGAGAGAGAGAGAGAGAAAGAGTATATTGTAAGAAGAAAGCAATATTAGAGAAGAGATCTAAGAGAGAAAGGCTCCCAGCTGTGTGCGTGGAGTTTCCTAGAAGATCCAAGCTGCATAATAGGTTGCAGCGGAACTGTGTTACTCTCTCAAGATATAATATAAAAATAGTTCCCGTGGACGTAGCTTCCTCCCTGGAAGTGAACCACGTAAAATCCATGTGTTGTGCGACTGTTTCATGTGATTGTGCTATGCTTATTTTCTATCTATTATTCGTTACATGAACGTTTCTTATCAGTTAATGAATGTATGTATGCTATCCTTCAGTTGTAGTAACATAGAACGTTAAATGCAAGTTGAATGTGTCGATTACTCTATATATGAGTTTATTAGTGCTTGATTCACGACAGTAGCAACTACTGTGTTAAGTGACTTCTGTATATTTAGTTCAGCGAGTTGAGTGTGATTGATGTTAAGCATGTTAAACTGTAGAAGCTTAAGCGAAGTTGTTTAATACCTTGATGAAGGTTAACTGAGCTATTATACCCAAAGAGGAAGTCTCTAGACCTTGAGAGTTGATGAGCATATTAAGGATTACTGTAGGAAATATCGCGGCGTAGAAAGGTGATATCGCACCATCGAAGGAGCTGCGGTGTGAGATATCACGAGTTAAGAGCCGAGCAAAAGAGTAAGTTTGCACATCGTCCTAGAAGCTGCGATGCGATAAGAGCCAGTCCCATAGCAGAGTCAGCTAGGAAGAGAGAAACAACCCTTGCAGAGAGATTTAGCTGGTTAAGTAGAGTCAGAGAACCCAGGATGCTGCAGAACCTGGTTGAGGAAACCTGATTCTTCAGCCAACCCATCTAAGATCACTTCGGGTGAGACTTCAGGCCGCTTTGCGGTCTGTCGCAGAAAGGGCCAGTGAACTAGGGGTTTTGTTGGTAGAATAAAGTAAATCCGGGTCTGCATGTATAAACCAACAAGTTTTCAGTACAAAAATGTGGTCTCAAGAGCTAGACTAAAGCATGCTATATTTCGGTACTATAAGATAACCAAAAAACCTGAAGGTCATAACTTTCAGTGTACATATCCCGTCGAGCCCTAGTGATGCTCGTGATAACACATAATGGCCCTTGCTACTCTGCGCAACAAGCGACCAAAATGGACCGACACACCAGTCGTGTGTCGCTAGTACCTCCTAGGGAGGTCATCTACTGAAATGTTAGGTATATCCAGTGTCAGTTTGTTGAGGTTATCCTCAAGCTTAGTCATCTTGTCATCATCCTAGCATACAAATTGAGCACCGAATTTCTTGTCGATCGGTGAAGATCCTCCTAGTTTTGCTATCCCAACATCTGCATAGTAGAAAACATGTCTCATTACCACACATAAAAATTATAAAATCACAAAAACATAAAAACATGCATTTTAGTGTCTTACTGAGATCTCCCCACTTCTCGTCCTTAGACAGGGCTAAGTCTGGATCTCCTCGAAAATCTGTGCCTGCATAGGTGTAATCCTCAATCATTGGGAGCTGGTCATCTAACCAACAAAAGAAGGATGCCCCATATTTGACCCTGGGATCCCCACCACCATGGAGGGCCATAACCTACACCCACTAGAGCATGCACATATCTCTAGATTCGAGTTCGTTTAAGTCCACTTGAGGCCTCAACAATGGAACCCACTTTAAGAAAAATGACACTAAAAATAGTACCATATCCAAATTGTTTCAACTCACCATGACGACACTTGGTAAGTTGTTCTTTGAAGGTCACTAACAAGGCTTCAGCCTAGTTAAAAACAGTTGGGGTCATTTCCTCTAAGGCATACAACATGTGAGCCCTAGATGCGTGATGTGCTCCATGGCTCCCATAAACCCTCTGCATAGTGAAGAGGACTGTTCTCAAAGGAAAGTCCCTCACATCCTTGATTGGGATATTTTTCCCAGTCATTTGGGTGTTTGAGAAACAATACTGATTGATGAGGCCTTGAGTAGTAACATCCTCGCCTAGAGGACCAGTCAGAGAGATGTGCGCTCCTCACCTAGAAATTCATGTAAGGAAGTAGATGTCTTCCACTTCCACAGTGAGTATGTGTGCACCCACCTCAAAATGATGTTGCTTAAGATTCCACATCCAGAGTATGTAGTCTAGTAACCTGATCTAAGCCTCAATGCTAGGAACTTGGAACAAATTTAGCATTCCTGAAGTGAAATTACAATGCGATGATCATTTTCTCCATGAATGTCATCTAATTCATGTTCCCTTTCTTTCCACATGACCATTTTTGCTTGTTCAACCTTCCAAACAATCAAATTGGAGGATTAAACATTATTTGCAACCATTTTAAACTCTTAAAAATATTTAGTTTGGCTGTAATCTTGATCCTTCTAGGGTAAACTATGCCACCGCACTCTCTACTTTTGGATAGAGCAGTGGCTCCACACTTT
The DNA here is from genome assembly GCA_001517045.1 of Pseudotsuga menziesii. NCBI lineage: Eukaryota > Viridiplantae > Streptophyta > Pinopsida > Pinales > Pinaceae > Pseudotsuga > Pseudotsuga menziesii. The sequence continues at coordinate 87,965 of LPNX010779554.1, forward strand.
CCTTTAAGGAAATGTATGTTGATGCAACATCGCAGTTCCCAAAAAGGAAAGGTGCGACGCCCGTGAGGCGTATTTTCCTCTGGGAAAATGACCCCAAAACACCAAAAAAATTCATGAAATAAAAAAGGAAACCATAGAAATGAAGGGGAAGAGATCAAGATTTACCTTGTCCGAATGGTTCGCTAAATGATTGATTGTAGCCTCCACAATTTGCGCACCAAGATTGCTCTCAAAAGGGCCCTTTCCTCTCCAAAGATGGGTAAAAACAACATGTTAACAATTTTTTGACTATTCACTAGTTTTATTTACCATTTTGACCTTTTAGTTATTAAATTTATTATTTTTACCCTTAATATAGTTACTTATGGTTTAATTTTTTTATCAATTTGGGGTCTAATAGTCTTTTTGAGAACTGCAGGTCATGAGGAATTGATATTTTTGGATATGAAGGAGTTTTCTTTTCGTCTTTTTTCATTATCGATCAAAACAAAAAAGCTTCCAAGTGCAATTTTAAAAATTTAGTCGTGCTCATTAAACCCTAGAACTAAGTTTTCGAGTCAACGTTTACTATTTTTTGGACTCGTTAAACCTATTTACAAAAAAGAAACCCTAATAGATTCCTCTTTAAGCTCTTTTCTGACTCTTAAAATGTGAAAATATTGTCGAGTGAACTTGTATCTTTTATGCTCGTAAAATTACTTGAAGGATCACTTTTCCGACAATAGTTTACCCCTTTTTCGGTTCATATTGACTATTTACGAAAAATGTACACTCTAGTCATTGACTAGAAGAGTTCTATAGGGTATTATTTTATACTTTTCAGGCCTCGAGGACTGAATTTTACGAAAAAGGACCTTTTAGAGTCTTCTTTTGTCTCGTTTAGACTCTCTAAACATGAAGGACATCGAGTTTCCTTTCATTAGACTCATTAAATCAAACACTAAGAGACCCTTTTTGTTGGAACAAACCCCTCCTTTCTCAGGTTCGGAAAACATATGAGAATAGAATTATCTCATGGTAAGTTACAAAGAGTGTTTGTTACCCTCTTTAAAAATTTTAAAAAGTAAAGAGGCACTCATCAATCATGATGGGGAAATTAAGGGAAGGGAACTATGTTTCATTTGCAATAATGACAGTTTTATGGTCACCTTTGAACGTGGCACCTGTTTTCATTTACTTCAAACAGTTGGGTATTCAGCTTGTCTCCGAGTTGATCCACTTTCATGAGTCATGTTACTGCTTTGAGTCTTTTAAAAGAATGCATTGTCCAACATCGCATTATGTCTTGTTATCCGCCTCGTCAGGTACATGCTGCAAAGTCTTCGGTCATGCCTCCCAATGTTCAAAGGAAAGTTGTGTTGAGAGTTACCCTCTGCAGTCAAAACTACCTTTTATGTTGTGTCAGTTACCTCTGAGTCAATCCTATGGTTACTTCATACTCAAATTTCAGAACTTTGTTCTGAGTTTTGTGTCATTGATGAGGGATTCATCATGGCTCTCCTTCAATGAGAATATTCCTGTCGACTTCAACACATATTCCAGGAATTAGTCTTAGAAAGAAGTAAGTACCTTGAGATCTGTATGCATCAATGACATATGTTCTCACTTTCAACAATAGGTTTACATCATTGGAATTTGATCAAAATATTCAATCGAGTGTTTGACATCATTCCATCTATTCACATTCAGAGGAATGTGCTAGGGTACCTCGGGGATCATTAACATTAATGGTGATCTCCCTCACACCTTTTAACCGTTTTCATAATTAACCGGTAATCAAGTGGTTTCTACCATGTTCGACTTCAAGAAATTTATTCGCATGGATATAATCATACTTTGTTGAAGATGAGATGAAGATCCTGGGTATCTGTTAAGCCTTTATTGCTTTCCCTAGGTTGTGATGGAATATTTGTATGAGTCATAGCATGGATCCACATTTGTATGTTCGTGGGTGTGCTTATATTTGCATCTGTATGGCATACATCTACATTGTATGTCTGGTAGATATGTCCAAATTTGAGTATTTCTCATGGATCTACACTGTATCATAGTAGCCATGATTGTTTATACCTCGCATGGATCTGCATTGTATTGGTCATCAACCATGTTGTGAGACATATGGATATGTATCAAAGTGTAAATGTACTGTAGGATGACCTTGGTAATTGACGAGTTCTTTTCTTTGGACTATTGGATCGAAGTGATAAATTGTTCTTACAAATCCTTTTCCTATCCTTTCCCTCCAGCCTCATGATTTGGGGGGAATTCTATTACACCTAATTTTTGTCAACATCATGTTGCGGGATAAGTATATCATTATTTGCCTCAAATTCCTCAAATAATGAAGTTGAAAATGAGTGGGGATGAGTAATTAACTAGTTTAAGCCACCACCACACTTTACCTATGTGCAACCCACAGTACCCATCTGAGCAATGCATTTTCTCCATATGCAAATAGCGGTGCCACTGGCCGCTTCTCACTTACAAGTAGCAATGCTCCCTTAGCACCACTTGTTCTCCTTGGAAAAGGCACGGTGATAGAATTATGAAGGAAAAAAAAGAATGTTTGAGAGGCTTCTCGAAGGTAGTCTTTGTGGAGCCTCATCCTTATGATTCAGGACAACTGGAGCTCGATATCCCCCATGTTAGGATCATACCTCCACCTCTCCCGTAGAATCCTCAACTTATCCTATCCTCTCATGCCTTTATATATTAGCTCACCCCTCATGGGAAAAGGAGGAAGAATGTGTTATTACATCTAAATTCTGGCCAAATTTAGTATGACTCTTGAGTTGTTAGTAGGCAAGTTTAAGGCTTTGAGGCAAGGATCCTTTGAGAAGTGTTCTCAATACCAAGGCATTGGTTGTATACTCTCCTTATTTATATTTTAATGCAAATATAGTTTCTTTCCCATAAGCATTTGTATGTTTGATTATTACGTTGTGTTTATTGTTTAACTACTTGATCTTTTACATAGGATTATAGTCCATCTTGTTACTCTCACTTGGTTTGTGTTTTGTTGTGTCTCTTGCAAGTTATCTACATAGATCAAGCACATTAAGGATCATACCTTTAAAACCCATGGAAGGTGAGCATAGTAGTTAATTCAAGAAGTTTATTTGATCCCAAGGAAAGTTTCTCTATCTTGTAGTTGTTTTGTTCTAGTTTTGAGTCTTTCAATCTAGGGAAACAACCTCAGTCAACACTGGTTGAGAATTTACAGTAATATCTATTCCTTGTTGTCTTTCTATAGGATTTGTGTGACCTCTATATTTGATTGTAGTTGCTCGATGATTGCAGGGATCATTGTTGTGTTGGCCTCCGTGTGTTGTGTCTGCTTGGTATCCTGCTCCTTTCCATCCTGTCTTGTTGGCTTGGGATGTTCATGTGCTTTTTCTTCTTCTTGTTCAAATTAAGTCTTGAACTCCTAAAAGATATTACACTTGACTAAAAAATATGGATTTGTTCCCAAAGTCTCCACTGGTGAGATATGTTCCTCATGTTCTTATTCCTCATCTGACTTCTGTTATGGTGGTGGGGAAGGGAAATTATTCTGCTTCTTCTTCTGATAAATGTACTGTTGAGATGGTATTGTCTCCCAGGATTTTGCTTCTCTGATAAGTGGGGTGATGTCCTAGGAAATCGAGAGATGGTTCCTATTCCTTGAGTCTTCTTATGGATGCTAGATTCCTTGAGAACCTCTAGATATGAATCCAAAAATGACTGCATGTATTGAAACCACTACGCAATGGATTATTTGACATCATTAACAATGATGAAAAATGTAAGGACATCTACATCAAGCATTCGTTCCGCACACGGTGTAATGAGGACATTATGTCTGGCCACCTCAAATATTGTTGCATCCTTGTATATGTCCATAGTAGATTGTGGAATCTTGAACGAATCTGTTGTAGTTGTTAGCATGTTTGTTTACCACGGCTATAACACATTGTCCACTCCAACCTAGCCTTCTTGCGTTGGCCAGTGGTGAAGAAATAGGAGCTTCACCACCATGAAGTCCTCTGGGATAAGGTGATCATACTTATAGTTGGGGGGTGGTTTCCATACCATCCCGGCGATGAGCAACAACACCTAGCTAGAATGGAAGTATGTGTCATGATCCTACACATCCAAGCAGTCCTAGAGGAACTCCCACCTTAGATACTATGTCTAAATCATGTGTTGTCCCATCGCACACTTCTCTACTGCAATTATAACCAATTTTTGGAACTCATCCTTGTGACACTTCCTTAGGATATTACAAGAAATGATATGTGTCATGAATATTACTTGGTTTTGTGATACTGCAAAGATAATAACATCATGCATCCCTCTGCACATGTGAAACTTCCTCTAGAATTTATTTGCAAAGTCATTGGCTATGACCTCGGCAGGATCCATGCCCTTGCATAGAATCCTAGAGATCCTATGGATTACCTCATATGTGATATCATTTCTTTGGTCCATCTAGAGATACCCTCCATGGAGGAGGGTAAGGATGAACCATAAGGAGGCATTGATCGACAAGATTCTCCTGAAGTGTGGAATGTCCAACATGGCCATAATTCTCAACTTGTGCAGCTATCGTGACTAGGTTTTCGGTTCCATAGTTTCATCCCCCATTTTCGTAAGCTCACCTACATGTATCTATCTACCACAAGCTCTGGAAATTGCTCTTCATCCAGAATGTTGAAGTCTTAGGTCTTCAAGATGGGGGCCTTTCCTAACAATGACCCCCTAATATCTACCTCTATTGGAATGGGGACTTTTGGCATCCGATTCTCCTTTTTTGCGTTAATCTTAATTCATTTCTTCTTCACTGATGAAGTATTTTCCATATATATGCACTTAATATGTCACACACTGAACTCAACTCAAGACTAACTAACTTTTCTCACTACATAACATAGTTGACTCAAATTCACCTTGTAACTCTTGCTTCAACTCTTCACCTTCTTGGTAAATTGATGCTTCCTTCATATTCCTTTGGTCTTCTTATACATAGGTGTGATATGAAATCCTTCCTACCCACATGTTACGTCCGTAACTACCTCCCCATCATTTTTCTTGTCCCGGTAAAATATGGGTTCCCTTGATGATTTTCATACCTTGATTGTGTGTTGTTTTCCCCTCAAAGTGGGTCAAGTGTCCTTTAAAGACTAGGATTTTCTTGGGAAGGAGGAAAAATCTAATTTCTAAGACCTTAAGCAAGTTTGTAGGTTTTTTTTTTTGTGGACAATTTTGACAAGTTTTGTTGCAACGACGACATAAATTGTTCAAGAGTGCTGCAACAATGGATGGACTCACCGAGATCTACTGCAAGGACNTTTTTTTGTGGACAATTTTGACAAGTTTTGTTGCAACGACGACATAAATTGTTCAAGAGTGCTGCAACAATGGATGGACTCACCGAGATCTACTGCAAGGACGACTCATCCTACCCAATTGAGCCGCAATGACGATGCAATTTTTTGAAGAAATCCACAATAGTGGTTTAGCTCACTGAAACCCATCACAACATTGACATGAGTTAACCAATCATCCTGCAATGGTGGTACAACTAATGGTGCAAGGATGCAACAAGAAACCTATCTTGTTATCTCCCGCCACAATTATGTTCCTTTGAATATGTTGCAGTGAAACTTGAGTGTGAAGGTATCAATAATTAGTGTAACTCATCAAAGGGAGTCACAAAGACAAATATCACATAGATCATGTTGTGGTAGTGACGTAACTCAAGGAGCAGGACTGCAAAGGGTGATGTAACCCATGAAAATATCCTGCAACGGGTGGTGAAAATTGAAAAAGGAGGCCACAGAGTGCATACAAACTTATGATAAAGGGACAAAAAGGGCAATGAAGTTTGAGAAAGCATGCCACATATAGAGGGTGTATTCCTCACTCCTTGTGGTTGCATGGATAAGTCATATGGAGGAGAGAGTGGCTAAGCATAAGCCCTAGTGTTCTATATAAATAGACCCCCCCTTTTCTTTCTCACAATACATATTCATACTTGTGTTTAGGAATCAAAAGCCATGAATCCACCTCAATGAGTGTACGCATCAGCCACTTGTCGTTTGAGTAGTGAACCAAACAATCACTTGCTCCTCATTATCATTGATTGGGATTGGTGTTGGTTTACGTTTCAAATTATATGTGCATAACTTGGTGGGGGGGGGGGATTCCATGGAAATTTATGTCTCATTTCACTAATGGACCAACCTCTAAGTCCAAACCCAAGTGCCTTTTCGTTTAAATACCCTAGTGTTATGTATAAATAGAGCCCCCATATTTCTTTCTAACAATACATATACATACTTGGGTTTAGGCATCGGAAGCTATGAAGCCACATCGATGAGTGTACGCACCGACCACCTGTCATATAAGCAGTGAACGAAACAAGGTAGGTACCAGTTTCTCCTTGTGCCCACTAATTGGGATTGCTGTTAGTTTCTGTTTCAAATTCAATGTGTATAACTTGGGTGGGCTCCATGGAAAGTTAAGTCTCATTTCACTTTTGTACCAAACTCCAAGTCCAAACCTGTATGCCCTTTCATTTGAATTCCCTAACCTTGGAGTTGAAACCAAGCTGACATGGAAACTTGGAAAACCCCAATAGGTCATTGTGCATATACACTGGTCACATAGAAATCGAAGAGTGGTTTTTAGGGATGGCTAGTTCGCCCTCAATAAGGTCGTGCCTTCACTTGCCTCAAACCTCACTCTGATGAAATGAAAACCCTACTCGACATATGCCCAAGTGGTCAACCAAGATAATATCTCATTTATGATTCAGTTCCTGGACTAAGTGCGCCTCTAGGTTAAACATTTATCGCTAACCCAGTCTTGCAAATTTAAGCATGATGAAGTCTTTCTTCTTCTTTGCCCCATGAGACCTTATTTCATGCAGTTTTTTTAATGCAAACAGTGTGTTGGTCATGCAGGATAATATTCATAGTGCTGGTTTAGCCACTGGGTTGAAAGTAATTATTTTGATGGGGAATCCCATCTAGGTCCAAATACCCCTCTCAACAAATACTATCTTAGGATAGCTGTAACTAATATGGAAGGAACCATGAAAATAAAAGAGGATTGAATTGATTATTTTACTTGCATGATATCTCTTTTATCATTATAGTTTCATAGCCTATATTTCATTGACAATGATATTGCTCCATATAACTCGCAGGAACAAATCACGTTTCTTAAAAAGACTTGGATGCAATTAAAAAGACTTGGATGCAATCAAATACTATCCAAGAAGTGTCATCTGGTGACAAAATGATAGAGAATGCGAGAACCACCACTCTCCTATGGCAATTCTATGACACCAAGAGCACCACTAGAGTTGATCCTGAATACAGATGGGATGAGATGTATCAGTTTGTTTGTGTGGAAGAGTACAATTTGGAAAGCATAGATGAGATCCCATTGTTCTAGAACAAAAGGCATTCTGAGATTCTACCATGAGAAAGTACTATAAGTTCCCAACACTAGAGAAAATCCTTAAAGATGAATGGATGCATTCAATTTAGATTAATTATGTAACCTTCATCAAACAGGCTTGGCTCCTAGATAAGCAATTTTGACAAAATGAGAATGACACATACAACATCAAGTCACTAAGGTGGCCCTATAGGATACCACAACTCTTTTATGTTGGTTATACAGAGAAGCATATGTGATCCAAAAAATGATAGGATCTACTAACACTTGAATTTGCTTGTGAATTCTTAAACCAATTAACTTGTAAAAGGGCTTTAAAATACCGATCTTATCAAAGGCTTAAAAATAACAAAAATAATTTAGATGAATAAGTGATGCAAAACATAAGAATGTGGAGATTATATGATAATGGATTTTTTCCCTGATGGACTATGTCTATGGGTCTAGCTCCAATGAGGACAAATCTAATTAGTCTTCAAAAATATTTGAACAAGTACAAAATGCCTTCATCCTTCAAGTTGCTTCGAAAAGAAGACTTAGGACTTCAATCATAAAGCCTCTTACTCTCAAACTCCCCAAGAGTGGCTAAAAATCCTCTTTACAAAAATAAGGAAACTTACAAAGCTTTTACAAAGGCATAATGGTATCTTACCATTCTCTCCTCAAAAGCTTCAATGCCTCCATTGCCAAATTACATTGGTTTATATAGCCAACGTTACATAACCCATCACCAAATTCCATGGGATTTGATCCCAAACTAAATTGGATAAAGATCCACTTGTTAATGGATAAAAAAATTATAATCCCAAAATATATGGCAATTTAGACCCATTTATTAAAAACAATGCAAATTATTAAAACATTTGTGCAAAGGGGCGCCCATATTTGGGGATTAAATCCTCTTCAAACCAAACTTAAAATAAAATATGCATCCTTCCCTTAACAAGTGGTATGCTTGGCGTATTGGTTGAAAACGTTGGCACTATTGGAGTAGGTCATGGGTTCAAACCCACATACCTCTCCTCTTGTTGCAATTTTGGTTGGCATATATATGTGGTGTTGGTTGTTTCTTTGGCTGCTGGTTCGATGCTGGTTTGTTACCAGGTTGCAATGTTAAACCATAACACATGGGGCCAATGTATAAGCCCTCCGTCTCACCCCTTTTTAAAAATAGACAACATTGCAACTTCAAATAGAAGTTACAATCCATATGGTCAATAACCATTATTTGGAGGGCACAACTAGGCAGACGACTTTGGCGGAGGAAAGGTCAGGGGTTCAATCCTCCTTGACTCCCATATTTTTGGTAAGCCATTCTGCAACGTGGCCAATTGGATTGCCACGTGGATACCTCTGATTGGTCCACCTAGATGCTACCTGTATGCCATGTATCTACCATGTGGTTTCCATGTCACCACCCTGCTGACTGTACATGGTGTTGTAATCTCACAGATCACATAAAGTTACCAATAATACACATAAGAATCATATAAACATACATAGATAAGAGACAAGAACAGGTAATGGAACAACATATTATATTATAGAATCACATGAGGGTCCATACATATACAAAACTGAACCAAGTTCTTAACTGGCTCAACATCCTAATATATATGATTTACAAAACGGTTATGAGTAACTACTTGTCGGTTCGGTCAACCAACAAGACCTTTGGAGGCCAACCTTAATATCCGATTAGTCGGTTAACTCGACTAGTCAGTTCACTGACTAGCTCCTCCAACATCTCCCCCAGGAACAAAATGTTTCTTCATCTTGAAGAAACAAGGGAGGTACTCAACAATTTGCTGTTTGAAGTAGTTACTACTTTTGCTTTGTCCTCATGGGCAGTGTAAACGAATGGATGACCATTTCTGAACACAGACTTCTACAATAGCTTTATCCTTGATGGCCAGTTGGTGTTGAAACTCTGTCCAACTGCATAGAGCATTTTGGATATCAATGGTCAGGGTTGTGAGGCTTGACAAAGTCGACATATTCTCTTGAATGGAATAGTCTGTGATGTTTTCCAAGTCAGGTCCCAAATACTGAGCCTTTTCATCTGCTGTATCTAATAATCTTTTCATTTGTGGGTAGATCTTGTCGAGTGTGTTGATTCTTGGGAGTGCTTGGTTCGTCCATTGATGCGCTTGTTTTTCTAACTTTTCTGTTTCTAATATGATCTGGTCCTTGATTGTACTTCTCATGGTGTCATCCAGACCTTGTTGTTTTTCTAAGTTTTGGATGTGCTCATGGGTCTATAGGGCATGCTGGAATACTTGTCCATAATAGGTGTACCAACTTCATAGGACTTATTCTATGGTGATAGACTCTTCTAAGTGGTCCTGCAATACCTTGTGTGCCTCAAAAAATGTTGTGTACTGCTGCCTTAGTAGCACAGAAGTTTATTCCTTTTGTTCATCTCTCTTACTTTGCAGTTGTGTCTGTAGGTTCGACACGACACTTTCAAATAATTGGTATGCTCTTTCCAATGGTTTGTCGGTGTCAGTCCCATCTGTCCCTAGTAATACTGTTTGTGTTAAAGCCCTGCATTTAGTCAGGAATTCAACTTGTTTTGTTTTCATTTTTTCATTTTTTTCTTGTTTTGTTCGATTTCTTGTTGATGCTTCTTTGGTGAGTGCTTCCAGGAGTCGATCCAACTCCCCATCTTTCAGCTTTGGTGTTTCTACTGCAGAATTTGATCCCAGTTGATGAAGGTGGATAACTGTCAGTGTTTGTTTTTTCTGTTGTTCTTCTTTTTCTCTTTTCTCTTGCTTTTATGATTAGACTTATGGATCACTTCTGATCTCGTTGGTATTGATGTTGGTTGCTACTGTGGTGTTTGGTGGTCTTTAGTCGGTGGATTCTCAGTCGACTGAACTTATGCTATGGTGGGATTAGCTTGTTGGGTTTCTAGGATGGGGTTTGTGGTTGTTTGTGCTTCTAATGGTGGTGGAGATGGTGGTTCTGGATTGTGATGAGACTCTGGTTCTGGTGGTGGTGGTGATGGTGAATGGTCTAGAGTTAGAGGGGTGGTCAGGAGATTTTTCGGTATGGATTCTTCGAATTCTGTTTGAGGGTCAACAGGATTTTCAATTCCTTCATCTTCCATGAGGTTGTCGATTTTAGCATCTAATGCTGCTTGATTACCTTCGAGGGCCAGTAGTCCCCTCCCTGCCTCATTGACTGGACTATTTTGGAAGGTTGGTGTAAATGATGAGATGTGGGTGGCGACTACGGTGGATGTCGGGTCAGTACAATGATTTGATAAGTCCTATGACTGATGGTGGCGATGAAGTTTATGGAATGAGGCTTTGTCAGGCATATCTTGACTCGAAAAGTTTGTGGGTGGTGTTGATCTGCTGGGTTTTAAGGAATAAATTTAGAAAATTATTGATAAATTGTTGAAGTTAAACATCTTTATCAATTTTTTCCTTAAGGGTTCCAGGGATAATATCATTGTAGCTTGGTGATATGGCCATGGCTGACTCTAGTGTTATATTAGTCAGAGAAGGTCTTGGTGAGTCTGGGGTTAAATCGATAGAATCTATTACAGGTGAGGTAGTAGTTCTTACCTTCTTCAGCCTGCCTTATTTTGCTCATGACTTGACAAACTGCTTGGATTGGGTCTCGACTAATACCTTGTTTTTTTCAGCATCCTCCAGAATGTCGGCAGCAGTAGCTAGGAGTTCTTCCTCATCTTCTGAATCCTCTGATAAGATAAGTTTATGCTTCCCCTTCCCTTTTCCTTGAGTTCCTTTCTTTTTTCTTGAGGTTGCTATTTCCTTAGCTATTTTGCTCAAATTTTCTTTTGTCATAGAATACTCTGGGTTATCCGATAGACTATCTTCCTCTATCTGTTCTTCTCCTTCCTTCCGTTGTTGAGTTGGGACGATAATGTTTTGCTTTGTCAGTGTGACCGGCTGCTGTTCAGTCGGTGCATTTTCAATTTGGAGGGGTTTCCCCCCCTCTGTCGGAGTGTCCCCTGAGGTGAAAGTACTAATATGAAGGTTGAATTCATAGTCTTCCTCCTCTTGGTAGGTCAATGGCTCTATAATGACTTGATTATTTTCTTTTGCAGCCTCTGATATGGGGATGTCGGTTTTGGTCTACCTAGCCAACTCTGTGAAGATCTCCTCGATTGCTCGATAGTAGCCAAGTGGCTTTGCCTTTGCTGTAGACCCTTGCTAATGCCATACTGCTATGTGGTCTAGTTCTAGTTGGATGTGTGCTGTAGGAGGCTGACGTCTTTAGATGTTTTGAGGCACCCTCCATCCGGCTGTTTGGATTTTCAGGTTTTGAAACCAGTGTTCCAGGAATAATTTTCCTTCTTCCTGTTCTAGAGGGGTTCTAGCCATTGAAAATAGCTTAAAGCACCACATATAAAACCTGGTTTTCTCCAAGAAGTCTTTGTGCCCGACTGGACATAGGTGGTACATAGCTATCCATATTAAGAGTGATGGGAATCTGATCATTGCACCTGATTCCTGGAACTTCTCACAGATGGATTTGAGTATGTCGGCCATGTATTGGGCCCAATGGTATACCTTTCCCGTGCTTGCTATGCAATTGAATACCTCCAACATGTCGATCTTCAAGTCACAGCTGCATCCTGTGATAGTTAGACCGGTGGACATGATTTTGGCCACCATTTTGGGTGTGGTAGCTTGGACCTGCTCGATTATTAACCCTTTTGAATTTTCCCCTGTCGGTGTTCCTGTTAGTCTTTCGACTAATCCTTCCTTGATGCCTACAGGAACAGGGTCACCTTTGCTGGACAACCCAGTGAGTTTATAAATGGTTTCAGCTGATATTTCCACCGGTGTGTTGATGTAAAACTTCCCATTGTGGTACCGGATGATTATGAATTTGACAATAGTTTCCTTCATTCCTGCAAAAATTGCCATGAGCAGTGCATTCATAAATTTCATAATTGTGCTATGATTTACCTTCTCCGCTTCCTCTGTCATTTTTTACTTTCCCCAGTAAGCCCATTCTTTGATTTTTGTCCAGTGTTTCTCCCACAAACCTTCCTACACTTTCACGTTTTTAATGTTCTTTAATCGTTTTACTAGTGGACTTACGACGGATTCCAACTCTTTTATTTTGGCTTTCGTGGCTCTGGTTTGTTTTTGGGCCATTTTTTCGGTTTTCTATTCGACTCTCTTGGTAGTTTATTTTCTCAATGGGGTCTGGTAATTCTATCGCTCTAGATCTTGATGAAACAATATGTGATTTTTGACTGGCGTAGTATTTATAGGCGAAGCGAATTGCAATCTTGTCGATGGTGTTATTAATGGCGGATTTGATGGTAAAGGACGCTCTAATGAAGGCTGAGTTAATACGTCCTGGTTTCGGTGCTCCCTCTGACTGTAGTCATGATGATTTGATTTGATGTTTTGATCCTCTTGTTGATGATGAAGGTATGGTTGATCTGTGGCAGGTCGATGGTAAAAATGTTGTTTATTTGCGAATGGTCTACTACGCATGTCGAAGTTCATTTTGATTTTTCTTGATTCTTTTTGGGGTTTTAGGTTTTTGATTTTTATAGTTTTTTGTAACAGTTATAAAACCGTTTTTCTCTTCTTCTTTTTTTAGTTTTGGTACCATTTTAGGCGGGCACCATTTACCAGCTTCCGAAATACTGTGCCCTGTAATGTTCTCAGTCGAACTGATCCATTGGCATTGATTTCTTTGATAATATATGGTCCCATCCATTATGTGTGTAAATTTTTAGGTTTTTGTTTCACTCAACTATTGTATAATAATGCAAGATCTCCGACCGACAAATTCTTATTTTTAATTTTTCGGGCGTGCCAAGCCTTCAGTTGCTTCTGAATTTCTTGGTGTTGTATAACAAGCAGTCAGTGTTCTTCTAGTTTGGATAATTGCTTTAGTCGATCCTTTCTTGCTTCTTCAACATTGATATGTAAGATGTCAGCTATCATCGGTGTCTGCTTTCAAAAATGTAAAGGAATGACTACTTCTTGGCTGCAAGCTAGTTGAAAGGGTGTTTGGTCGGTTGAGCGTTTATATGCTGTTCTATATGCCCATAATACTGCAGGGATTTTTTCATCCCTGTCATCTTTGTCAGTATTGCAGATTTTATTTAGACCTCTTTTCAATGTTTTGTTGAATGCTTCTATTGCTCCATTCGATTGAGGGTGATAGGATGTGCTTCGTCGATAGTCAATTTTGAACTATTCTATCAATGCTATGATTGTTTTATTGATGAAGTGTGATCCTTGGTCACTGATTAAGGTTATCGGAGAACCAAACCTAGTGATAATGTTTTCATATATGAATTTAGTAGCTACCTCACTAGAACAAGTGTTGACAGGTTCTGCTTCTGCCCATTTAGTGACATATTCAATTGCTGTTATAATATATCTTGCACCTGTCCTTTTTGATAAGACTGGAAATGCACCTATAATGTCGGTAGCCCATATTTCAAATGTGAGGCTTGGGTTTACTGATATTAAAGACATTTATGTACTAGGTAGTAGTTGACCTAGACATTGGTAGCGATCACATTTGCTCACAAACTTTTTACAGTATTTGTATAGTGTCAGCCACAATAGCCTTGATTGATGGATTTTCTTTGCAGTTGTATCCGACTGAAAGTGTCCTCCTACTGGTCCATAGTGTGCTTCATGCATAATGTTTTCTTGTTCATGTTCTAACACACACCGATGGAGTACTTCGTCCAAACCCATTTTATATAAAAATCCATTAATAAGGCTATATGGTGCAACTTTCATGGCTAAAATTTGTTTCTTTTTTGTGCTCATTCCATCTGGTGCTTGACCATTCTCTAAAAATTGAGCTATTTCTTCCAACTCTGCAGGAATATCTTCTATTTGGAATAGATGTGCATCCGGTAGGTCATCTTCGACTCCTGTCGGCTCCTCCCCCATGTCAATTCTTGACAAGTGGTCGAGTCCGACATTCAATCGTCCTAGTCAAACTACTACTTCGAATTCAAATTCTTCGAATAGCAATAGCTAATGACATATTCTCCCGTGGTGCAAAGGTTTATTGACAAGGTATTTTAATGCTTGATGATCTGTATAGAATATGAAGGGGTTAGCTAGTAGGTAGTGTCGATGCTTTTGAAGAGCAAAGACCATCCCTAGTGCCTCCCTTTTTGTCGTGGAGTAGTTGCGTTCAAATTTGTTTAATTTTATACTACTGTATATGATTGGGTAATCCATGCTGTCTTCACCAGGTTGTGTCAATATCGCTTCTATTGCTAAGCTTGAGGCATCAATATGCACATGGAATTTGATCGACCAGTTCGGGAATCGAAGAATGGGTGCTTCGACTAATTTTCTTTTTAATGTGTCGAAGGATGTGTCACATTCTTCTGTCTAGTTAAACTTTTGATTTGATCTTAACAGTTCTTCCAGAGGGTATGTCATGTTAGAGTAGTGCTGAATGAATTTTCTATAGTACCCTATATGTCCTAATAGTACTCTGACCTATTTTGGGTTCACTGGTGGTTTTAAGTTGAGGATAATTTTTATCTTTACAAACTTGACTTTGATACCTTCCTTGCATACAATATGCCATAATAGGATTCCTATAGGGGTTAAGAATATGCATTTTTTATATTGAGAGATAAATGAATCTGTCGGCAGCGTTCTAGCATAGGCCTTAACCATTTACAGTGGCCTTTCAGCATAGAGTAGATCGTCTAGTCATCGAAGTATACTGCCATTGTTTTGTAGCTGTATTCTTGAAATGTCTTGAAAACTATTCTTGAAAACACTGTAGGTGCATTTTTGAAACCCAATGGCATGAATTTGTAGGAAAATGAACCAAATTCACATATGAAGGTTGTCTTTTTCTGATCTTCTTTGGATATTGGCACCTGATTATACCCTAAAAATCCATCCATAAATGAATAACATTCATGCCCTGCGACTTCGTTTAGGATTTCATCAGCGTATGGAGTTAGGAATGGATATGTTAAGGTAACCTTGTTGTATTCATGAAAATTGACACAGATTCATAGTTTTTTTGGGTCGTGTTTTTTTGGTTGGAAGACCATTGGGCTTGGCCATTCCAACTGGTCGATGGGGTAAATTATTCTGGCTGTAAGCATATTGTCGATCTCCTTTTTGACTATTTATTTATATTTATGTGCCAACTTATAAGGTCTTTTCTTGACAAGTCGAGCATCAGGTTTGATGTCTATCTTCATTTCTCCCATTTCTGCTACTAATCATTTTAAGTATTTGTAGTCTCGTGCAAATACATCTTGAAATATTTTAATAAGTCGACGATTTCTGTGGTTTTTTCTTCGCTCCAATAGTCGCCAATTCTTTCCATTTTCGGTCTATTATCGTTAGAGATGTCAATTTATTTAGTTTTTACTTTTGCATCCATCCATTCTGGTGCTTTACTTTCATTAATCTATCGAGTAACTTCTTTGAACTATGAAAATGTTGCTGGAAAGTATGCTGCTGTCATTCAGTCGGTGTGATTTTTGTTAGTCTACTCTATTTTGAATATCATTTTAATTGGTTTGATTGTTTTCGGGTGGTCACCTTCCATTGAAAACTCCTCCCATCTGTGTGTTCATTTTCTAATTGGAGTCTTGTTGACTTTGGTATTTTCTCGAACCAAATGTTATAGCATGCTATATTTTGTTGGATTCTATTTTGTGTCGATTCATTACTAGTCGGTTGTATAAATGTTTTTATCTGTTTTGTAGCTTTGACTAGTTCTGTGTCTTCTGGTATAAAGCTAAAGTCCTTAATGAAATTTTCTCTAAGTTCATTCCATAAGAATGTTTCGCTTCGTGCCTCTTCCATTTTATACCACTTGTTAGGTAGGTTATCTAATGTCGAGGGAAACAGGTGTCGCCATATACTTTTGTCTTTGTAACCAAGTCTTCTCCACTCCATTTCACATATTCGTATATGCTTTTCTAGATCTTGTCCTTGGGTGAAGACATGTATTTGTGCTTGTTTTGTTAGCTTCCTTCCTCTGAATCTTTCTACGAAGAAATTTGACGCTGTTGTCCACGTTTGTAGTCTCGACTGATGGGTGTCCCACCATTGAGCATCTTGTCCTATAAACGTTTCGAATAGGCTTTGAAGTCTGCCATGTTCACCTAGATTCTCAGAAACCTTTCTACATGGAGAACTGGTGATTCTCTTTCTTTATACCGAAGGATCTGTTTATTATCTGTTTTTATTAGTGCTAATGAGGGGTATTCCCTTATTCTTTTCTCAAATATTTTTGAATGGTCGATATAGAAAAGCATTGTCAAGTTGATTTCTTTTGGATAGCTTGAATGGTCGAGCAACCTCTTGCTTATGTTTCATAATTTTTAATCTCCCAATCGTATAATTCTGCGTCTAAATTATATCCAATCGAGTCCTGGTTCCCGAGATGAATTTCACCATAATTATTGGGTTCAGTATAGTCTTTGTTATTGTGTATTTGGTATAGTTGTCGAATGTCAACTTCATCATCACTAGGTTTAGTCTAAGGTTCTCCTTGGGAAGGGTGAATGGGGATAATGACTTTCTATCTGTTCCCTTTTAATTTTATTCTTTCCTTGTCTAAAGATATTGATGCTTTCATTTTTCTTCCCCATGGTCGACCTACCAAGGCTGGGAAGAAGCTAGATCCTTCCTTAGGGTCGATAATTTCAAAGTCGATCTTAGTCAATATGCCTTTTATCATTGTATCGACATTTCTCCAAATCCCAATGGGTTCGATCAGTCCTTGGTCGGCTAATTTGAGGTATATGCCTGACTCGTTTAGGCGAGGTCTGCCCAACTGCTCCCAGGTATCTCATGTAATAATATTTACTTGTGAACCGAAGTCAAGAAGGACTTGTTGAACATGATTTCCTTCAATTTCAAGATCAAAAAGTGGATCATCATCACTCTTGTCTTTTTGATTCAAACTGCATATATTTCTAGTTTGTTTATCTGTATTATTTTTGTGCTTCATATTATATAATAAGTCAAATGAATTGAGACATCGATTTATCATTCTATATTAAATTGAATAGTTCTTCGAGTGTGTTTTTTCATCTGTCATCGAATGCTTCCTGTCTAGCAAATTCCTAAAACATGTTTGACGCATCGTTATATAATTGTTTTTGTTTTGTTGGATTGGGGTAATCATTTTTTTCTTTAATTTTGCTTATGCGTGGATTATCATTTCTGATTTTCATCCCTTGTCGAGTTACTATATGTAGGTTCTTTGTATGTATTACATCATGTTTCTAAACACACAACAAGACATTAACGTTTTTATTTTTATTAATCTTGTCAAGCATGGTGGGACAATCCTCTAGTGAGTGATCGCCCACACCACAGCTAGTACAAAACTTTAGATCAGTTCTATCGTTGTATGGTCAGTCTGCGTAGTGGTGTCCTTCTTTATAACATGTAAAGCACTAGATGGGTCGTCATGGTTGGTTGTCATGATTTCCAGAAAATCATCCTCGACCTCCAAATCTTCCACGACGATTGTCAAACTGGCGCTCATACCGACGACCTTCATATCTTTGATTATTTGGCTTGTTTTGATCATTACTCCTTGGAATGTTATCATTATTCTACGCGACTGCATTTGTTTGGTAGACTGCTTGATAGTTTTGTCGATTCTTCAGGTTTAAATGGTAGTCGACCGTTGCGTGACTCTTTAACTCACAGATTACGCACCAAGATGCTTTTCCATTTTTCATGTTATATGGGAAATCTTTCGTTGTATGCTCTCCATGTTCTTGGAAAATGTCGCAGAAGCATTTTGTTTGAACAAAATGAACATCTTGTCGATAATTATCTTTAGTGTGTCCGGCCATGGAGCACTTTGTCAACTAGACATCCTAATTTTTGAGGTTCAACTCTTTCAAATATTTTTGCATGATTTCTAGTTGTTCTTCCAGCCTAGTATCGACGGGATATGCTGGGAAATCCTCATCCATCTCTACCTGCATAGCTTTGGTAAGTGTGTCTTCATATGTTTTAAATGTCTCCAAGCTTATATGCCACCGGATTTTCTGTGGCAGGCTTGTAAGAAACCACTGAATTAATAATTGTTCATCAATTACATAGTCTAGTTGGCTCAGGAGGTCCTTCCATCTCTTATCATAGTCCTGGACGGACTCTGCTGGTTTCTGAGATGTCATCTTCAGCTTCTTTGCTGCCAGATGCTTTGCATATGGTGTTTTAAAGAAAGATAAGAATCATGCTTTAATGTCATCTTTGGATGCTTGGGGTGTTCTCTCGATATAAGTCATAAACCAAGTTAATGCTCTTTTTTATAAAGCACCGGCGAACTGCGCCATCTGTCGTTCTTCACTTGTAACTTGATTTCCCTCCCATGTTGACTCACAGATGAACCAGTGTCGTCTGGGATCTTCGTCATCCTCATAGAGGGGGATATGTGCTGAGTCATGACCCATGTCAGTGTCGACGTCTCCAGGAGGTGTCGGTGGTGGGGGTAGTGGGTTACTCTGTGTATCTCTTTGTTCACAACTGTTGTCGACAGAACTTTCGTTCCCGTCGATCGTTTTGTTTGTTGTTTCTTCTCCCACAAGTAGTCTATTCGGGTTGAATTCTTCTGTTTTTTCTCCAACTGCACTAGTTTTCTCATGGATCTGATTGGTCGGTGTCTTGTAAAGCTGTGTTTGGCAGGGGGGGTGCTCCTTCATGTCCGGGGTAGAGTAAATGAATGCTTCGGTTGGACTAGTACGCCTGAAGTGTAACCCAATTTCCTTCCTCTGGTATATGGATCACTAAATGATTGACATCATTTACTTTGTCATCTAGTCATCTCCATATACTGAAATCACCAGCTCTTAGTCGCGGGTCCTCTTCGACAATGGCATGCATTCGGGTGCTCGGATTTATCGGAGACGAAGGTCTTACCTCCTGGGGAATTTCTAGTTGGAGAGCTTCTTGCTGCTCTATCCATAAATATTTTTCCATCGGTGACACTTCTTGATCTACGCCTTCCTCCTGTCGGTCATGACTGGACTGCGGTGGATTTTACTCATGCTCTGTCACCCTGGCAACCATTCTTCTTTGGATTGCTATAGCTTGATCTCGTACTTCCTCCCTTCTTTTCTGCCTCTTCTCCCTTTCTATATTTTGTAGGTATGATGCACATTTATTAGTCACTGTCCACTCAATTTCCTTCTTAGGTCGACTTTTCATTGCTGGTGGTGGTATTTTCTCAGACCAACTAGAATCCTTCTACTCTGCCCCCAACCACATGACCAGCTACCCCCCCATAGCCTACTCGATGCTTTAGTAAGCCCAGATAGTTTTGTCTATTTATTCAGGAAATACTCCCACTCCCTTTCTGCAATAAATCTTTCCTACTTCTTCTGTTTTTCCACCGAGTTAGAATTTGGTGGCAGTTTGCGTAGTGGTGGACGAGGTTCTATGATATGGCCCACTCCCTTCTCGATCAGGAATTTGAAAAAAAGGGTCATTAAATAGCAAAGAAACTACTCGGTGAAGTCCGCATAAAACTTTCTCTCAATACTTTCGACTGGGACTCTTTCCTCCATGGCTTGTTCTTCACAGAATTCACCTGTGATCTTTTCAAACCACTCTGACAGGTTTGTTCGTCCTCCTCGAATTAGCTTCTCCAGTAAATCTTGGTCTTTAATTGCTTCCATCTTTTTCATCCAAAAGTTTTTTCAACAACTGAGGCACCGACTCTACAAACTTCTCATGTGTTTCAATGAAGAATTTCTCCTTCGCCTAAGCAATGGTCAATCTGTTTCTTCTCGTGTAGTTTTGTAAGTAATTTGCAATCTTACGCTCCCGCCAATTCTTAATCTCTTGCTCTGATATCATTGACGTATGGTCATGTCATTCGTATATGTACTACCGACAACGGAACTAATGTTGTAATATCATAGATCACATAAAATTACCAATAATACACATAAGAATGATATAAACATATAAAGACAAGAGACAAGAACAGGTAATGGAACAACATATTATATTATAGAATCACATGAGGGTCCATACATATACAAAACTGAACCAAGTTCTTAACTAGCTCAACAGCCTAATATACATGATTTACAAAACATCTATGAGTAACTACTTGTCGATTCGGTCAACCGACACGACCTTTGGAGGCTGACCTTAATCTTCGATTAGTCGGTTAACTCGACTAGTCGGCTCACCGACTAGCTCCTCCAACACATGGCATGTAGTTGCCATGTGGTGCTCATACACTGGTCCAATTGTCCTGCACCCTTCCATGTGTTTTTCTCTAAGTGTGCCGCATCAGCACCATACAAGCCACATGTCACCCTTACAGTGATTCCATGTGGCTCCCCTTTTTCCACTTTTTCCCGTTTTACCGAAAGTTCAAAACTCAATAACTTTCCCATTCGGAGGTAGTTTTGCATGAAACGAACGTCACCAGAAATATCTTGTTGATATCTATGCAGATGCAAGCTTTATTTAATAATTTGAATACTTTAATTTTGATCAATATCAAATATCCTCTTCGATCAAACCTTCCCAGTAAAAATATTTTGGACCACCAAAAGCATGTTTTCATGCATAATTCAAGAGAGGACATGTTCATCTCACTTGTCCTGTATCAATTGTCCATTATTATTGGAACTTGTACATTTGATTCATCATAATAACAATAAACACTGCACTAACATTCTTAAGTACATTAATCCCCTTTTCAGCCAAATCTACATTCAATATTATTGGAACCAACCATATATTGCTGATTAGTAGAAAGTTGAATATCAAAATTGAACATATGAAATGGATTGTACCCATATCATGCTTATGTTTTATCATATGAACACTATCAACATTGATAGATTTATTGTGATGCAATTAAACTTCCTTTTTATGCTTAGGATTCTTTTCTTCCTTAAATTGCATAGACATAAGTGCCAAATTTTGACTTGCATTAACGACCCTTTTCAGTTGTTGTGTAGTTCCCAATGGTCTATAATTTTTAAATGAATGCGATTGCACTATATAATCAATTCATTTGTTAAACAAATGATACAAATTATGTTCTCTATATAAAATTTCCTTTTGATCATATACGTATGGGCTACCCAACACAATTCCACAAATATCTACTGGAACCACATCAGGTTCAACTTCATTTAGAAACTTGGATGTTATTGCAAACTTTAGATCACATTGATTTGTTACTTGTAATCTCTTATCTTTGTGTACCCAACCTAATGGATAATTTTTCCTGTGTGGTTTTTTTGTTAATCCCAACTACTTAACTACTTATTTTGAAATGAGATTAGCTTGGGATCCACTATCTATGAGTGTGTCAATCTTAGTTTGTTTTGTAATTACCCTTATATGAAACAATGCATTCCTTGTTCTATTCTTAGAATTGACATAATCTTTAGAAGTAGTAGCACATGAAAAACCAATGTTAGAATCATTACCAACAATATCTTTACCTTTCACACCTATGATTATTATCTTTGTTTCGTCCTCATAATATGATCCAAAGTCCTCAACGATAATCGTGGCCTTTTTCTTCTCTTTCCGATCCTTAAACCACTTCGGTTTTAATTTGGGGATGTAGTATCCAACACTTTGCTTCTTCCTTCCCTTGCTTTTGAAAATGTGACATGTAGGCCTCTCATCACCTTTCCTCACTATAATTGTATGCTTACCTCTCCCTTTTCCCTTACATTCTTTTGATTGGCGGGATTCAACTGAGGAAAAGTTATCATGAGCATTCTTCCCTTTGGATACAATGTGTGTATCTTGCACACATACCTCATCAAGGTTAGTAGGATTAAACATAAGTATTGTATGATGTAAGTAACTATGTAATTCTCCAATAAACTTGTGAAGGGTTTCTTGATTGTAAATAGGTATACCCGAAATCAAAGCTCTCTTTCTAAATTCATGAGTGTATTCTTGTACATTACGACCTTTACCTTGCCTTAAGTTTTTCCAATCCATCATGGCTTTTTGCATGTAGCCGAATGGGTAGAATTGCTTTTTTAATGCAACAGTAAATTCATACAAGGAAGAAATAATTTTTCCTTTTGTAAGGAGGTCTTCTTGTCTCTTACTCTCCCACTGGATGAGTGCAGTGCCTCCACGATCCAGAGTAGCCAATTGGATCTTTGTACTATCATATGCAAGCTTCTAGATCTTGCAATACATCTCAATCTTCCTGATCCAATCGTCCAATTTTTTTGCGTTAAGTTCACCATTATATGTAGGTAAAAACTTAATATCAAGTTTAAAATAAGGCAAATCAATCTTAGTCTTCTCAGGTTTTTTCTTTGGATTCGAAGAAGTAGTACTGGATCTTTCAGAAGAGGAAGAAGAAGATAGAGAAGGACGGTTAGAAGGGACTCCCCTTTTCCCTGGTTCAATAAAGAATTATCCTCTACTTTCTCTTTCTTCATTTTCTTCTTTACCAATATCTTTTGATAATATGCAAGCAATTTTTCTACCCTGTCTTCCATATGGTAGAAAGCCTCGCGGAAAGCCTTCTCATCTTCTTCTTGGTAGTCTTCATCTGCCATTTTCTTTCTTCGATGTGCATGTCCAATATTTGGATTGAATGTCTCAATTTGGCCTTCACCTCACTTAAGCCTTGATCTAGTTAACATTCACGCTCTACAATTCCCTGGTTAGCCTGCTCTAATTCCAAACATGATATGAAAATGACAGGATCTACTAACACTTGAATTTCCATGTGAATTCTTAAACTGATGAACTTGTAAAAAGGATTTAAATAAAAAGCTTATCAAGGGCTTAAAAATAACTAAACTAATATAAATGAACAAGTGATGCAAACCATAATAATGTGGACACCGTATGATAACAGATTTCATCCCTGATGGAATACGTCATCGGGTCCAGCTCCAATGTTGACTGATCTGATTAGTCCTCAAAAATATTTGAACAGGTACAAAATTCCTTCATCCTTCAATCTGCTTTGAAAAGAAGACTTACGCTTTCAATCATAAAGCCTATCACTCTCAAACTCGCCAAGAGTGGCTAAAAAACCTCTTTACAAAAATAAGCAAACTTACAAATTCTTTACAAAGGCATAATGGTATCTTACCATTCTCTCCTCAAAATATTCAATGCCTCCATTGTCAAATTAAATTGGTTCATATAGCCAAGGTTACATAACCCATCACCAAATTCCATGGGATTTGATCCCAAACTAACTGGGATAAAGATCCAATTGTTAATAGATAAAAAAATGCTAATCCCAAAATATATGGAAATTTAGACCCATATTAAAAACAATGCAAAGTATTACAACATTTGTGCGAAGGGGCGCCCATATTTTAGTATTAAATCCGCTTAAAGCTAAACTTAAAACAAAATATGTGCCCTTCCCTTAACAAGTGGAACACTTGGCGTGTTGGTTGAAAACGTTGGCACTCTTGGAGGAGGTTACAGGTTCAAACCTGTAGATGTAACACCCCGGTTTTGACCCTGTTTGCATTTAAATAAATGATGTAAATAATCATGGTGCGGAGCTAGGAGAAAGCCCCACCATCGATTTAGTATTTATGTTTCGGCAATTAAGGTTGGGCTGGTGGTATTTTTTTAATGCTAGCTAAACATTAAAAAGCTAGACATCATGTTAAATTTGCAAATTTTAATTAAAACCCACAGCCGACTATGCTAACGAAGCTAAATGAGATGGGGGCATGATTTTTCCTCAGGATAAGGTGGGGGGGATTGGAAGAGGGGGGAGAAATTCGAAATGGGCAGAGCACCATTTATGGAAAATCATTTTAAAATTTTTGTGGGCAAGAAAACACCAAAAACAACCACTTTTCCCTCATGCAACAACATTTCACCTTCCCTCACGATTTGGAATGGAAAAACGTTTTTGGAAAACCCAATTCTGCATTCACCCAGGAGCCGACAAGCAAAACCACTCTGAGTCTGAACCCTTCATGATTTTCTCATGTTTGGTGATCTTAATCCTTCACGTTTTGGGTTTTCCTGTGTGGATTTGTTTCTTTTCATGTTTTCTCCAGTCTGCTAGTTGTTTTCCTGAACCCGATTGCCCAGAATCCAAATTGTGTCTCTAATTTGAATGACCAACAACATTTTCATTTTGGTATTTTGTAGCAGTCAATCTGGCACCGACAATGTTCAAAAATTTATAATTACCGTGTGCATGTGTAATTCCTTGGCTTTTGCTTACGTTTAATAATCCCAGGATTGAGATCACTGCGTGTGCATCCTTGTTTGGAATTTGAACTAATTTGAGGAATGGAAATGGAGTCTAGAATTGCTTGATAAACCTAGTGTGTGAAGGAACCTCATAGACCAATCTAGAAGGATGGTTTTCTTCCTTGCATACCTTGAATAGCACTGGAAGGGAATGCATGGCCTGAGGGACTGTATCAGGGATTTATCCCTCGCTAGAGGGCAGGAATGGCTACCTTCTGTCTATAGGACGGAAGGATAGGTTCCTGTATGGAAATGCAGAAATAAAGCTGGACAGTAATGAAAAATCAAATGGAGAACCCCTCTGCAAACAATGTTAGGGTTCCACTCCTAATAACCTGTGAAAACGTATTAGAAAACTTGCAAGGAGAAAATGAAAACCTGCAAACAAGAATGGGTTAGGAAAAACTATAAAACACTAAAGCAAATGCATGAAAAGAACACTAGTATACCTCCTCTTTGATGAAATGGGCCACCATGCCCTAGCTAGAAGAAGCACCTCTCCATCTCTCTTGGGAATGGAGATGAGAGGGGGGATGTGGGTGGGTTGAGAGACAAAGGGTCTCAAGGCATCCGCGGGCAACATAACAGTATGCAAGGGAGGAATGTTTTGAGAGTGACCCCCACACCTCTATTTATAGCACTTTTTAGGGTTCTAAGCTCTTGGTCAGGGCTTTAGCCCTTTTTTGGGATTTTAGTCCCTTCCACCCTAAGTTTAGCTCCTTTTAGGGTTTTAGGCTTGTTTGAGGGGTTTTAGCCCTTTTTTGGAGGCTTTAGCCCCTAGGAGAGTTATTTAGGCTCCTTTTTGGGGTTTTTAAGCCCTTTTTCCCATTCTTAAGCCTTTTTGAGGGTGTGGGGGTCTAATGGGGTGAAATGAGGGTCGTACATGGGTGTCCTTGGGTGGTGTAGGCCATGTAGAGCCGAGTGAGGGATTTTTCAGGTTAACAGGGACTGTGAAGCAAAGAAGGGAATGCTTCCTTGTGTTGGGTGTGTAATTGTTTAAAAGTCAGGCTAGATTCGGTGTGGGTGTTCATAGCTCTAGGGTTGAGCTCACTAGCTTAGCAGTCAGTCTTTCCACCTCCTTGGGAGCCTGATAAACCCAACTGGAAGGATGGATTGGCTGGTAGAGTGATAAAACTATCTGTTGTCTTGGCTGTGTCTCATGTGAATTTGGATAAGTGTAAACCACTGCCTGTGTAAGTCTGATAAACCCAACAGTGTTGGCTTGACTGAATTTATTGTATCCTTGGCTATGGGTGAAGTCTTCTAGTGTTCCTTATTCTTAGGGCAAATCATGCCCAGCTCGGGGGTAGCAGTGCTGCTGAGAGATTAAAGAGTGCACTGGCCTATGGTTGGGTGGAATGTTGCAGCAACATAGCTGTTTGCAGGACAAGCTTCTTTCATGATAAGTATTCTCCTGTATTTTATTTTCACAACTGTATTTGTTTTATGAATTACTATGAACATGCTGAATGCTTGAATAGAATGTATTGAATGAATGTATTTTATTACTATGTATATTTATGCATCTATTTATACTTATGAATGTTTTATTTCAAGGCAAGTTTTATATATATTATGTTCATGGGGCTTAGATTTCCCGGTTTGATAGATGTAGTCGTGTCCTGTTCGTCAAGTAGAGGGTTGGGGATGTGACAGTGTGGTACGAGAGCCTTGGTTGCAGCATTGGGCCTCAATCGACCAAGTTAAAATAGCCGAGAGAGGCAGGATCAGCCTAAGTGCTTCAACAAGAAGAAGCTCACAGCAGTAGATAGAGAAAAAGATTCAAATTATTCTAAGTGTGAAAACTCTCTTTAGCGAATAAGAAATCCAAACATGAGTCGTTGTAGCGGCTGGGGTGGATGAAGGAGAGCCGCTGTAGTGGCTGGGGTAGCTGAAGGAGAGCCACTGTAGCGGTTGGGTCGCCTGAAGGGAGCTGACACAACAGGCGAAATTCGAGGATCTGGCTGCAACAGCAGAGACTCTAGCGGGTTCCTTTCACAGCGGTGGGTGTAAGTTAGAGTTCGAGACACGACGGATGGAAGTTGTGGAGCGAGCCGATGGTAGCATCTCATCTTGACCGAAATGTAGCCGCAATGATGGCTGCATTGCTTGAAGGGAGCTGACACGAAAGAAAATTAAAAAATCGACTAAGTGTTGGCTGACGAAGGTGGCTATAAAGGTGAAATTCAAGCTGCAACAATAGCTTGATCGCCTGAAGGGAGCCGACACTCATTAGCTGAGAGGAGTCGATGCGTGGCAGGTGGAAACCAAGATTTTTGCCGCTAAGGAAGAAAGAAAAATGTTTAAGTGTTGGAGGTGACAGACAAAAGAAGATCAGGGCCGCATTTGAGGATGGAAGTTGGGAAAGAGAAGCTACATAGGGGAGAAGAAAAGAAGATGGAGCCACTACGTGGCGGAGAAGAAAATAAGATGGAGCCGCTACATGGTGGAGAAGAAAAGAAGATGGAGCCACTACGTGGCGAAGACGAAAGGAAGATGGAGCCGCTACGCGGTGGAGAATAAAAGGAGAATGGAGTCACTACACGGTGGATGAGAAAGAAAGAATCAAGTCGCTATGACAGATGAAAAACGAGGATCAAACCGCTATAGCCGGTGAAATTCTAAAATTTGTTCGATACAATGGGTGGAAGTCTAAAATTTTTTCGATGTAGCGGGTAAATTTTTTGCTGAAACAGAGAAATTCACAAGGGTTTTTCTGTGAGATTTGCAGGGCTAGAAAGATGAAAAATGGCAACTTGTTTATGCAATAGTTTGCATGAAATCGAAGTATTTACAAAAAAAAAATTATGAGACAGTCGTTCCCCCCTTGACCCCTGTTGTCCCCCTGAGACAGTTGTTCTTTGTGAAAGAAAATTCTGTGTTTTGGGAAAAGTTGTTAATGTGTGATTTTTTCAAGTGAAGGTAAGTAATGTATGATTCATGTGAATGTTATGCATCTAACAATTGTGTTATTAACACATTTTACAGAGTTACAGTCACCTTCAGAAAGGGCAGTACAATTCTGAATAGTTGGTTCGACCAGGAGGACAGGCGACATAGATGATTATGCATGGGATCCCAATGAGTACGAGGAAGATGCTATGGGGGAAAATGTCCGAGTTGGAAATGTGGAAACATAATCTAATGGGAGAATATTGCAAGAGACTCCCCCAGATTTTGCAGCCACCATGAGAAGCCTAATGGCAGAGATGCAGAGTTATAAGGCAGATAATGAAAGGTTGGTCAAGGATCAGGAGGAGCAGAATTAGATGAATGTAGCCATGCTGCAAAGTTTGACAGATATTCAGAGAAAGATGAATTCTAGGGAGCAAACAGAAAATCCAAAAGGGACTAAGGACACTGCTAGAAGAAGAAAGAGATCACCTAGTGAGTCATCTGACTCTGGAGGGTCCACTGGAGATTCAAGTTCTTCTTCCCATGAGAATCAGAGGAGGAGGCACTACCAAAACCACTCACGAGATGAGTTCAGGAAGGAAAAGCCACCTACCTTCAATGGTGAGGTAAGGACTGGCCAAGAAACTGAATCTTGGCTTCTGGGGATGAGGAAATATTTCCAAGTCCAAGACTATTCTGGGAATATGAAAGCTAGAGTAGCCATTTTCAATTTGACTGGAAGGGAATCCATATGGTGAGAGCATTTTAGAAAAGTAAAGAAGATCAATGAAAGGGATATTGTGTGGAAGCAATTCTGGAAGTATTTCAGGAATCAACAGAAGAAACCAACACAAGTTGAGAAGCATCCAACTAGAGTGACGAGAGAGAAGCCAAAAGATCCATAGTAGAACAAAGGACCACTCCAATGTTGGAAATGTGGAGGACCCCACATGCGTAGGTACTATCCACTTGAGAATGAGAATGCAAGTCCATCATACAATATTCAAGAGGAAGAAACAGTGGGACAAGTAGCAAGGGCCATACCTAGAATTTATGCAGCACTAGAAGACCGCCAGGAAGATCACCAGTCAACAGTGGTTGAAGTTACAGGTAATATTGTTGAGCAATCTATTTCTATTTTTATTGACCCTGGTTCTACTCACATTTATATTGCTCTTAGAGTAGTGGAGGTTTGTGCTCTTAGGAAGGTAAAGCATAGCAAGTCTTGGTTAGTTCAGCTATCCATTGGAACTAAGAGAAAAGTTAATGAAGTGGTGGAGAAATTTCCATTGGTGATGAATGGATTGGTCACTTGTGTAGATATGAATGTTCTACCACTTGGTTCCTATGATGTTCTCATTGGAATATATTGGTTAGAAGCTCACAGAGTGAAGCTTGACTGTTATAACAAGACTTTTGAATGCATGGATGAAGAAGGGAAATCAGTAGTTGTAAGAGGCATTCCAAAGGTAATCTCGATAAGGCAGATTTCAGAAATGCAGTTAAAGAAGTTTTGTAGAAAAGGTTGTCAGTTGTATGCAGCCCATATTGAGGAGGCAACATAGAATGAAACTCCTAGGTTGGAGGACTTTCATGTGTTGCAAGACTCTAGGGATTGTTTTCATGATGGGGTTCCAGGACTTGCTCCAAAGAGGGACATATATTTCACAATTGAACTTGTGCCAGGAGTAGCACCAGTGTCCAAGACACCCTACAGAATGAGTACACCAGAAATGATAGAGCTAAAGATGCAACTGCAAGAGTTACTGGAGAAGAATTATATTAGGCCGAGTGTGTCTCCTTGGGGAGCACCAGTTTCGTTTGTGAAGAAGAAAGATGGTACACTTAGATTGCGTATTGATTATAGACAATGGAACAAAGTCACGGTGAAGAACAAATATCCCTTGCCAAGAATTGATGACCTCTTTGATCAAATGAAAGGAGCAAAGGTATTTTCCAAGATTGGCTTGAGGTCTGGTTACCATTAGGTGAAAATCAAGGATGAAGACGTTCATAAGACAACTTTCAGAACAAGGTATGGACATTATGAGTTTGTAGTGGTATCATTTGGTCTCACAAATGCACCAGCAACATTTATGTGCCTTATGAATAGTGTCTTCAGCAGGTATTTAGACAAATTTGTTCTTGTTTTCCTTGATGATATTCTTGTTTATTCTAAGAATGAAGAAGAGCATGAAGAACATTTGAGACTAACATTGCAATTACTCAGAGAACACCAGCTGTATGCAAAGTTGAGCAATTGTGACTTCTATAGGGATAGAATTCAGTACTTGGGTCACATTATTTCAGAAGAGGGTATACCTGTAGACCTTGACAAGATTGAAGCTATTAAGAATTGGCCTACTCCAAAGAATGTGACAGAGGTAAGATATTTTATGGGGCTTGTAGGATATTACAGGAGATTCATTGAAGGATTCTCCAAGGTTGCACATGCTATCACTTCTTTGCAAAGGAAGGGGATAAAGTTTGAATGGACCTCAAAGTGTGAAGAAAGTTTCCAGTGGTTGAAGTATCTTCTCACAAGTGCATCAGTCTTAAAAGTTGCAGACCCAGAGAAATATTTTGTGGTATGTATGGATGCATGCAGTTAAGGACTTGGAGGAGTTCTTATGCAAGACAACCACGTGATATGTTATGAGTCAAGAAAATTGATGGAGCATGAGAAGAATTATGCCACTCATGATATAGAACTTGCAGCCATAGTACATGCTCTCAAGATGTGGAGGCATTACTTGATGGGAAGAAAATTTGAGCTAAGGACAGACCATTGTGGTCTAAAGTATTTGTTTGACCAGCCTACTCTGAATGCTAGGAAAGCGAGATGGTTAGAGTTTTTATGTGAGTTTGATTTTGAAATCAAGCACATAAAAGGAAAAGAGGATAATGTAGTTGATGCACTCAGCAGTAAGGTGCAGGAAATGCATGTGGCATCCATTAGTATT
Organism: Pseudotsuga menziesii; assembly: GCA_001517045.1. NCBI lineage: Eukaryota > Viridiplantae > Streptophyta > Pinopsida > Pinales > Pinaceae > Pseudotsuga > Pseudotsuga menziesii. Next base: position 118,497 of record LPNX010779554.1, read on the forward strand.
TGCCAATCAGATTTGAGGCAGCAAATTTCTAATCATGTTGCTGAAGATGAATTGTATGCATAAGTCAAGGAAAAGTTGCAGTAGCAAAGCCTTGAAAAGAAGTATGAGGGATATAAATTGGAAGAAGATGGACTTCTTACCTATAAGAACATAATTTATATTCCAAATATAGCATATTTTAGGAGGGTTGTTATGGATGAGATCCATTAAGCTCCATATTTTGGTCACCTAGGATATCGGAAGATGATTGCTACAACTAGAAAGCAGTACTTTTGGCTAGGAATGAAAAAGGACATGGCTGCATATATTTCAAGGTGCATGAAGTGTTAGCAGGTGAAGGTCGAGCATCAAAACCCAGCAGGTTCGTTGCAGCCTTTTTCAGTTCCAGAATGGAAATGGGAAGTTATTTCCATGGATTTTATTATAGGATTTCCAATGAGTTGGAGACAACATGATTCCATCATGGTTGTGGTGGAGAAGTTAACAAAGGCAACACATTTTATACCGGTTAAGTCTACACATAAGACTGATGACATTGCAAAGATATTCATGAAGGAGATTTTCAAACTGCATGGATTGCCTAAGGCAATAGTCTCTGACAGAGATGTCAAGTTAACTTCCAATTTTTGGAAGGGGTTGTTTGTAGATTTGGGTACAAATTTGAATTTTAGCATTGCCTACCATCCTCAGACCGATAGACAGATCGAGAGAGTTAACCAAGCACTGGAAGACATGCTTCGCATGTATGTGATGGACAAACCAACCAAGTGGGAAGATTATTTACACCTGGTAGAGTTTTCTTATAAAAATGGACAATAAGCATCCTTGGGGATGAGTCCATATGAAGCTTTGTATGGCAGAAGGTGTAGGACACCAGTGACTTGGGACAATCCAGTGAACAAGGTTGTGCTTGGTCCAGAATTGCTCAAGGAGATGGAGCAAGAAGTTGTAAAGATCATGAAGAATTTGAAGGCATCCCAGGACAGACAGAAAAGTTATGCAGATAAGCATAGGGTGAACAGAGAGTTCAGTGTTGAGGATCATGTTTACCTCAAAGTGAAGGCAAAGAAGAGTTCCTTAAATCTTGGAAGTTTTTCTGAGTTGTCACCTAGATAGTGTGGGCCATTTGAAGTGCTTGAAAGAATAGGTCCAGTTGCATATAGAATTGCATTTCCTACTAGCACTAGAACTCATAACGTTTTTCATGTTTCTTTGCTTAAGAAATATGTACATGATCCTAACCATGTAATAAATTGGGATGTGATATAGGTGGAACCAGAGGGAGAGTTCCAAATAGAGCCTATGCGCATCCTTGCTAGGAAGTCCACAATGCTTTGGAACCAAGCAATAGGACTGGTGAAGGTACAATGGGAGAACTACGGTGCCGAAGAAGCTACATGGGAGCTAGAGGATGCCATGTGACTGGCACATCCATTTTTGTTCGAATCTATGGACTGCTGAGTGCAATACCAACAAGTATTTTGTTCAATATTGTAAAGCACCGAGGATAGTGTTGTTGAAGGGGGAGGGGAATGTAACACCCCAGTTTTGACCCCGTTTGCATTTAAATAAATGATGTAAATAATCATGGTGTGGAGCTAGGAAAAATCCCCACCATTGATTTAGTATTTATGTTCGTTAATTAAGGTTGGGCCAATGGTATTTATTTATGCTAGCTAAACATTAAAAAGCTAGACATCATGTTAAATTTGCAATTTTTAATTAAAACCCACAGCCGGCTACATCAACGCAACTAAATGAGATGGGGAATGATTTTTCCTAAGGATAAGGGGGGGGGGGGGATTGGAAGAGGGGGGAGAAATTCAAAATGTGCAGAGCACCATTTCTAGGAAAACGCTTTTAAATTATGCGGCAGCGTGTCACCTTCCCTCACGATTTGGAATGGAAAAACGTTTTTGGAAAACCCAATTCTGCATTCATGCAGGAGCCAGCAAGCAAAACCACTCTGAGTCTGAACCCTTCATGATTTTCTCCTGTTTGACGATCTGAATCCTTCACATTTTGGGTTTTCCTGTGTGGATTTGTTTCTTTTCACGTTTTCTCTAGTTTGCTAGTTGTTTTCCTGAACTCGATTGCCTAGAATCTGAATTGTGTCTTTGATTTGAATGACGAGCAACATTTTCGTTTTGGTATTTTGTAGTAGTCAGTCTGGCACCAATGATGTTCATAAATTCATAAATTACCATGTGCATGTGTAATTCCTTACCTTCTGCTTACGTTTGATAATCCCAGGACTAAGATCACTATGTGTGCATCCTTGTTTGGCATTTGAACTGATTTGAGGAATGGAAATGGAGTCTAGACTTGCTTGATAAACCTAGTGTGTGAAGGAACCTCATAGACAAATATAGAAGGATGGTTTTCTCCCTTCCATACCCTAAACAACATTGGAAGGGAAGGCATGGCTTGAGAGATTGTGTAGCAGAGAAGGGAATGCTTTCTTGTGTTGGGTGTGTAATTGTTTAGAAGTTAGGATAGATCTGGTGTGGGTGTTCATAGCTATGGGGTTGAGCTCATTAGCTTAGAATTCAGGCTTTCCACCTCCTTGGCAACCTGATAAACCCAACTGGAAGGATGGCTTGGCTAGTATCCTGATAAATTGATCTGTTGGCTTGGCCGTGTCTCATGTGAATTTGGATAAGTGTAAACCACTACCTGTGTAAGTCTGATAAACCCAACTATGTTGGCTTGACTAAATTTATTGTATCCTTGGCTATGGGTGAAGTATGCTAGTGTTCCTTATTCCTTGGGGAAATCATGCCCAAGTTGGGGGTGGTAGTGCTACTGAGAGACTAGAGAGCGCAATGACCTATGGTTGGGTGGAAGGTTGCAGCGACATAGCTGGTTGCGGGACAAGCTTCTTTCATGATAAGTATTCTCCTGTATTTATTTCACAACTGTATCTATTTTATGAATTACTATGAACATGCTGAATGCTTGAATAGAATGTATTGAATGAATGTATTTGATTTCGCTGTATATTTATGCATCTATTTATACTTCTGAATGTTTTATTTCAAGGCAATTTTTATATATATTATGTTCATGGGGCCTAGATTGCTCAGGTTGATAGATGTAGTCATGTCCTCTCCGTCGAGTAGAGGGTTGGGGATGTGACAGAAGACCTCTCCTCTTGTTGTGATTTTGGTTGGCATATATATGTGGTGTTGGTTGTCTGTTTGGTCCCCAGTTTGATGGTGGTTTGTTACCACATTGTAATGTTAAACCATAACACACGGGGTGTAGGGCTTATCCCTCGATCCCACCCATTTTTAAAAATAAACAACATTTCAACTTAATTTTTGGTAAACTATTTTGCAACATGGCCAATCGAATTGCCATGTGGTGACCTCTGATTGGTCCACCTGGATGCCATGTATCTGCCATGTGGTTTCCATGTCACCACGTGGTGATCATACACTGGTCCAACTATCTTGCACCTTGCCTTGCGACGCTTAGTGATTATTCCACATCAGTGTCGTACATGACATGTGAAAACCTTACAGTGGTTGCACGTGGCTCCCCTTTTGCCACTTTTCCCTGTTTTGCTGAAAGTTCAGAACTCAATATCTTTTCCATTTGGAGGTTGTTTTGCGTGAAACAAATGTTATAAAAAATATCATCAGTCTTGAAGAAGGTGGTTCCACACCTTTGGTGGACAACACTCTCTACAGACAGCTCATTAGAAGCCTTATGTATCTCACTCATTCAAGACGAGACATATCCTATGCTGTGAGTGTTGCTTCCAGATATATGCAGGAGCTGCATGAGCTGCACTGGAAGGAAACAAAAAGGATCTTGCACTATGTGAAGGGTACTATTGATTATGTGATCCACTATGTTGCTGGAGCATAGCTGGATCTCACAGGATTTACAGACTTAGATTGGGCAGGAGATGGAAATGATAGGAAATCCACCTCGGGTTTTGTATTCATGATTGGATCTGGGCCAATTTGTTGGTCCAGGAAGAAGCAAGCAACCCTTGCACTTTCTTCAGCGGGAAGTAGAGTATCGGGGAGCTGTGAATTTAGTTATTCAGGAAGTTTGGCTGCATGGCATCTTGACAGAGTTCGAGATTCATACTTCACCTATAGTAGATCTTTATTGTGACAACCAGAGCACAATCAAGATCTCCAGTGATCCTATTCAGAAGCAGAGGACAAAGCACATAGAAGTTCACATGCACTACATTCGGGAACTAGTGCATGACAGAACCATCACACTGCACTACTGTCCAATAGAGGATTAGATTGCAGATATTTTTACCAAATCTTTTACTGAAAAGAGATTTGCCTTTCTAAGGTCTCTATTGGGCATTAAGGCTTGATTCTCAGTTCCTATCTCGAGGGGGTTTTTCCCAAGAGGTTTTCCTACCTCATTTGTATCATGTCTCTTAGATTGTATATTGGGTGACCTATGGTCTTGTTACCAAGGCCCACAATTGTCCAAGTTAGTATTCAAGGGGGGTGTTAGGATTATTGATCCTCCCTTGTTCATACTTTCTATTAGATTAATTAGGATAACTTAGGAACCTAAATTAATTAAATGGGTCCACTAGTGCAATTGGGTCCACTTGGCCCAATTGGGACACATGTACTAGTCATTGAAGTGTGGGGAACACTACTAGAGGTGAACTTCCACTTACTCCATGTGCATGCATTAGTTAGGGTTCCTCCTAGATGAATCCCTACATTTTAGGAGCCACTGGGAGCCTCGACACCAACCTACTTCAGTCAGTTGGTGTTAGCACTAGTTAGTCTTAGTTAGCTCCCAATTGCAATCAATTACTTCACAGTCAGTTAGGATAGCACTACTAATGCATGGTTGCATGATGAGGAGCGATTTACCTACCTACCACACTCAATTGAACTGAGTTAACTAGTTGTCAGTGGTTGTTGGAGTTATTGGTCATCAGGGATTTGTCTGTTTGGACTTCGATATTGATTGGGAGACCTTGAGTTAGAGATTCAGTTAGATACAGTCTTATCCACTTGGAGGATTCAAATTCATTACTCATGCATTCTAATTCTACCTATGTAAACTACATTGTAACACCGGATATTATTATGATGAATATATTGTAAATTTTCGAGCAATACTTGTCTATTTCCTGTGTGGTTTGTTTTGCTTAGTTTGTATGTTCATTCTCCATTCAATTGCTGCAACATTATCAGAACTCTCTTCTTAAAGATCATAATGGCATTAAAATTGTAATATTTTTTCCAATGTTTATTATTTTATTAACTTGACTAATGAGGTATGGATAAAAATATGGTCGCACAAGATCACGTAGCTGCCGCATCATCAACAATACAAGTAAACAATCCATCAAAGTCCAAGCGCCAAGCTCCCAACGAATAATATTCATGCTCTATTCCTTGTTCTATAATCAAAGTTGTGGGGTATATAAACAATGAAAACAAATTTCACCCTGTGCATATGGGATATTACTTAGGAGCCTTGCAAACATGATGGAATATCAACGGTGTATATCAGGCCACTTTCCATCCAATGCTCCAAAACCTATTTTGCCCAATCAAAGAGCAAGCAAGTTAACATTTTGAAACCATTGCAAAATGGTGTTAAGATCTCTCATGAAATCAACGACTCAGATCTTGTGAATCCCGATCGATGGTCCACATTAATCTTGTAGTGGTCACGTGCATGAGGTTTAAGTTGTGAAGGCTTAGGGAAATTTTATATGTTGCACATCAAAACACATTTTTATGTGAAATGACGGTTTAGTCCTTAACTTTCGTGACCTGGTTCCGCTAAACCAAGAGTAATTTTGACAAAGTAAGAGAGGTTTCTCTTCCAAACATGCTCATCTACAATACCCTCTCTCATTTTTTACAAAGGTGTTATGGTTTTGGATAATGGAATCCATATTTAGAGGGAATTTTTCCATAATTTCGCAAATCCGTCTAAGTCATCAAATTAAAAAAATATCCCGAAGAACTAGAGAGGAATATAGAAAAATAGGAACACAGGTTTTGTCAGGAACATGGTCAACTAAAAAATCCTCTCTTATTTCTTGCACAGGTGTCGCCATTTGAGATATGCATGTGGATCTCTGAGACCTATTTTTAACAATCCGTCTCCTAGAAAGGGGTGAAATGGTGAAGATTTGGGGGTAACTGTATCTGAACAAGTGCTTGTAAGGAAGAAAGGATCTTCCACCCTTGCTATTGAAGAGAAATCCAAGGCTGAGTTAGCACCATACCATTGGCAGTTCCCTAAACCATCACTTTCAGTCAAGCGAGCTGGAGCCCAGATGCCACATTTCGGTTTTGATCTAGCATGCTTGTTATTCCTCATTTCCTGTTTTGTATGCAAATAATAGCAAATATTCCTTGTTAGAGTTTGTTAGGATTGAGCATGATGGCTCAGGATTATTCCACATTTTTGTAACCAATTCTGATACCCCATTTCAAGACACATATCTGGGGAAAACAACAGGATAAATAGAACCTCCCAAGAGGAGGATAGAGGTTGGACTGATTTTCATTTTTGAGGCCTTAGTGCTAGTTTTTGTAGCTCTGCAACATTTTTGGGATCAGTAATGAATATATTTCTCTATTTTTATGAGATTCATCACGGTGCTTGTATTTAGTGTGTGCTCTCTCTGTTTATTTCATTTTCAAATGTGTTATTCTGCCATTACATTTCTAGATTACTATGCAGGAATTCACTCTCTAATAAGCGCTCCTGCATCAGAAATCATATTTGTAATGTGAATGTAATAGCTGCTATAGAATTCATCCATTGATAGGTGCTCTATTTCAACTATTTCCCTGTGTTATTTTATGCTAAATGTGTTGCAAGGGATTCATCCATCGATAGGTGCCCCTTGTCATGCTGGGATTTTCTGTTTCCTCACATCACTGCTTTAAGGATATTTTGCTAAATGTTGCACTTAATTTTCCTCATATCGTTGAAGAGAAACCCACTATTTATATCATGATTTAATAGCCTTAAATGTTTCAGGATGTGACTCCATCACCTAATGGTTTTGATTTTGTTTGTATTTCCACCCTTTATTTTGTAACTGTCCTGTTACTAGTAGAAATCTAGTCTTCTGCATGATTGTTTAAAGATAAATGTGTATGTGAATGTTACCATGAAAAGAGAGAGACCTCTCTGACTACACTGGCTAGAATGCAGTCTAAAGCTGGTTTGAAATGGTTACCCCTGTGACTTCCTACAACAACCATAGGAAAATTACAGGCTGCTAACACATCTATAAGAAGACAAGGATCAAGAGGGAGTCCACCAAACAATAAAACAAAGATATGTTCTTAAATTGTATTTTCCTATATATCTAGTTACTTAAATGATATTTTTTAGTTATGCACATTGTTGGGACTAGGGAAATATAGGTAGAATTCAGTTAGAATTCTTCCTAATAATGGAAAAGAGCCAGGCCACAAGAATTAAAAGGAGTTGCGATGAAAGAAGAGAAAGAAGGAGAAGAAGGAAAAGGAGTTGCAGAAGGAAGAAAGATAAGGTAGAAGAAGTAGCAAGAAAGGAAGATGTAATAGAATAAGGATGGAAGTAGATAAAGAAGAAATACTTAAGGAAAGATGGACCTAAATACGAAGTCATGATAGAAGATAAGTCACGATAGAAGAGAAAATGTGATAGAGGAGATACCACGACATAAGAGGCACAAAGAAAGAAGGAAAGAAAAAAGGAAAGAAAGCGAAAAGGAAGGACATGATAGAGTTAACCATCCTAGAAGACATGCAGTCGTGTAACGACGAGAAATTGACAGCCTAGAAAGATGATGGGTACGAATTCAGATATATTCAGCGAGAGCTACACGTATGAAAGCATATTTGTAAGTCAGGTCATTAGTGTCTACTGTCATGTGTCGATAGAATAGGAAAGATAACATGTTGGATAACTATTTGAACTCGGATGAAGTAGGAACATATAAAAGGAGGAACCCAATATGTATGCGGGTTAGCCTCTAGAGGATCTATTGATGTTAGTCTCAGTAGTGTCTGGTCATTTAGTGATAGTCTGATTTGTATTGTGTTAGTTTGTTAGTGTCTTGAAGTAGTAGATAAGAGTTGAATACCTTGCAAATGAGTGCGCAGGAGAGTAGTAGAGATTGAGTCGGTCCAAGCTATGTACAAATCATTAGCATAAGTCATAGTATAGATTGAGTTGATCTAGGCTGTATGCAGATCAATAGTAGAGTTAAGTAGAGAAATAATAGAGACAGAAGACCGGAGCGCATGAGAGGAAAAATAAGTATGTATAAATAAACAAAGAAATATCTAGAACATAATTTGTATCTTAGTGCATAGAACAAAGGTGCCATATATTTCTCATGCCAAATGAAGAGCGCCTTTGCAGTTTTTCCCAGATGAGTTTCCACCTTAGATACTGTGTCAAATGTGTGGATGATGATTGTGATTTTATTGCATATATGTTACTATGAATATGTGTTTATGCATTTGCGTATGAATGAGTTTATATGTATTTGTCGCACTATTGTTGTTGAATGTGCCTAAGCTACATTGGGTTGTTGTTATAAATCCTACCAAAGGACGAGGTGTAATGCAACTTAAATTGTGTGTAATAAGTATATAAACCCCACCCATAACCTTCTGTCAATTTCCTTGGTAGAAAACCAAGGGACCTTAAATCCCCCACCCAACTACAGAAAATTGGTCCTGGTAGTTACCCATTCGAAAATATATCTTGAGTGAGACTGCATCTGCGTCGCAGGTGTTGCCTACTGATCCCTTCTTTGTCGACCTGATATCTTGGGATTTTTTGCATGCAATGGAAGGGAATGAACTTGGTTAGAAGGTAGGACAAAACAACTAACAAATCATTCCATTGCGGGACCCTAAATTATTTTGGTGAGGGATATGTTGTGGCATCCAGAGAATGATGAAATCCAAGACTAGGTGGATTCTAAATAATTAGAGTTTGCATAAGAAGAGAGTAAAGGATCTCGATAGAACCCAATAGAGTGGTTGGGTTGATACCTCTACACAAATATCCACGATATTTTCTTTTCTAAGTTTTTGATTTTTTTTCATGAGTGGTTGTCGAAGTTGGCAACCCAACAAAGAAATTTTCAAGGAGGAGAATCGAGGGAGTGGAATCCTCAGTTGATTGAATGATTGAAAAGCGTAAGAAACCTTATGTCAAGGGTTGTTGATTTTTGGGTAGATAGCATTTTGCAAGGATACATTACTGAGTTTTTTGTCGATACAATAACCTCATATAGTGAGGCAGAGAGGAAATTTTTCCAAGGACCTCACAAAAGATATTTATCATCGTTGAAAACCTAGATAAAGATGCTCGTATGTGAAAAATGAACCTTGTGTGATCCAAGTTGTGCCCAGGTGCATGCTAGGGACAACAATGAACTGAATGAGTCGAGCACTGTTATGAAGGAAGCTTAGAAAAAGAACAAGGAAAGCAGAAAATACACTATATCGATAGAAAATATGCACACAGACAATATACAAGAATTCGAACCAATTTCTATATTACTTCTTCTCCTCCATTATTGTAACAATCAACCAACCTTCATAGAGAAGAAGTAATATTAGAAATTGGTTTGAATTCTTGCATATTGTCTTTGCACATACTTTTTGTCGATATAGTGTATTTCTTACTTTCCTTGTTCTTTTTCTAATCTTTCGCCATAACAGTGCTTGACTCATTCAGTCGATTATTGTCCCCAATGTGCACCCAAACACAACTTTGATCACTCGGAATGTGACAGTTAAGAATTGTTTATAGAAGTTTGGATATGTCATAACAAAGTTGTGTGAAAAATGGAGAAAACTAAGTTGAAATGTTTCCTAGAGATAGTGGAACTAAACTAGAGGTTGGCTATTTAAGAAGTGGAAGAAGGTTTAGGCTAGGAAAGAGAAGAAAGACCGCGGTAGGAAGAGAGAGTTGTAGTATGACCATAGGAAAATACTACGAGCTTGAGTCGCATGTTGACGAAGGTTCTTGCAATGAAGAAGAAGAATATCAGTAGATATCTGAGGACGAAGAATCACCTACAATGTCAAATACATCACCATAGGTAAGAACTAGAAACTCGTATCCAAGTAGACCTGTAAATATAAATAGAACTAACATTATGAATAGTGGAAAAGGGAGTCCGACTACTCAAAATTGTTTCCCAAGTGTATTAGGAGCCAACATAATGGCTGGAACAAACATTAAGTTGCCAATAGTTAATGGGAATGGGTTGGAAGACCTAGAGGAACATTGGTTTCTCTATGAAGTTGTATGGGTTGTGCGACAAATCTAATATGAGGACATAAAGAGAGCATAGATGGTCACGACTCTGAGAGGTCACGCGCTAGACTCGTACATGAATTTTTCTAGTGCCAGTAGAAGTTGTGTAGAAAATGCTCGACAATATTAGAATCAGATTGATATATGAGTTTAGAAAACCTAAGTCTGAGTCACAGTGCATTAAAAAGATTAAAGAAATCAAGTAGCCACCTATAGATTTTGTTTGGTACTTTGACCAGAGATTCAACACATTAATGGCCAAAGTAAGCTTCCATATGTTAGATGTATGACATAAGGAATGGTTCTTTGTTGTGTTGTTACCACACATCTGAATTCCATTGATGCAACATAAGATTGTGTCACAGGAAGAATATATGGAAATATCCATGAATATAGAATCCTTGCCGATTATATAAACCACCACAGGAATGGTGCAGATTCAGTCGCAACTGGGTAATCTTACGGTGCAAATCTAGGACATCAAGAAAGGCAAATAAATTCAAGAAGAGCTATGGTGTGTAATATGTATAACAGACGAACACCACAAAGATAATTGTCTGGAACTCATGAACTATGTTGCAACAGGAGCGCTGAACTTGATAAACACCTAAGGGATGCCTTGGTGTAGAATATGCCAAAATAGAGGCCATCGATCAAAAGAATGTTTGTATTTACAGAAGGTTGTAAGTACACCAGCTAGTTTGTATTGTAAATTTTGTAAATATACAGAACACGCTGAGAAAGATTGCAAATAATTTCAGTTGTTGCAAGAGAAAATGGTGGATACCTATTTGATGAAGAATGATGAGAAGATGCAAGTTAAATGAGTGTAATCCCAGTACCATCCTTCTCAATATACACCAGTACAATTCCAACAACCACAATATCCTTGGCCATAATATAACCCAAATCAGTATTTTCCGCAACAACACTACCCTCAACCAAGTGGGGGTGGAAATCTCCACGGCTGAGGACAACATAAAAAAGGAGGAGGATTTGGTTGATAAAGATGCCAAGTTGTATGTTATAACTATGGGAAACCAGGACACTTTGATTGAGATTGTGCAAGTCCTATGAAGGCATGTTCGTATTGTAAAGCATTTGATCATACTATCGAACAATGTTCGCAACTGATTACTAATTGGCAGGCTCGAATTGGGGGAAATACCAACCCTATGCAAAATCCAAATCCAAACCCTAAAGAGAATACTCATATTATTTCTACTGAGCCAAGAGAATCAAACATTGATGTCATCACAAGAGGAGGTGCTGCAACTGGATTAGACTAGGATGCACAAGATGGACAGCCGCAAGTGCAACCTGCGACACAAAATAAAGTACCCTTCGACATCTAGAAAGAAAAGAAGGTATTTTTTGGATTTTGCGTTAATATTCCATATGCTTAGATATATATCATTAGTATTTAATTCAATTTCACAACAACAACATATGGAGGGTCATTGAAAGAAACACAATCACAAGATATACATAGATTTATCTTGGGAAACCCTATAGGGGAAGAAAACCCAAAAACAATTCCTCTATATATATGTATCAAAGGTACAAAGATAAAACCCCAAATAGGTGCTCCTTCACCTTGTAGATATGTCCCTCTCTCTCTCCTATGTGCCATACACAAGTGTGTGTGTGTGTTTGTGTTCAAATGAGGAACACACCTCCACTATTTATACTCTATCTTCCACTTGAATTTTTACCTATCATGCCAGCCCCAATAATATTATAGGGTCAAATTCACCTAGGAAGACACAAAACAATATAATATTATATTATGGATGGTTCTATTGACCTGACTTGCAATGGAGGTTTTACCTCATGACTGTATGATGACCAAATACAATAATAACATCCCGACAAAAGAATAAAACATCTACGATATATTACAACAATAAAATACATTTAGAATATTCTTTGAAGTTACATTATTTCAACAGTCTGAATAGAATTTTTCGACACAAATCACGCATCGACATATGGACAACTAAGAGAGATGCCCTAAATATTTTATAAAATACCCATAAAGAAACCAATAAGAAAGGTTAGTAAGATAAAATAATATTTCAAAAGTTGTTTAGAACTAATCCATGATAAAGATGATGTCGCAGAATTGACAACACTCATAGATGAAACTCCAGAATAAGTGTGACCTGAAAAAAGATTTAACCATGTTGGGAAAAGTTTGTAAAACTGGTCATGAGTTGTGAATGACTACGCATATTAGAGATTATGACATGGACTATATGATTCTAAATTTAGTCTCTGATGTCAATATTTTGACAATAAAGACATGGGAAAGCATGAAAAATCCATGAATGGAATGGTCTCCCATTGAGTTAAGATTAGCAAATCAGTCGAAGGTTCTACCCATCGGTTGACTTACACAAGTACCGTTGAGATAAAAGGTCTGAGGACATATGTAGATTTTGAATTGATCAAAATTGTTGATCATACAAACCCATATCCTGCACTTTTAGGGATATACTATGCGATAGATAATGAGACCATCATCAGTTTTACGAGAAGAATCTTGTTATTTGAAGATTCAGAGATGAGGGTGCTCGCGCCAATTGATCCATTGGAAGGATAGATTTGGATTCGTCCATTTTGAACTTTTTCAACATATCTTTGAAATACTTAGTTTGAGATATGAAAATCCATTTTTTTAGATTGAGATACTTGTAAACCTAGAAAGAATGTCAGTTCTCCTAACATTGACATTTCAAATTCCTTCTTCATTTATGAAGCAAAGTTTAAACTCAGAATTTGTAGATCACTTACAAACATGATATCGTCTACGTGGACTACAAAAATGATCATATTTTTGTTTCCAAACTTTATGTATAAATTATTGTCAGTGGCCCCTCTTCCATATCCTTGCTGCTTTAAATACTTGTCAAGTATAGAGAACCATGCTCTTGGAGCTTGTTTAATCCCATAGAGTGCCTTCTTAAGTTTGCAAACATAAATTTTTATTTTCTAATAAGAGAAAAAATTTAGGCTTCTCAAGATAGACTTCTTGTTCAAGTTCTACATTAAGAAATGCATATTTTACATCCATTTGGTGCACTTTGAAAGTTTTTATAGCATGCAAAAGAAAAAAACATCCTAATGGATTCAAGTCTTTCCATTGGTGCAAACGTTTCATTAAAGTGAACTCCTTCTACTTGAGCATAGCCCTTGCATACTAATCTGGCCTTGTTTCTTGTCACATGTCCATGCTCATTGAACTTGTTTTTAAAAATCCATTTGGTTACAATAACATTCATACCTTTAGTTCTTGAGACAAGTTCCCAAGTTTGGTTCTTCTCTATTTGATCAATTTCATCATTCATAGCATTGACCCAATCCTCAATTTGCAAACTTTTTTAAATGTTTTGGGTTCTATTATTGAAAGTAGTGCTTGTTCTTCATCATACAATAATCTTATTCATGTTTTAAGTCTTGAAATTTGTCACCAATTATTTGACTTTTAGGATGATTCTTCTGAACCCACCTAGATGGTGTCTATGTGTCTGATCTTGGAGAGTCTTCATTCTCATTTTCGCGTGATTCTTATTTCTATAGTTTCTCTCCTTCTTCATCTTTAGACACATCCTCTTCTTATGAACTTTCTTCTTTTTCTTTATCATATATTTCTTTATCATCATTTTCTTTAACATCCACACTTTATGGGATTTGTATTCTTCTTGGTTTAGTATCATCAACAGTTACATTTGCACTTTCTATGATCTTGTGAAAACTTAGATTATAACATATGAATTCATTTTTGGTGGATTAATATCCAAGAGATATGCATTCATTTGTTCTAGAGTTAAACTTCCCTATATTATCATCATCTCTTTTTATGTAACACTTACTTCCAAAAAATCTAAAATATTTAACTGAAGCTGGTCTTCCAAACCGTAGCTCATAAGGAGTCTTGTCACTATTCACTTTGATCTATCCTCTGTTTTGTACATAGACAACTGTATATAACACTTCTCTCCAATAGCTATCATGAAGTTTTGCTTCATTAAGCATAGTCCTGGCTGCTTCTTGGACTCTCTTGTTCTTTCTCTCAACAACTCCATTTTGTTGAGGAGTTTTTGCTGCTAAAAACTGCCTCTTGATTCCATGAATTTCACAAAACTTATTGAATTCATTTGAGGTGAATTCTCCACCATTATATGATCTTAGACATTTAATCTTGTGATTTGCTTCATTTTAAACAAGTGGTTTGAAGGATTTGAACTTCATAAAGGATTTTGATTTCTCTTTAAGAAATGCCACCCAATCCATGCTTGTATAATCATCGATTAATAACATAAAGTAATAGTCAGCTTGAAAGCTTTTAGTCCTTGTTGGTCCACAAATATCAGTGTGAATTATTTCTAATTGCTGAGAGGTTTTATGTTCTTTGAATTTGAAGCTTGTTCTAGTTTTCTTCCCTTGAAGACAATGTCTACGGACAAGATTTCTTGGTTTTATGATCTTTGGCAAGTTCCTTACATATCCCTTCTGACTAACTTTTACAAGATTGTCAAAGTTCAAGTGCACTATCCTTTTATGCCATAGCAAACTTTCATCAATTTGACTCATATAACATTGTTCTTAGTTTTCTAGAATATAAACATTGCTTGGAGTTCTCACAGTAGTCTCAACAAGTTTTCCTGAATATTTTCTTCTGATTTCACACTTCATGGAATCAAATATACATATGTGTCCTTGATGACATGTTTGGATCACACTTAAAATATTAGGTTTTAAGTTCTTTACAAGAAAAAAAATTTAAGCTGTCATCTTGTCTCTAAGAGCCACTATACCCCTCCCAATTATTTAAGATGATAGGTTATCTCCAAAAGTGACTTTTCCTTTTTTATTTATTTTTAGGCTTATAAACTTATTTGGGTCTCTTGTCATGTGTTTTTATCATCCACTATCCACATGCCATAGATTTTGTTTTATGTTGCACAAAGAGCTATTAAACATTCCACATCATCCTTATTCTTCCAAACCTTCTTTCCTCATTTCGTTGATATTTTATGGTGTCATTCTCCATAGGAATCAATAGTTTACTATTTCTAGTAACGTGTCCTTGATTACCACATTTGTAACATTCTATACTGACTACAACAAATTTTAATTTTAGGGGCGGTTGTCTTCCGCCTCCAAAAGTCACTTTTGGGGGTGGTTTTGGCTTTGGAGGCATTCTTTATAAAACCACCCCTAATAGCACATACGCTATTTTTTTTTACTTTTAGGGGCACTTCTGGAAGAGATCAAAACCACCCCTAAAAGTGACCTATGGGGGCGGTTCTAACCCCCCCCCAAAAAGTGACTTTTAAGGGAAATTCTAAACCCCCCTCATAAACACCTATGGGGGCGGTTCGACCGCACCCCCCCGCCCCACAAAAAAAAAGGTCCTTATTACATATATTTGGGGGTGGTTATGAAACCCCCTCGTAGGTACCTATGGGAGAGGTTTCAAACCCCCATTGTAGGTGTTAGGATTTATAATCCTCCCTTGACCAAACTGTCTATTAGATTATTTTAGCCTAACTTAGGAGTTTTATTTAATTATTTGGGTCCACTAGTACCATTGGGTCCACATGGACTAATGGGGCCACATGTACCATTTACTAGAGTGTGGGGAATACCAATACAGGCTAACTTCCACTGACTTCACTTGCATGCATCACTTTAGGCGCCTCCTAGACCAATCCCTACATTTTAGGAGCCACTAGGTGTCCCGACACCAACTCCCTTCAGTTGTTGTGAATTGGTTACTAGTTAAGCTTAGTTTTTCTTCAGTTACATTTAGTTAGATCGCAATTAGTTCAGTTAGTGCTAGTTATGCATGGGTGCATGTGGTAAGGCACCTTTTCTGAATTAGCACTTGAGTTAGACTGAGTTAACTGATTGTAACTGATTGTGTGACTCGATTAGACATCTGGAGTTAACCACTTAAACTATGATAGTGATTTAGACATATTTAGTTAGCCATGCAGTTAGATACAATCACATCCAATTAGTAGATTCGAATTCATCCCTAATGATTTGAATTATTTCCAATGTAATACTATTGTAACAATGGATTATGCAATGAAGATAATACTATAATTCTCTGAGCAATACTTGTTTGTTTCCTATGAGATTTGACTTGTTTAGTTTGTATAATTCATTCCTTTTCACTGCATCAATACTTTCAGACTCATTGCTTTATGATCTAAATGGCACATCAATTTTAACACGGTATCAGATCCATCTCAAGCAAGTTTCATGTCTGCCTGCTCTCCATTGAACACAAAAGGAATTAGGTTTCCACAGAAGTCCCACAAAGATTTCCTTGCTTCCTGTGAATTTGTTCAGAGTGGTGGTGCAGGTGTGACAGACCCTGAGAAAGTGTTCATGTCAAGAGGGAAAGCATAATTCTAACATAGTTCAATTTTTTTAGTGTTTTGCAATGAAATTCTATAGGTGCTACGTAGCTTGTGTGAAGATATTTTCTATTCCAATAGGAGAATTATGGATTCTCTAACTTCTACACCTTGGATCCTAACACCCTTCAATTATATTGATTGGAGGGCAGATATTAAACTGGTCTTGTGCAAGCTAGGATACTTCAGGATAATACTTGGAAGGGTGGTTAAGCCCCATCATCCAGCAGAGAGAAACAAGTTTATGAACTGCTTAGATGAATATTATGGTTATCTATGTACTCACATATCCAGATATCTCCTCTTCCACCTTGAAGGTTTGAGGACTCCCAAAGAATCCTGGGAGAAGCTTTAAGAGTTTTTTGGCAAGCAAGATGAGCTTCGAGGAAACATTATGGAGAACGAGTTGTTAGCCTTACTTCCCAACAACTTTGAAACCATACAACAATTCTTACTAAATTCATGTTTCTTGCACTCCAATGTAGACATTGCAGAATAGAAAGAAAGGATGAGCAACATGTGCTCTCCATACTCAAAAAATAGGCTCTGAGTATTCTATATTTGCCTCAATATTCCATTCTAGAAGGGATTCCATTCCCAATTGGAATATCCCCTCACTTGATTCCTTTGCCAAGTCCTTGATAAAGGAGCTAGAGAACTTGATTCAGATCGGAGTCATCAAAACTTCCAAAGATCAAGCTCTCCTAGTGACATATTCTACCAAAGTGCAATCTAAAGGGATATCTAAGGGGAAGGTGTTACACCTAAATCTTGTCATCAACATGTGATGAGATCCCAAACTTTAGTATTTTCCCTTAATCCCAAATTGTGAAGTGAAAATATTGGTCCAGACATCAAATCTACATATGAAAATCCAAAACCCCCTCTACCCTTTAGTCAAATAGGGGTACCTTCTTCAGCACCACCTGTAATGTATTGGCAGTAAGCGATGGAATCGCCTTTACCCTTTGATTAAGGCATAGTTCTGCCTTGTCACCACTTTGTCTCAATGAGGAGGAAGCGGTGCCCTTGGTAAAAAGTGAAAAAAGAGAGGTTATCATGAAGATTCTCGAAAGAAGGCTTCATGGCACCCTTATCCCTACTCACCAGGGCCAGTTGGGCTCAAGATCCATCCTTTGGGGATCTCCTATCCACCTCACCCACCAATTTCTCAACCATCTCTATCCATCCCAAGCCTATAAAAGCAGCCTTATACTCCATGGTTGAGGAGAGAGTAAAGTTATGCTGTTGCTTTGAAATTCTGGACTAAATCAGTAGAGTGAGCTTGAGGGAGCAAGTTGGTGCTATTGGGGATGAGATGTTGGCTTTGTGAAGGAGCACATCGACACTAAGGCATAGGTTGTAAACTTCTTCTCTATTATTTAATGCAAAATTGGTTCCTTTCCCATAAAGTATATTATGCTATTATCGTATATTTTAATGTTGAATTCCTTAGTGATGAACATAGAATAGTGGATCATATTCTAGTGCTATTTGATCTGGTTTGTTGTTTTCATGTGATTATGCAGGTACATCCTTGAAGGACCATCATTACAGGAAACAACTATACTATTACATCAAAGAGACTGATTCCAAATCTCCACCCATTCTAGGGAATGCCTTCCAAGTCTGTTGTGTACCATTTGTTCTAGATATGAACCATTCAGACTAGAGAAACAACTCTTGTCCGTAGGAGGTGCAAAATTCCTAGCTAAAAATATGCCGACTCCAATGGGGAAGAGCTTCAGCTGATCTGATCTTCCTTAGTTTTTTCAAACTCTTGTCTGAAATCCAAGCTCTAGTATTTTATTAGTTTAATCAGATCCACTAGTTGATCTAGTGAGATTTTGGTTTGGTATCTTTAGATCTGGGTTTTTCTTACCTTCTATACTTTCAATTACTATTAATTCCTGATTTAAATGCCAGTTGCACAATGATTAATTTTTCCTTTTTCAGAATTATTTTGTTTTGGACATCTACAGGGAACCGCGCATGCATAGTGGGAAGTAAGCGATGCCACTGCCTGGACTAGGTTAGCAGAATGCGGTGCCATCGCCTGTGATCAGCAATCAGGAAGCGGTGCTCTCTCAGAACCGCTCTATCAGTGACCCTCTGGAAGCGGTTCCAGGTAGGCTTTTCTAGACTTGTTTTTTTAAAGTTTTTGTAAAATTTTGGTTGAGTTGCTTTCAGTTCTGAGTGTTTGAATTTCAAAGTTGGATGTGGTAAAAGGCTTATTTTTTTGAAATCGAAGAGTTAGGATAGACTCATCTTTTCATTTGCTTTTTTTTTTTTTTTTTTTT
>LPNX010779554.1:137581-167618 GCA_001517045.1 Pseudotsuga menziesii
ATATGAAAATAAATACTTGCTTGATTGGTTGCTTGTTTTCATTTTTCATTAAAATTTTGTGAAGGACTTCTTTTTGCTTTGAAAAAGATTTTTTTTTGTTGAGACTTGTTCATATTTTGGTTTGAGGATGAATTATTGGACCTCCGATTAGCCTTATAAGCTTTCAAATCTCCATTTTTCTTCTCTTTCTTTTACATTCTGATCTCATCAAAAGAAAAATATTAGTAGTTTTAAGTTAGATCTTTCTAGTTTTAAACAAAAAATTGAAAAAAGTATTGAATATGCCTTTTGGTGTTTTTTGTCTTTCTTCTTAGAAAAATAGATCTTACCCTATTTTTCTTGCCTTCAAAAATTAGTTTGAAATTTGTTGCTTGTTTTTCTTTCTCGAAAAAAGATTGGTTTAGAGTAGTTTTTTGGGAAAAACTTTTGGTTTTGAAATCAAAATTGAAAAGAAAAATACTCTCTCCTTCTCGTAAGTAGGCATGTCTTGAATGGTAAAGTGAAAGAATTTGCATTTCATATTTGCATGGCTTTACATTTCTGTCAAAACTCCATTCATTCACCTAACCGCTCAAGTTAAAATTAACGATGTTACAAGTATAAAATTGTATAGAGATTTGAGTGATAATTTAGTGACGTGTTTCGACGTCGTAAAACGTAGGAGTTGTCGTTATTTTCTTGCACTGCAACCCGAGACCTGCGCGGTTCTTCCATGTACCATCAGTATATCGAACGACCTTTCACATACCCTTGAGGTATATAGAAAGGTACTTCACATACTCGATTGTATATCAAAATGTCCCTTGTGAATGATTGTGCATTAGAAAGCACTACTACAGATTTGAGCTCCCACATACCATGTGTATATCGGAAGACAATACTAGGATTCCTTGTCCAACTGAGAAAAACCCTTTGGTTGTATTGTTTGGAGCAATGCATCGAGAAAAGCACTCGGGGTGATTAATACTCATGTACCTTGAGTATATCGTGAGTTTCACCTTCTTGACAATCCCGGTGACAGACCGACTATTTTGAGCTCATCCTGTCACTTAAGTTTGCTTGTAGCATGTAGCTTGTGTAGGATAAGACCTTGTGTGATTTTTCTTAGTTTTGAAACCCTAGGTTAGGTTTTAGTGACTTTTACAATCTGGTTGAGTTTTAGTTGAGATGATCCAGAAGAAACTAGGGCTTACCACCTGAGTTTCCACCTTCAACAGGGGAAGGCCCAATGGAAGCCATAGACCAAGGACCTGCAACTGACCCCCATATGGGAGAAAATCCAGTTGTAGAAAGTGGAGATCAATTCACTTTTTATGTTACTCCCTTGGTACAACATTCTCCTGTGGCTGACACTTCCTTTCATTCTCTGATGGAAGGTTGAAATGATGGTATTGATGAAACTGAGTATGGCCCTGATGCTCCTTTTTGGAGAACTTCTATGGGTCAAGCCATTTCGTAGTTTGGGGTTATTAGACCCTCTTTTGAAAACCCTCCTCTGAATGAGGATGCATATAGGAGAATTAAAGAATCACTTAATTATGCTTGTAATTTTCAAGAGAGGATGGACAAGGTTATGGCTACCCCTATACCTCATAAAGAACCTATGTCGACTCTTTTACCCCATTTGTTGGATCCATGGCCTTCTGGATATAGTCCACTTGCTGATGATGTTCCATCTCATGGTATGTATCCTCTTGATCTGGGTCAAATTGAATCCTACATCTGTTGCTAGTCCTCCCATATCCTCTATAGTTGGGGTGCAACAACCCTCATCTCAAGTGGTGTCATTACCTTAGAATGCCGAGGGGAAACCCCCAATGCGATCTATGTGATTGGTTAGTGGAGTTGTTACTAATACTAGGCTGACCTCTACTACAGGGAAATCCACAATGTATGTCCCTTTTACCCACACCAATATGGTAAACCCTCCATTGAGTTCGGGACAACCATTAGGGGTACAACCTGTAGTCAATCATCCTTATTAGGGTTATGGTTACCCAGTAAATAAATTACCTGTAGTAAACACGAAATATCGACCTACATCTACATGAACTATCTATTATGGAATCCCTTACCCTGGAAACACGTTTACACCATGGGGGAAACATAATTTGTCCTTAATGCTGACAATGGGAGAAATGCCTATTCTTACTACTGGAGGTGTCGTAGGGCTTCCTTATGGTGGCCCACCCTTTGGAGGTCAACCAGGAGGAGGCCCACCTAGCGAAGGTCCGCCTTACGGAGGATCACCACCCAGAGGACCACCTCCTAGAGTCCCACCACCTAGAGGCCCACCTTTAGGAGGTCCACCACCTAGAGGCCCACCACTTGGAGGCCCACCTTCGGGAGGACCACCACCCGGGGGCCCACCTTCTAGTGGTCCACCGTCTGGAGGTCCAACTTCTGGAGGACCACCACCTAGTGGACCACACCCTGGAGGCCAACCTCCTGGAGGCCTATCCCCTTCAGTGGGATCTTCGGGGGGTTCATCATCTAATCAACCAAGTCAACATCCCATATATCAGTCAGCTTATGGTCCTACTGGTACACATATGCCTGATCAATACTAGCAGTATGTGGAACCTAATCGGTAATTACCTTTCTTGGTATTGAAGAGAAATTTAAGGCTAATTCAACACCATACCATTGGCGGTTCCCTAAACCATCGCTTTCAGTCAAGCGAGCCGGAGCCGAAATGCCACATTTCGGTTTTGATCTAGCACGCTTGTGTTAGTTTTTCAACATTAAGCTAGCATTATTTAGGATCTTTAACTAAGAGAATAATAAGTACAATAATCAAACACAAGAGACAATGAACACAATGTTTTTCCTCGGGGAAACCATAAATGGAGAAAACCCCACAACTTCCTCAAAGATAGAATCAACACCAAAACAGTAAAAACCGAAAAAAGTAAGTGATCTCCCGACAGCAGTAACCTTCTTCTTGTCTAGCCCCAGTGTCTTCTCCTTCCTCAACTATGCGCTACACTTGAGTGTGTATGAGTTGTATGTTAAATAGAGAGTCCAGCTCTCTATTTATACTAATCCCAAAATGACTAAAACCCTACCAGGGCCGACCTCTACTAGGAGAGTCTAATTACCCTAGTGCCTTGGAACTGCGGGGACTTTAACCCTTAGACAATTGGAGGGTTATGTTGGAGCAGGGTCCCGCAGCTACAGGAAAAGCTGCTATTTTTGGTAGAAGATGGACAATTTTTGGAGGAAAGATAGTTTTGGCGATGCGATAAAGGTACGACGCCGTAGTGCATTTCTCGCCACGAATCACGGGCTAGAAATCACGGCGGTTGGAACAAGAAAGTCAAAGGGAAATAGTACTTGAAGCGGCCGAGAAGAGAGCTCAACCACTGCATTTAAGGCAGCGATGACGACAGGAGGGCTTAAATACCCTCATAAAGGAAGAAGGAGCAATGGGCCGAGGTATTAAAGACAAAGGACAGAAGGGGAGCGACCGAGGAAGTGGCGCCCATACCCGCGATCAGCACCGAAAATCGTGGAAGACTGCAGGAAGCTGCGATGTGACCGGTAAAGCGATAGTACAAAGTACAGAAAGGCTGATTGTCACAGTTAGGGTTTTGGGTTACTATTGGGATAGGCCCACGGTTTTGTATCACGGTGAGACCTTTGGGCCACCTATTTAAGCATGTATTTTGTATTATGAAGGGTTAGCTAGCTAGTTAGATAATTGGCTGATAAGGTTGTAACTATTGTCGTCAGTATAGTAAGACATTGAGGAAGAGTCGAGCTCTAGTTCTGTCTTTAAGTATGTAGTTATCTTACTGTAACCAGTGGCCAGCTCCTTGAGCCTGAATGTAACAATCCGCAGGGATTGAGAGAGAGAGAGAAAGAGTATATTGTAAGAAGAAAGCAATATAGGAAGAGAAGAGATCTAAGAGAGAAGGGCTCCCAGCTGTGTGCGTGGAGTTTCCCAGAAGATCTCAAGCTGCATAAGAGGTTGCAGAGGAACTGTGTTACTCTCTCAAGATATAATATAAACACAGTTCCCATGGACGTAGCTTCCCCCCTGGAAGTGAACCACGTACATCCGTGTGTTGTGCGACTGTTTCATGTGATTGTGCTCTACTTATTTGTTATCTGTTATCTGTCACATGAACTTTTCTTATCAGTTAATGAATGTATGTATGCTATCCTTCAGTTTATAGTAACATAGAAGGTCAAATGCAAGTTGAATGTGTCAAGTACTCTGTATATGAGTTTATCAGTGCTTGACTCATGACAGTAGTAGCTACTGTGTTAAGTGACTTCTGTATGTTTAGTTCAGCGAGTTGAGTGTAATTGATGTTAAGCATGTTAAATTGTAGAAGCTTAAGTGAGGTTGTTTAACAACTTAATGAAGGTTAACTAAGCTATTATACCCAGAAAGGAAGCCTCTGGACCTTGAGAGTTGATGAGTATATTGGGTCTTACTGTAGGAAATATCATAGCGTAGAAAGGGCGATATCACACTTTTAGGGGAGCTGCGGTGTGAGATATCGCAGGTTAAGAGCTGAGTGGAAGAGAAAGTTTGTGCATCATCCTAGAAGCTGGGACACGATAAGAGTTAGTCCCATAGTAGAGTTAGCTAGAAAGAGAGAAACATCCCTTGCTGAGAGATTCAGCTGGTTAAGTAGAGTCAAAGAACCTAGGATGCTGCAGAACCTGGTTGAGGAAACCTGATTCTTCAGCCACCCCATCTAGGATCACTTCGGGTGATACTTCAGGCCATTTTGCGGTCTATCACCGAAAGGGACAGTGAGCTAGGGGTTTTTTTGGTACAATAAAGTAAACCCAAGTTTTCCCAGAGTAGACCAACAGATGGTTCCGTCGCCGGTTTTGAACAAATTGAAGAGCTGATGTTCTGTTGGCATCCTACTAAAGAAGAACTTAACTAGTGGGTTGAGTCTAAGGAAAGAGAATTTGCTGAGAAAGAAAACAAGAGTCCTATGCTGAGTACAGAGGACTGGTTCCAGAAACATATCTTCACAGACCTGCATGAGATATTTTTTGTGACCTACGCAAATGAGTTGTATGATTGGTTGTCAAAGTTGACTGATAAGCATGTATTCATTAAGAAAAGGAACATTGTCTGGACATCGAAGCTGATTCACACTGTGAAAGGTGTAGATAATCCCATTTCATGGGTAGTAGACTTTTGGCTTGCGAATTTTCTAAAAGGTTTCATTACAGAGTTTGCAGTTGATCAAAGAAAGAGTTTTAGCGAAGCAGAGAGGTACTTCTTCAAGGGATATTGCCGTAAGTACTTGAACTCTTTAAATCAATTCCTTAAGATGTTATTGTATGAAAAAGGAATACTGGATATATTCTCAGATGAATAAGTTAAGTAAGTGTAATGTCATAAGAGTGTGAGAGTGATTCTAAAGAAATTGGATGTACACGTAGCGGTAAGAGATATAAAGTAGATTTCAGATCTTCCTTCTTTGAAGACAGTTCAGACAGTACTAGAGAACAAAGTCAAAGTAATAGAGAAAGAACAATAGGGGGTATCCCTTACCACCCTTATACCCCACAGAAACCAACCGGGACTCAGAATAATCCTGCAGGAACTCCATCTAGTAGTTCACACACGGTACAAAATACCTCTACACCATCTACATTTACACCGGTAAGTGGTAGTAATACATCAAATCAGAATCCACCTCATAGAAACAGAATGGGGGATGACATGAAATTACCTACCTTTAAGGGTACAGGGGCAGAAGACCCAGAACAACATTGGTTCCTATGTGAAGCTGTATGGACCATTAAACAGATCCAGGATAATAATACTAAGCTTGTCCAGTTGGCCACTACACTTAGAGAAAGAGCTTTAACATGGTATACGAAGCATACATCAACGCAGAATAGAACACTCATAGAGGTCAGGACTGCAATGATTAAGGAATTTAAGAAAACCAAGTCTGAGTCACAATGTATCATAGAACTTAAAGACATCAAACAGTTAACCACATAGTCAGTATGGGATTTTGATCAGAAATTTAAAGCTCTTATAGACCAAGTTAGTTTTGAGTTTGTGGCGGAGCAGCATAAGGAATGGTTCATCGCAGCACTGCTCCCTCATATCAGACTTCCACTAACGCAACAGAAACTCCATACGCAGGATGAAGCATTGGAGATGGCAATGAAACTAGAGACTTCACCTCTAACTGAGACTAGTGTAGGTATGACAAATTTACAGAATTAGTTAGCCAATCTCACTTTATAGCCACATGAGATTAAGAAAGGAGAAGAGGTTGAACAAGAAATATGGTGTACAAAGTGTAAAGGACATGGCCATACCAAAGATAACTGTCCAGTATTTGTTGAGTATCTAGCAAGTGGGGCTCCTAACCCCTTAGTACAGAATCAAGGGCCATGGTGTGAAATATGTAGAATAAGAGGACATAGACCACAGGAATTCCCTTTACTTCAGAAGTATGTACAAACTCCTAAGAATTTATACTGTAACTTCTATAAGTCAGTAGGACATGATGAAAATAATTGCAGAGCTTATGATCTCATGATAAAGAGAAAACATGACTTCTACAGAGTCCAGTCAGAGACATCAGGACCAGCAACAGGCCCACCGCATGAACCAGCTCATGATGGCCGTGGTGGAGGATTCAGTGGAAGAGGCCATGGTGGAGGCTTTGGCTGTGGCCATGGACCAATTGTTTATTACAACTGTGGAGCCATAAGACATTATGCTAGGGATTGTCAGAACCCTACTACATGTAAGTATTGCAAGTCCTATGATCATACTATAGAAGAATGTCCTATCTTGATAGCCAAGATTAAGGATCCTAAGCCAGCAGTAAACCAGAATATTCAGCTTATTGCTGCTGAGCAGAAAGAACCAGAAACAAGAGTCAATATTGTGACTCACAGTAGTGATTCTACTAGTAGGACATCGTAGGATGCCGAAAAGAATACAGGTCCAAAGTGGGTGCGTAAATCCACTGATAAATCTACACCACTTGAATTATAGAAGAACAAAGAAACATTTCAGTAAGCTAAAACTTTCTTTACTGACCCTACACCATCAGGATCACAGATATTGCCTCATAGGGGTATACCATAGCAAAAACCTTGTAGCAATAGTCCTGTGTAGATATCGCAGGCTACCACATTTGGAAGGTGCGAGGAGGATGAGTAGATAGGAAGTGTACAATCCTTCCTGCGGAGCTGCTTGAAACTCGTAAGAAATGAGAAAGCCATAGGAGAGCTTCAACGCATCATAGATCAGTATCAACAGTCTTCTTCCATGAGCAGTACGCAGCGTGTTGTTCATAATATTATGGGCCATAGAAGAACATGAAGAGAAATGAGACTCACAACACAAATTGGAGAGTTTGAAATGGATGAGGTAATCCTAGATTTAGGATCAGAGGTAAATGTTCTTACTAAGCAGACATGGGAACAGATGGGTAGCCCTAAGTTAGCTAGATCACCTATCCATCTGTGATTAGCCAATCAACAGAGGGTATTGCCACTAGGCCAATTACCGCAAGTACCAGTTGATATTGATGGAATTCGAAGCTTTGCAAATTTTGAAGTCATAGAAATTATTGGCGATAGTAGACTGTATCCAGCTTTATTAGGTATCGATTGGGCATTTGAAAACATGGCTGTTATCGATTTGAAGAAAAGACAAATGACCTTTGAGGATAAACAGATTCAAGTCGTCGCACCGTTGGATCCTTTTCAGGGTCCCCGATACATTGAACCTATCAGAGCAGAGGAAGAGGTGCGTAATATGGAGAGCCTCTATCAGATGACTGCTAACCAGAGTGATTATATC
Source organism: Pseudotsuga menziesii (assembly GCA_001517045.1). NCBI lineage: Eukaryota > Viridiplantae > Streptophyta > Pinopsida > Pinales > Pinaceae > Pseudotsuga > Pseudotsuga menziesii. Next base: position 145,398 of record LPNX010779554.1, read on the forward strand.
AATCCCACCGCAGAAGGAAATATTAGTTGGCGATGCGACAGCTCATGCGCATCAGATTCGGATGTTAATTTAGAAAATTGGCAGAATAGACTTTATGAAGTTTCATCTCGTATATGTGCATTTATGACTAAGTCACTGCGATGGATTGGAACAGAGATTAAGGATATTCCGTCGTTTGATGGCTTAGCAGATGTCAAAGAATTTTTACAGCAGTTTGAGTAGGAAATCCCTCATGAGCAGAGGATGGCAGCTATTGACCTTGCAGTAAGAGCCACATGTGCAAGATGGTGGTATGCACATAAAGAAAATATCGCATCATGGGATGATTTTAAGAGATTGATGGCGATCAGATTCTCTATTGACAAGGAGCGTTTGCAGCAGAAATATACAGAAGAAAGTGACCCCAGGTCACATATTAAGATTTGTGAACAGAATTGGTCGGACATTCCAGAGGATGAATGGGTTCACCTATTCATTCACACTTTAGACACAGTCCCAAGGAACTGGTACACTGAGACAGAGTTGCGCAGAGGAATCATTACATGGCCAGTTATGATAGGCAACTTTCTACTCACTTTCACTTTTGAATCTGAGTATCCAAGCATTGATCAGGCCCTAGAGATTATAAAGACTAAGATATTTGATGACTATACCCTACCAGTGTATGCTCAGCATGATTGGGCCATCCAGTTAGAACATGTTCTAGAGTGTTACAACTTCGCAGAAGAGCCAGGTGACGAGGATGAGAATCCTCGCAGTATTAACATTCCAGAGTCAGAAGGGACTCGCGAAGTTGATGGACCAAAGCTAGAGATTCCAGCTGTCACAGAGCTTATTAAGATTAAAAAGATCAATATTGGCACATAAATAGAACCAAATTTTGCCTCTATTGGAGACTATTGGGATGATGAAATGGTAGGACACATCGCAGATCTGTTACATGACTATCAGGACTTATTTCCCACTAAGTTTATAGAGATGAAGGGAATAGTAGGAGATTTGGGAGTCATGAGGATACCTTTGAAAGAGGATGCTAGGCCAGTTAAGCAGCTTCCATACAGATTAAATCCTCATTATAAAGAAAAATTTAAAGATGAGATTGATAAGATGCTAGCAGCAGGCATCATTGAGCCAGTAGAAGAGAGTGAATGGGTTAGTCCCATGGTTGTGTAGGAAAAGAAAACTAAAGTAGAAATCAGGATTTGTGTCGATTTGCGCAAACTCAACAATGCATCACTTCATGACCCATTTCCGACACCTTTTACTGATGAAGTTTTAGACAATGTGGGAGGACAAGAGATCTACTCATTCACTGATGGCTTTTCAGGCTATCACCAGATAAGAATCCATCCAGAGGATTGACATAAGACCACCTTTGCGATAGAATGAGGCTCATTCCAGTATACGGTAATGCCCTTTGGTATTAAAAATGCACCAGCTATTTTTTCTAGAGTAGTAGTTGCTGTCTTTAAGGAATACATCCATAAATTCTTAGAAGTCTATTTTGATGATTGGACTGTATTTGGATTAATCAAAAATCATATAGGATATTTAAGGCTCATGTTAGAGAAATGTAGGCAATATCAGATTTCTCTTAACTTGAAGAAATGTATATTCTGTGCACCATTTGGTATTTTGTTGGGTCATATTGTTTGTAGACAAGACTTGATGGTAGATCTTACAAAGATTGCCATCATTGTAAATCTCCCAGCACCCAACTCAATCAAGCAATTGAGGACAGTGCTTGGTCATACAGGGTATTATAGAAAATTCATCAAGGGCTATGCAAAGATCACAACACCTATGGAAAAGCTGTTAAAGAAAGAAGTGAAATTCCTATGGAATGAGGAATGCCAGCAAAGTTTAGACACTCTTAAAGAGAAGATGGTTACAACACCCATCTTAGTATTTCTAGATTGGAACAAGCCATTTCATGTACATGTGGATGCATCTGGAATCACACTGGGGATTGTCTTAACATAGCCAGGAGAAGGGGATATCGATCACCCTATCACGTACTCTAGTAGAAAGTTATCTACCGCAGAAAAGAACTACACCACTACAGAAAGAGAAGGATTAGCCATGGTGTATGCTCTACAGAAGTTTAGGCACTACCTGTTGGGTGCCCCATTCAAGATGTTCACTGACCATTCCGCTTTAAAGTATTTGGTCAATAAGCCAGTGTTAGGGGGAAGGATCTGTAGATGGTTACTCCTATTTCAGGAGTATGATTTTGAAATTATTGTAAAACCAGGGAGATTGAATGCCGGATCTGATCACCTGTCGCGGATAGACTCAGGAGAAGAACCAAGTAATTTAGAAGATAATTTTCTAGATGTGCAATTGTTCTCTATCCAGATCGCAGATGAGTATTACACGGATAGTATTCACTTTCTCACTACAAGGTGGGCACCAGTTGAGTTTACTAAGTAGCAAAAGAAACAATTAGTTGTTAAAGCAACAGATTTCACTTTGATCGAAGGACATTTATATAAGTTAGGTCAAGATGAAGTCCTGCACAGATGCGTTATGCCGCACGAGAAAGAGGCCATTATCAGAGAAGCACATTCAGGTACCGTAGGAGGACATTTCGCAGGAAAGCCGACTACTTAGAAAATTCTAGCTGCTGGATTATGGTGACCTACTTTGCACAAAGACACTAAGGAGTTTTGCAGATGCTGCGATATCTGCTAGAGGGTAGGAAAACCTTCGCAGAGAGATGAAATGCCGCTGCGACCACAGATTACGCTGCAGGCATTTGACAAGTGGGCTATAGATTTCGTGGGTCCTATCAACCCACCAGGGAAGCGAACTGGTGCGAGATACATCCTCACAGGAACAGAATACCTCACCAGGTGGGCAGAGGCCAAAGCAGTAAGGAATTGTGATGCTGTTACAGCTGCACAGTTCATTTTTGAAAACATCATAAGTAGATTTGGATGTCTAGCAATTTTGATGAGTGATCAAGGCACACACTTTTTGAATCGCACTATCGAGGCCTTGATGGAGGAATTTCAGATACAACATCATAAGAGCACTCCCTACCACCCAAAATCTAATGGTACAGTGGAGGCTTTTAACAAGATTATAGAAAATGTTCTTACTAAGATCTGTAACAACAAAAGAGATGATTGGGATCTCAGGGTTAATGCTGTGTTATGGGATTATAGGACTACATGCAAGAAAATTATAGGACACACACCTTTCAGCTTGGTGTATGGACAAGAGGTTGTTATGCATATGGAATATATTATTCCCAGTTTAAGAATTTCTCAAATTACTAAGATCGCTGATACATATACAATGAATGAAAGATTAGCGCAGCTGCTTGCCTTAGAAGAAGACAGATTCATTGCAGGATTTCATCAAAAAGTGCAGAAGGCACAAGAAAAAGATTGGCATGACAGGCACATCAAGAGCAAGATTTTTCAGACAGGAGACGTATTGCTCCTTTATGACAGCAAGTTTGTTAAGTTTCCAGGGAAGTTCAAGACACATTGGTTGGGGCCATATCATATTTAGCAAGTCACAAACGGAGGTGCTGTTCAGCTCAGTAAACTGAATAGGAAGCTTGTTCCTACATTGATTAATGGCAGTATGCTTAAGATTTATAGTGATTGACACTCCACCTCCCAACCCTAACTCAGAGAACTAAGTGGTGCAGATGTCCAGTGTAGTTGAAAGGAGGCATCGCACCCATAACTAGTCTACACCAGGTGAAAAAGTTCTAAGTAGGAGGAATCGCAGCAGGAAAGTTTATTTTGCGCAAGTCATAGGACGATTGTGGAGTTTTTGAACGTTGCGGAGTTCACGCCAACTTTTTGGTTAAGGACGATGCGATGTGACATCGCAGCGAGGTGATGTTCCCCGTGCAATTAAGAGGATTTTTGAAAGGGAAAGAGGGCCAGTCACTTCACCTCTGACAAGCAATTAATATAGATATGCCAGGTATACGTTTCCCTAGATTTGGAAACAGTACAATGATTGTACGAGATTTGGTAAATCGTGGTCGAGACTGCCACTTGCGCACAATTTTAGAGGGAAATTTGAACGCATCAATTAATGAGGAGCGGGGCACGGGGTGTTGTCTTATCCATGCAATAAATGCAGCCAACGGGTCTAGCCTAAGCGACCGTTGCTTCAGAGATTACCACCTTCACTATAAATACACAGATCATTCAGACAGGAGGGTTACTTTTGTGATTTCTGAGAGTTATAGAGTAATTTGTAGATTTTTCCCTGTCCAGAGATACTCCAGTTACAGAGTGCTGGTTTCCCCATTTTTGCAGCCATGAGTATCGCACTAGGAAATTTATGTCCGAGAAGGAACCTTTAGAAGACGTCGTGCGATGATTCAAGCGTGGTGGCTCGAGTCTTCTATGACGACGACGCCCAGGATTGTGAAATTAGGTGCACCACAGGTCAGGCAGACCCCAAGGATGAAGAATCCAGCTTACATAGTAGAAGAGTCCAGCCCAGAGTAGGAAGAAGAAGTTCATGTGGCAACAGTATACATTTTTCCATGAGTCAAGGATGCACCAGAGGTAACCATTCCCAAGGGTGCTAAGTTTCCTATTCCGCTACCGTCGATTGATCCTCGCATAAAGGAAGATGGAGAACTATTAGGATATGTCCCTGCTCTCAAATTTATAGACTATAACCTTGGAGACAGTAAGACATATCCTCAGTTTCGGCTGGATCAGTATCTTATGGTTCAGAGGAACCCGAGGACCGATGCAGATGAGTTTGTTCCTATGTAACATGTCTAGATTCTTGAGCAGTCAGGCTTGCTCAATTTCTTGAAAATACCACATTTTGGATGAGGTGCAGAGGTTAATGTCGTGGTGCAAGTGCTACTTTCCTGTGTACATGGAGGTTACCTCTGGCTAGGTAAGAGGGTTGACCTGAACGTCGATTTGATACACCACATCATCGGGTTGTCCAAGAGTGGTAAGGACCCTCAGACACATATATTAGGTAAACGCAAGGATACTAAGCTACCACCGCTTTTAGTTAACAAGTATAAGCTACAGAGAGGAGGTCAGGCTTATGATCTCACAGCCTTAGTAGATGATACACTCAGATTTACAGCTAGTATTCTTGCAGGCAGACTGTTAACCAAAGTTCGCCCGAAAGAAGTCACAGGATCAGTCATTCACCTTGCCGTGCAGGTGGCAGAAGGTGAACGATTTAATTGGTGTTTGTTTTTATTAAATATTTTTCTTGCATATTTTTTGGCAGCGCAGGACAAGCCAAACCACCCCTTCCATTTCTCGTGGCTGCTTATATTATGTGCATTTGTCGGGTGGAGAGAGCCACCCCATACCTGGTTTCTACAGCTACGAGGCGGAGAGTGCAGAGGCGCACGCTATACAAACTTATGGGAAAGCAACAGCTCAGCCAAGAAAAAGCTCAATATGATAGTATTCTATGAATACTATAAGCTGTTGAAGCGAGTCATCCAGGAGACACCGCGGATCAACACAGAGGTTGTTGACATGTATAATAATCGGCTTGATTTCATTGCGGACAGGCATACAATCTATCTGAGGCCTAAAGGGTTTAGAACGGATGACTTGGATATTGGATTGTTCAGGATGACATCGCAGGACGTAGAATATGTCATCAAAGATTTTGATGAAGCGTGGAACAAGGCATTATAAGATGCCACAGCAGGAAATATACCAGCAGAAACCGCACCAATAGATCCACTAGACAAAGGAAAACGTCAGGTGGGTGTCAAGAGGAAAGATGCAGTAGAAGTGCCACCAGTAGCACAAAAGAGGAAAGATGTAGTAGAAGTGCCACCAGTGGCACAAAAGAGGAAAGATGTAGTAGACGTGCCACCACCGGAACCAAAGAGGAAAAAATTCAAAGCCTCAAAGCCAGCTACAGAGACCGCACTAACAGAGGATGACTATGATCTCATCGCAGCGAGATTGAAGGAAGAGACGCGGGACTCATTTCAGGCGATGCAGACATTACAGGACAAGCTATAGAGCATGATAGATACGTAGATTCTGGAGTTGAAAGAACTAACTAAGAATACTACCATGATGCAAACTCAACCAGTCAAGGTGACAGCAGGAGAAAGCTCACAACCATCGATTTCCCAAAAGGAAGTCTTTGCAGAGGATCGCACCAATACAGTTCTGACACCATCAGGGAGTATCCAATTCCCTGCTTCGATGATTGATGTGCAGATACAGGTTAGACAACTTGTCGAGGTTAATCTGGCATAATTCCCTGTTGATCAACTACAAATGATCTAGCAGCAGATAGCCGCAGAGCTCAGGGATAGAGAGCTTGCGACTTATAACCAAAACATTCAGCTGAGACAACAAAATGCAAAGCTCACTGCAGGATTTCAGAAAAAGGTAGAGGAGTTAAGAGTATATGAATAAAGAGAACAGGATCTCAGTCAGGTCCTACAGAACATCGCATTGGAGTTACCCCAGTGTGACATAGAATTTGCCTTGCCTCTAATGCAGAAAGTAAGAAGAATTGCAGATAGAGCAAAGGCTCTGGAAGAGACAATGGCCAAAATGGAGGAAGACCACAAGGCACAGATTGCTGAGCTTGAGGCTCGAGCACCAGGCACGCCTGAGGCAGATAAGGAAGCAAGGGCGCAAGCCTTTATACTCACTTCAATGCAGATGAAGTGTCGTATAGATGATGCAGAGTCATTGCTAGATGATGCAACAAAGACATGGTCGGAGCTAGAAGAACTCCCAGATAGACTGGATTTGTAGCAGAGCATCCAGAACATGGAGAATGCAATAGCAGCAATAAAGGAAGAAGTCAAGAACTTAGGAGCTCTTGCAAAGATGAAGAAGATGACAAAGATGAACCGTTTGCAACAGGAAGCACAGCGGTTGCGAGAAAAAGACATACAATTCAATAATATGCTTCAACCGTATCAGGAACAAATCACAGAGCTGGTCGATGTGGTTGAGCAGAAGGTCAAGGAGTTCACTGCAAGCAAGAGTGAAATTGATAGCACAAAAGAACCCATGATTACTCAAGTCATGCTTGAAGTGGCACAAGACTGTGTCAAAGATATGGGAAAATATATTGCAGGACTCAAGGAGAGATTCACAAAGACTTCGCAGGAAGCCAAGGAGACGCTACAGCAAAAGAAATCAGATGTCAGTGGCTTAGGAATGAGCCACAAGTAAGTGTTAGGGGACTGTTGGAGCAGGGTCCCACAGCTACAGGAAAAGCCGCTATTTTTGGTAGAAGATGGAAATTTTTTGGAGGAAAGACAGTTTTGGTGATGCGATAAAGGTACGACGCCGTAGTGCATTTCCCGCCGTGGATCGGGCCGGAAATCACTGTGGTTGGAACAAGAAAGTCAAAGGGAAATAGTACTTGAAGCAGCCAAGAAGAGAGCTCAACCACTGCATTTAAGGTAGTGACGACGACAGGAGGGCTCAGCTACGCTCATAAAGGAAGAAGGAGCAACGGGCTGAGGTATTAAAGACAAAGGACAGAAGGGGAGCGACTGAGGAAGCGGTGCTCATACCCGCGATCATCGTCGAAAATCGTGGAAGACTGCAGGAAGCTGCGGTGTGACCGGTAAAGCGGTAGTACAAAGTACAGAAAGGCCGACTGTCATAGTTAGGGTTTTGGGTTACTATTGGCATAGGCCCACAGTTTTGTATCACGGTGAGACCTTCGGGCCACCTATTTAAGCATGTATTTTGTATTACGAAGGGTTAACTAGCTAGTTAGATAGTTGGCTGATAAGGTTGTAACTATTGTCGTCAGTATAGTAAGAAATTGAGGAAGAGTCGAGCTCTGGTTCTGTCTTTAAGTCTGTAGTTATCTTACTGTAACTAGTGGTCAGCTCCTTGATCCTGAATGTAACAATCTGTAGGGATTGAGAGAGAGAGAGAGAAAGAGTATATTGTAAGAAGAAAACAATATAGGAAGAGAAGATATCTAAGAGAGAAGGGCTCCCAGCTGTGTGCGTGGAGTTTCCCAGAAGATGTCAAGCTGCATAAGAGGTTGCAGCGGAACTGTGTTACTCTCTCAAGATATAATATAAACACAGTTCCCGTGGACGTAGATTCCCCCCTGGAAGTGAACCACGTACATCTGTGTGTTGTGCGACTGTTTCATGTGATTGTGCTCTACTTATTTGTTATCTGTTATCTGTCACATGAACTTTGCTTATCAGTTAATGAATGTATGTATGCTATCCTTCAGTTTACAGTAACATAGAAGGTCAAATGCAAGTTGAATGTGTCGAGTACTCTGTATATGAGTTTATCCGTGCTTGACTCATGACAGTAGCAACTACTGTGTTAAGTGACTTCTGTATGTTTAGTTCAGTGAGTTGAGTGTAATTGATGTTAAGCATGTTAAACTATAGAAGCTTAAGTGAGGTTGTTTAACACCTTAATGAAAGTTAACTGAGCTATTATACCTAGAAAGGAAGCCTCTGGACCTTGAGAGTTGATGAGTAGATTGAGTCTTACTGTAGGAAATATCACAGCATAGAAAGGGCAGTATCGCACTGTCGAGGGAGTTGCGGTGTGAGATATCGCAGGTTAAGAGCCGAGCGGAAGAGAAAGTTTGCGCATCGTCCTAGAAGTTACGACGCGATAAGAGTCATTCCCATAGAAGAGTTAGCTAGAAAGAGAGAAACAACCCTTGTTGAGAGATTCAACTAGTTAAGTAGAGTCAGAGAACCTAGGATGCTGCAGAACCTGGTTGAGGAAACCTGATTCTTCAGCCACCCCATCTAGGATCACTTCGGGTGAGACTTCAGGCCATTCTGCGGTCTGTCACTGAAAGGGCCAGTGAGCTAGGGGTTTTGTTGGTACAATAAAGTAAACCCGAGTCTGCCCAGCGTAGACCAACATGTTACCCACAATGACTTGACATGACTTGTTTACATTATTGATCCTCCCGATCGGAACATCAGGGCATGACAACATGACTCAATTACATTATATATACATCCCAGAATAAACATCGGGTTACAATACATAAGATACATAGATGAATACATTCCAAAGTTACAAATACATTAACACTCCCTCTTAACTAGGAAGGTATTCTTTTGACACAATTTTCAGCACTGGTCTTCTTCTCTGTATCAACTGGATCATCTCATCATCTGCATCTTCAAGTCTTCTTAGTCTTCAAGTCATATTCATATTTAAGTCATATTCATCTTTAGATATGGATCATCACTTGATATGGATCATCATGGGACATCGTCACTGGATTTGGATCATCACTTGATCTGGATCATCACTAGACATCATCATTGGATCTGGATCATCACTCGATCTGGATTATCACTGTTGTATCATCATCACTAGATCTGGATCATCACTGGACATCATCACTGGATCTGGATCATCATTGGATCTGGATCATCACTGCTGGATCATCATCACTAGATTTGGATCATCACTAGATCTAGATTATCACTGGGAATCATCACTGGATCTGGATCATCAATCGATTTGGATCATCACGGGTGCTATCTCATGATTCTTCTTGTCACAGGAAGTTCTACAGAGCTAGCCCTTTTTCATGCTGGTTGTAGGCCTAGCCTCCATGTAGGTATTCTTCAGCACTTATATCTGGCCTACTCGTCAGAAAGGCACAATACTCATATCCATCCAGGCTAGAACACATCCTGCACACAATGATGGAAGAGTTCCACACTTCCATCCAGGCTGGAACACATCCTACACACAATGATGGAAGATTTCCACACTTCCATCCAGGCTGGAACACATCCTGCACACAATGATGGAAGATTTCCACACTTCCATCCAGGCTGGAACACATCCTGCACACAATGATGGAAGAGCTCTGCACTTACATTCATCCAGTCTGGAACCACATCCTACCATAATGATGGATGATTTTCGTACTTCCATCCAGGCTGGAACCACATCCTACCACAATGATGAAAGGGCTCTGCACTTACATCCATCCAGGATGAAACACATCCTGCACACAATGATGGAAGGGCTTGCACTCATATCTGATCGTATAGGAACCAATCCTACAGTCACATCAGAATGGCCCCTAGTCCTCAACTGAGCTACTTGGTAACTGACCAGGTGCCTCCATTCTCCTAGAGAATGGAAATTGCCCTTACATCTGACCTGCTTGTCAGAATGGCCAACACTTACATCTGACATGGAAGGAACCTAATCCTTTAGCCATGACATAATGGTTCATACCTTACATCTGATCAAGTGGGAACACATCCCTTTATCACATCAGAATGGTTTCTCAGTCCTAGACTAAGTTTTTCTGGTAACTGACCAGGTCCCTCCATTCTCCTAGATAATGGCAGTTGCCCTTACATCTGTCTTGCTCGACAGAATGGCTAGCACTCATATCTGACATGGAAGGAACCAATCCTCTCACCATGACAAAATGGCTTAGCCCTTACATCTAACCATGGAAGGAATCAATCCTCTCACCATGTCAGAATGGCTATGGGTCTCATCACTTTCCCTTGGAGGAAACCTCAATCTGGAGAACACCAAGCTTCTCCCTGAAGTACTTGAACTTCAGCCTAGCCAATGGCTTTGTCAATACATCAACTATCTGTTCCTCTGTCGCAACATACTGGAGCTTCACTGCTCCCCTCTGCACCATATCCTTGATATAGTGGTACTTGATCTCGATATGCTTCGACTTGTCATGGAACACTGGATTCTTTGACAACTTTACGCAACTTTGGTTGTCACAATGTATACAAGTAGCATCCAACTGGAGATCAAATAAATTAGACAGTAGCGTCCTCAGCCATACTGCCTCACAACTAGCTGAACAAGCTGCGACATAGTCTGCTTCAGCTGTACTAAGTGCCACATAGGATTGCTTCTTGCTAAACCAAGAGATCACACTTGATCCCATACTGAAACAACACCCTAAAGTGCTCTTCCTATCAATGGCACTTCCTTCCCAATGTGAATCAACATAACCCTCCAGTTTAATCTTCTGATTCGTACTTGATCCCATAATCAACTGTACCCTTCAAGTACCTCAGAATATGCTTTGCAGCAATCAAGTGAACATGTCTTGGATCTGTCAAGAATTGGATCAAGGTGTTCACAGCAAAGCAAATGTCTGGCCTCGTGTTCATCAGGTACATCAAGGACCCAATCATCTGATGATACATCGTAGCATCAATTGACTCTGATGAAGCATCGTTCAAGAGCTTCAGGTTCGATGCCATAGGTGTGGCCATAGCCTCGCAGTCCATCATCCCAAACCTCTTTAGGATCTCTACTGCATACTTCCCTTGTCCAAGGAAGATTCCATCTGTACTTTGCCACACCTCCATACCTAGAAAGTAATGCATCATCCCCAATTCCTTCATTTCAAACTTAGCAGCAAGCTTTCTCTTCGTATCAGCAATCAACCCATCCGTACCTATCACAAATAGATCATCTACATATAGTAGAAGCATCACTGGGTTGCCATATTCAACCTTGTAGTAAAGCCCAAACTGGATAGAAAGCTATCAATTCTATTGTACCAGGTCTTGGGTGCCTATTTCAAACCGTACAGGGCTTTCTTAAATCTGCACACATGAGACTCCCTGTCATGAGTCTCAAAACCGAGTGGCTACTCTACATACACTTCCTCTTCCACTACACCATTCAAGAAAGCAGTCTTGACATCCATCTGGTGTATTTTCCATTTCATCACTGTAGCCAGAGCAAGTACCGATCTGATGGAAGTGTATCTGGCTACAGGAGCAAAGGTTTCTTCATAATCTATTCCTTCCTTCTGAGAGAACCCCCGAGCCACAAATCTTGCCTTATATTTTTCGATGCTACCATCTACAACATGTTTGATCTTGTAGATTCATTTCGAAGTTACAATTGACTTCCCTTCTGTTCTTGGAACAACATCCCAAACATCATTCTTTTACCACCTAAGTTGTACTTAGTGGTTTTTTATCAAGTGACCCTGGTGAATCGGACAAGGATAACTTGTTCGGACTTTAGAAGACCTTTGGAAGTACTTCTGGGAAGTGCTTGTTGTACTATATCACATGTTCATACCCCATGGGGGAATTGTAATAAATGTTCTAGCATGATTGTGTCTGTAAAAGACTCGGTCTCTTAGACTTTATTTGTCAATCCGATCATCCCAGAGTGTTTTTTCCCTTGGTTATTATTGGTTGTTGAATAAGCGACTGATAATTTCTAAGTTTTTCACTCCATACCTCCAAAGTTGGGGTGGTCCGCTTGGCATTTAGGCCTATTGAGGTTATTAGAGTCTATGTGTCAATGTATATGCATGATAGACATCATGGTCGAGTCATATGAACATGTCTAAGTCCCCCTAGGTTTTTTTCAATTTTTCAATTTTTTAGTTTTTTTCAGTGTTTTTTATTAAAAATTTAATTTTTCCAAAACTTAGGTTATTTTTTAATAGTTTAATTGGAAAAATTGATTTTGTAATAAAAGTGGGCCAAATAATCAGTTTCAGTCATGTAGGTGCTCATTTTCAAGCTAAGAGCACCATGTAAACCCATGGACCCACTATTTCCTAGTTTTGAGTGATTTTCCATCACTTAGGTTAAAAAGCCCCAAAAATCAATTATTGATTATTTTAATTAATAAATTGATGAATAATGGAACAAATCCAAAATCATAAATCAGTGGATTCTCAGCCGATTTGATTGAAATCAGTCAGATATGAAGCAGATTGATTGGATCTGAGAAATCCTTGACTGAAGGAGGTGATCAAATCAGATCCAGAGTTGATCTTCAGCTATCTTCATGGGGAATTGCGCCCTCTCTCTCTCCTCCACACTTGTGGACTTTCCTGGATGCTTTGTGGACTGATGTGTCGGTTTATGGGTTGATGTGTCAGCTCAATCAGGCCCCCGGTTGACAAGTAGGCTTAGTTAAGCTTCAGATTTGCATTGGTTGACTCTGCATCAGCTGATTTGATCTGATTCCTTGAGGAATTGCACCCCCCCTGGGATGGATGTCCTATTTTTTTTATATATCCTGGCTGAGGCTCCCTCTTCGAAGCTAGTTAGAGCTGGATTGAAGGGCTTGCTATTCTAATTGTGTATTGATCATCATTTGTTGAAATAAAGAGAAGCTTTGGAGGCTCAATTGTGGAGTACCTTTCATGTGTGGATCATCATTATCATGCTGCATTTGAGGTGAAACTGCTATTTTTTCATTTTTTTGCACTTAACTGTTGTCTGCTTGAATGGTTATTGGAATCATAGGGATAGATCATTGTAAGTAAGCTTACTTAATTATATTTTTCTGCATATGTTTGAATGAGCTAATACCTGTATGCTAAATAAGATTATTTGCATGCTGTATCATCTACTTCTCATATGTATCTTCAGATTTAATGGTTTTGTTTGAAGGATTTGTTGTGTAGCTTACAGGTTTGTCGTGATTGGAAGATCTATGGTTTAGGTTTGATTCCAGTGGTGTTCTAATATATATTTCTAATATTGTGCCCCTCGGTGCTTCACTACCAAGTTTCCTTTGCAGATCTGCTTCAACAACAAGCACTTCTCTTCTCCTTTTCCTCTAAAAATCTTAAATTTTCTCCAAACTGGTTACTATTAAGGAATCTTATTGCTCAGATCTGTCTCATTAAGAAAATTACATATAGATCTAGTTATTAAGGTCCCTTCTTAAGTCTATATCTCAGTTTTGTTTTGCATATAAAGTTACATTTTAAGAGATCTAGTTGAAATTACCCTCTTTTTTGCAAGCATTTAAATGAAAATTTGTAGCTTGATTTTAAGGTAGTTTCCTTTTCTGTACGTTAAAATTTCATATTCTGCAATAAAAGTGCACATCTTATTGTCTTCCGAAAATGTAATCCAAGATCCCAAGGAAAGCCTGCTTTCCTTGGTTCCTTTTTACCTTTTTAACTAGTTTTAGCTTAGTTTTTTTAGGTTAAAAGTAAGCTGACCCAAAGGTACTTTCAGAATGATTTTGGGCATATTTAAGTCTAATATGCTTGCTAGTTTTTATCAGGTTTGACATAAAATAAAGGAATCTTCTATTCGAAAGTGGCCTCAGGAGCGTTCAAATCCCCCCAGGGGTCTCCCATTCGACTAAAACCTTTAATTTTCGCACTTTGTAAGATATTTATTTCAATCCATATAAGGATCAAGAGGAATTATATCAGTTCTATGATATTGTAACCACTGTTAATAAAAATAATTTTTGAATAGGCTCTTTCGAGCCCATTCCCCATCCCCCCTGGGGGGATTTGCGTCGGTGTCTTTTTTTTAACTTTTTGTTCATCCCTTTTCAAAATACCATAGCTATAATATATAGGGTAGTATACTTTAATTCATTATCAATTTCATATTCCATATTTTATATCTCAAAGTAATCTTAATACTTACCCCACGACTTCCCGATTGACCTGAAAGGGGAAAGAGATTCGTGGTAGGACTAATTAGAAAACCATAATTGTGTATCTATTTTATTTTCTATCATTTGTTTCTTCAGCTATTATAAAATTAACCCCTCCTTGATTCCCCGATTGAGATCCATTTGGATCGAAAGAGGTTCCTGGAGGGTTTTCTTTTTAACAAGAACACCCAATTTTAAAATTCACTAAAATTGACAAGACTCCGGTGTGTATGCTCTGCACTTGGCTGTAGTTCATTCGATCATTCAAGCTATATCAAAATCATTTGAGTGACTAGTATAATTAGGACTCACTCTCCCAAATCGACAAACCATCAGGTGAAAATCCAACACCTAGATCAAACCATCACGGTGGCAAAATACCCAAAGGAAGCGGGAACTTCTGAAAAGTGACCTCGGGGCGCCGATATTTGTCACACCCTAATGGGTGCATTATGAAAAATAGCCTCAGAGACTCCATTCAGCCCACATATTCCTTGTGGGTAGCCGTGAAGGTTTAGTTTTGGACATACTCCAAGTACTCTCGGGTATATTTGGAGTCCACCCCTTCGCCTAATTTTAATCAACTCACACCTCAAATTTAACTTAAAATGTACCAAGAGGAAATTGCAAAACATTCACTCCAAGCACATGCAAGTACATTGATTCTATTTTTTTGACTCCATTCTAGGGCACTGGTTATTTTCTTGCTTTATATATATATTGTGTCTCAGCATTGTGCTTTCGTGTGTTCATTTTTGTATCTTGTCATCTTTGATTGTCTATAGTTAAATTTCAAACTCCTAAGTAACTCATTTAGTTAAACATCACCATACTAAGTAATTATCCTTAGTAACTTAATAGGGTCTACCCCCCTTGGCTTCGTTAGGAGTTGAGCCTAAACGGAGGAGTCAAGAACAAGGTGACAGCCTTGACTCAAGACTTGCCCCCAAGGACACACCGAGTGGCTTGAAGATTTCTGCCACGTGACCCAGGTGTGTGAAAGGTGGCAACACATTATTCATGATCGATTGATATTCTTCGATCATATCATCTTCCATTCTTTCCGTTCTACCGCTTCTTCATAACTGGAAGGTTCTTTATCAATGAAATCACATAGTAAAGCTACATACCCAAAGCAAGATCTGGTCCTCTTTCTTTCTCCATGATTCTCTTATCGAGCCCCATATCTCTCTGCACCTTGGATAAGTTCTTGTACCCAAGCAGGTTTCCTCTTATGAGGATTCTTCTCCAGAGGTGGATCTATAGGTATTTGTGGTTCTTCGAAATCTTGATCTTCTTCTTGAGTTTCTTCATTCATGGTTGTATCATGAATTTCGGGTGCTTCTGCTTCTTCAGGTTCTTCAGCAGGTCTCTTTCTAGATTTGTTGTAAGCTGTGTCTTCATCAAATGTCACATCCCTGCTGATGTCAATCTTCTTGTATCCTAGGAAATATATTCTATAAGCCTTCGAGCTTTCAGAGTATCCCACAAATATACCCTTCTTTCCTGAAGGATCTAGTTTTGTTCTCTTCTCTTTTGGAATGTGTATGTACACAAAACAACCAAATATTCTAAGATGGCTGACTTCTGGTTTCTTTCCGGAGAAGACTTCTTTAGGAGTCTTGTTTTCAAGTACTCTATGTGGAGTATGATTTTGTACATACACCGCTGTTCTGGCAGCTTCAGCCCAAAGATGCATAGGAAGATCTTGATCATGAAGCATAGCTCTTGCTGCTTCCACGATAGTTCTGTTCTTCCGTTCCGCAATCCCATTCTTTTGTGGATTATAAGGAGTGGACCACTCCCTCTTAATCCCTGATTCTTTGCATAGCTCTTTGAATTCATTTGGAGTGAATTCTCCGCCATTGTTTGATCAAAAAGTCTTGATCTTCTTTTCGGTGTGGTTCTAGATCAAGGCTTTGAATTCCTTGAATTTGTTGAATACTTCGTCTTTGTTCTTCATGAAGTAAACCCATGTCTTCCTAGAAAAATCATCAATAAAAGAAACATAATATGCATACCCGCTTAGTGAGTTTGATGACATAGGACCGCATACTTCAGAGTGGATGATTTCTAGGATTCCTTTGGATTTGCTTTCACTGCTAGGAAATGTCTTCTTTGTATTCTTTCCTTTCGCACATCCTTTGTAGACCCCATCATGTTTTTCTTGGAATTATGGAAGACCTTCAACAAATTTTCTTGCAATTGGCAGTGCTTTGTAATGCACATGTGTAAGCCTTCTATGCCAAAGTTCACTTGGCTCTACTGTGTCATGGACCAATGCTTGTTCTGGATGGCCCTTTAATTTGTACAATCCTCCTTCTTGTTCTCCAATCACCACTGCATCATCGATAGTATTTCCTCTTGGCCACATGATGACTTGACCATCTATGAATGCAACCCTCATTCCTTTTGCATCTAGTGTAGATATGGAGAGGAGGTTCATCTTGAGTCCTAGAACAAACAATACTTCCTTCATTGTTAGAGACTTTCCAGAGTCTAGTTTATAGGGAGATTCCCCACTACCTTTTATTGGATATTGGTAGTCATCTCCTAGCTTCACCTTGTGAAGTGATTCATGTTCTGACAGTCTCACAAAGGAATCCTTGAATCCAGTCATATGTTTGGAAGCCCCACTGTCTATAAGCCAATCATCACTTCCATGAGTAATGTTGCCTATGAGAGCGGAGATCAAAACATATTCATCCTCGCTTGAAGAATCTTAACTTTCATATCTAGTTCTTTTCTTGGATGGTTCATCATCCTCTATAGCATGAGCATGATGTCTTCTTTTGTTCCCCTTCTTCTTATGAGAGTGGACCTTGTTCTTAGGATAGTCTTTTGCAAAGTGTCCTATTTCATCACATGTATAACATCTTAATCTAAATAGGTCGTTTCTACTGTTGTCTCTATGATGAGGATTCTTACCTTTGGGGTGATGAGATCTTCTTCTGCCTTTCTTGGAGTGAACTGTGAGAGCTTGATCTTCACTTCCCATCTTCTCTTCTTGAGCTGCTATCCGTGCTTCTTCTTGAGAACATTCTTCCCATAGTCTGCTGAATTTGACTAACTTCTTTCTGTCACATATTCCTTGGATGAATGAATCCCATGACCTAGGAAGGCCATTCAGAGTTTTCATCACAATCTCTGCATTCTCCACTTCTTCATCTACAGCTTCTAATTGTTACTTGATCTGAGAAACCCTTGTGAAGTAAGACTGGATGGTCTCTGCATTCTGAATCTTCACATTCTTTAGTTGATTCCTCAGAGTCATCTTCCGGTTTATGTTCTTCCCTTCAAACAATTTGGTAAGGGCATCAAACATAGCTTTAGGTGTCTTGAGAGAGGACACCTGTGGGATAGGTGATCCTTGATGGAATCAACAATTATCCTCTTTTCCATAAGCATCTTCTTCTTGTGTAAGGCCTTTTCCTCATCTCCCTCTGGAACTGGAACCTCCTCATGGACGTAGGAGTCCAACTCATTTTCTTCCAGGACTAGGGAGATCCTATACTTCTAGGCTCGGAATTTATCAGCTCCCTCAAGCTTTTCATCAAGCTTGGTATGATGAGACATATTAAACTGAGAACCTCAAATGGAAATACAAGAGATTTAGATCTTACCAGGTCAAGATGTCAGATTTGGATTTGAAGCCGAAATCCCGTAGTACTGGATCAGGAGCAAATTAGGGTTTTGGTTTTCCAGAGATCTGTCCACCCAAATGCCTTGAAATTTATCCCTAACTTTGATTTTGAGGAGGATATCAATCCAATCCTGGGCTCACTAAAAAATTCCTCTTCCGTGAAAAGCCCTAATTTCTGATAGTAGTGTCGGGTCCAAAACTAAAAAACCCCAGAATTGGATTCTGCTTCAATAGAAAGATGCACCCTAAGGAGGAGAGTTATTCCACCTTAATTTTGCTGAAAATTTGTGGAGTAATATCCACAAACTAGGAAGCCCTAGTTCCTGTTGCTGCATAGTGTCTTCTTCTCAAGTTAGCTCTGATACCATGTTAGTTTTTCAACATTAAGCTAGCATTATTTAGGATCTTTAACTGAGAGAATAAAAAGTACAGTAATCAAACACAAGATACAATGAACACAATGTTTTTCCTCGAGGAAACCATAAATGGAGAAAACCCTGCAACTTCCTCAGAGATAGAATTATCACGAAAACAGTAAGTGATGTCTGACAGTAGTAACCTTCTTCTTGTCTAGCCCCAATGTCTTCTCCTTCCTCAACTATGCGCTACACTTGAGTGTGTATGAGTTGTATGTTAAATAGAGAGTCCAACTCTCTATTTATACTAATCCAGACATGACTAAAACCCTACCAGGGCCGACCTCTACTAGGAGAGTCTAATAACCCTAGTGCCCCAGAACTGCGGGGACTTTAATCCTTAGACAATCGGAGGGTTACCCACAATGACTTGACATGACTTGTTTACATTATTGATCCTCCCGATCGGAACATCGGGGCATGAAAACATGACTCAATTACATTATATATACATCACAGAATAAACATCGGGTTACAATACATAAGATACACAGATGAATACATTTCGAAGTTACAAATACATCAACAACTTGTTATTCCTGATTTCCTGTTTTGTATGCAAATAATAGCAAATATTCCTTGTCAGAGTTTGGTAGGATTGAGCATGATGGCTCGGGATTATTCCACATTTCTGTAACCAATTCTAATGCCCAGTTTCAAGACACATATCTGGGGAAAATAGCAGGATAAATAGAACCTCCCAAGAGGAGGCTAAAGGTTGGACCGATTTTGATTTTTGAGGCCTTAGCGCCGGTTTTTGTAGCTCTGCAACATTTTTGGGAGTAGTAATGAATATATTTCTCTGTGTTTATGAGATTCATCATGGTTCTTGTATTTAGTGTGTGCTCTCTCTATTTATTTCATTTTCAAATATGTTATTCTGATAATACATTTCTAGATTGGAATTCGCTCTCTGCTAAGCACTCCTGCATCAGAAATCATATTTGTAATGTGAATGTAATAGCTGCTATAGAATTCATCCATTGATAGGTGCTCTATTTCAGCTATTTATCTATGTTATTTTCTACTAAAGGTGTTACAAGGGATTCATCCATCGATAGGTTCCCCTTGTCGTGCTGGGATTTTCTGTTTCCTCACACCACTACTAAAAGGATATTTCACTAAATGCTGCACTTAATTTGCATCATATCACCGAAGAGAAACCCACTGTTTATTTCATGCTGTAATAGCCTTAAATGTTTCAGGATGTGACTCCATTTCCCAATGGTTTTGATTTTGTTTGTATTTCCACCCTTTATTTTGTAACTGTCTTGTTACTAGCAGAAATCTAGTCTTCTGCGTGATTGTTTAAAGATAAATATGTATGTGAATGTTACCGTGACAAGAGAGAGCCCTCTAGAGACTGCATTAGCTAGAATGTAGTCTAAAGCTGGTTTGAAATGGTTACCCCTGTGACTTCCTACAACAACCATAGGAAAATTGCAGGCTGCTAACACATCTATAAGAAGACAAGGATCAAGAGGGAGTCCACCAAACAAACAAACAAAGATAAGTTCTTAAATTGTATTTTCCTATATATCTAGTTAATTAAATGATATTTTTTAGTTATGCATGTTAGTGCCAGAAATTGTTCTTAGACTACTAGAAGAACAAGCCAACACAATCTCAAAAGTAAGATTAAATAAAATAGGTTTTAGGGTTTTGGTTTATGGTTTTGGTTTTAAAAACTTCATCAGCAAGGAGGAAATAAACATCCACAAGCTAATACAGAACTGAATCATGCAATTTATATAAACTGGGGATCAAACACATCCCAATAAGCCATAAACATTACACATGAAATACTAATTCCACCCACAGGCTACAAGCATTTACACGAATAAACCTTTAAACAGGAAATGAAATTGTAGACTGAGCAATCAACCAGATCAGAAATGAAAAAGCATGACAGGTAAGAGGGCTTATCAGTTTATATATAATCAATAACAGTCATTCACTTACATAAGAGTTATAAATGATGGCTTGAGAAATCAAAGCTCCAAAAGCCTCTCCTTGAGTGAAAAATCCCGCCCCCAAAACTGTATGTTTGTCTTCATTTTATCATTACAAAAGTAAAGTAGTTCTATAACTAACTTCTAGGTCGAAATTTGAAACAGTTACATCAATTAGTTACATGACAACTCAAAATCTTTAAAGACAATTAACCCAAAAATAACAAATCGGATTTGGAGAAATTTGGCGAATTTCTGAAAATTTGGGTCTCAAAGACGCCTTCATATCTCTCGATCTGGGACACCTGTGCCAAAAATGAGAGAGGTTGTTTTAAATGAGTATGTTATGAACAAAAACATCTCTTGGTTTTTCAAAATTCCCCTTCAATTGATCTAAATACATGCTGAAAATTTGTGACTAAAACATGAAATTATTAAATAATTCAAACCCTGAAAATAGGCCACAAAGATGAATTCGAATCTCTCAAACGATAATAGCTGTTGTAAAACTGAGAGAGGTTTTTGTGAATGAGTCTGTTGTGGACAAAAAAATCTTTTGGTTTTTCCGAATTCATTTCCATCTCCTCATAATCTGCTCCCAATGACAATGACAAAAACAGGAAAAACAGAGTTGATACAGAAATCTCCTCATGAAAATATTTGACAAAGGAATAAAAAATGAGAGTTAAACTATAAATCAAAACTTGAAATAAACTTTTATTATAAGTTTTTTAAATCTTAAAGATGTACATGTTAACTAATAATCCCAAAAGACAAACCGTAAAACTAAAATAATGAAATAATTCAACCATTAAAAGCATTAAATCCAACCAAAATTATTGATTGTCAATTTTTTTTAAAATCAACATAAAATGTAAAATCATTTGAAACCAACGGTTGAAAATTAGGACAAAAATAATAGATAAACTAAGAACAAGATCTAGTTATAACATCTGGCTCTTGCTGCGGGATGAAGTCCTCCTTGTGAGGCTTCAAGAACCTGTAGACCTTGTGCCTTATTTATTGGGTGATGGAGTCATTTACCAAATCTCTGCAACTTTCTCAAACTCTGAACACATACCTCTGAAATGACAAAATACTGCTACAAACTAGCATACTGAAAAGAATCTACATGCTCATATAGTGAGCTTATTCTGCTATTTACTCCTACTTCTAATCGGAGGAAACAACCCAATAAAGTGTAATCATACTTCTAGTGAAGCCAAGAAACCATTTGACTGAGAATCATAATTCCATGCATGCTACTGTTTGAGAAAACCCACAAAATATGTGATAAATGCAATAAAGAGTCTGTAGGCAGCTGATACTTATGACTATAAATAGGAAGTATGCCAAAAGCTGGAGCATTAGAAACCTTTGAAAAATACAACTCCATCCAAGAATCCACGAGATCATGAAATTTCCGATTTAAAACTTCAATGTCTTCATTATATTCATCATAAAGTGAAGCATTCTCTTCCTCTCCATTGCTGTTCTTTTAATACTTTGGATCAAGAATGGAAACCAAGGGCTTTTCAAACTACTTCTCGACCTTTAAATACAAGCCTTGATCAAAACTTGAACAAATAAAATTCTGAAAGTGACCATAAGTCAAGAATGACAACTTATTTCTTATATCAATAGTAAGAGGTTGAAGAGCAGCAACTTCTTCTTCATAACATGATAATCTCATAGCATGAACTAAGAAATTTCTACTATAATCCACTAAAAGTATATTATCATCGAAAAAGTTAGCAAACTGATATGAAGAATCAACACAAGCGTCATTTATATCCTTGTTCATATGA
>LPNX010779554.1:167935-217935 GCA_001517045.1 Pseudotsuga menziesii
TAGATTTATTCTTACCCCAATACTTCAAAAAGAAATCGTGTAACTCTTCCCATGATCTAATTGAATCAGCTTTTAAATTTCGAAACCAAAACCCAGCATCTCCAACAAAGGATTTCGAAAATAACCTCATGACAACATCCTCATGCATGATTTCAAAATTATCAATGACATTATGAAAAGATTCTAAATGCTTCTCTGCTGTAATATGGTCTTTTCCAGTAAAATGGGGAAGATATTCAACAAAGTAGGAAGGGTAAGGATGTAAGAGAGATGGCAGCCTAAGAGGTTTAACATCTTCTGTCTGAGTCTAGACTGAAAATTTGTGAGTTGAAAATGAGGTTCAACAAGATGTTCGCAAGTTTCAGTAGTGATGGTAGAACGTAATAGATAAGCATTATTCTCTACAAGATGACTAGAATAATCAACTTCAAGAGATATGTGTATATGTAGATCATGCTGCACATGTATTTCAAATGAAGGAATAGGATCAACATCAATAAAACAAGAGGAATGCATATTTTCTTCTTCTAAAGAGGGATATGTACTTGAAGGTTTATGATTATCAGAATAGACAAAACAAAAAATAATTCTTTTGACATGTAATGGGAAAGACAGGAAAGAACTGATGAATAAGAACAAAACCTCATGGAGGAAAGTAACAAGCTGATACCCAGTCTTTCCATTTGGCTTCTTCATTTTTCTGTCAACAAAATTCTCCTTGGAGTGGAATTTTTAATCGTAGAGTCGCTGGTGAAAAATTGTAGTCTAAAATAGTTTCTGACTTTGTTCACCTCTCAAAATCAGATGAATAATGATATCCTAGGGAAGATATACTTCAAATTCGTCCCCGGAAACGACGACAAATATGTTAGTGCCAGAAATTGTTCTTAGACTACTAGAAGAACAAGCCAACACAATCTCAAAAGTAAAATTAAATAAAATAGGTTTTAGGGTTTTGGTTTTAAAAACTTCATCAGCAAGGAGGAAATAAACATCCACAAGCTAATACAGAACTGAATCATGCAATTTAGATAAACTGGGGATCAAACACATCCCAATAAGCCATAAACATTACACATGAAATACTAATTCCACCCACAGGCTACAAGCATTTACATGAATAAACCTTTAAACAGGAAATGAAATTGTAGACTGAGCAATCAACTAGATCAGAAATAAAAAATCATGACAGGTAAAAGGGCTTATCATTTTATATATAATCAACAACAATCATCCACTTACATAAGAGTTATAAATGCTAGCTTGAGAAATCAAAGCTCCAAAAGCCTCTCCTTGACTGAAAAATCCCCCCCCAAAACTGTATGTTTGTCTTCCTTTTATCATTACAAAAGTAAAGTAGTTCCATAAATACCTTCTAGGTCAAAATTTGAAACAGTTACATCAATTAGTTACATGACAACTCAAAATATTTAAAGACAATCTACCCAAAAATAACAAATCGGATTTGGGGAAATTTGGCGAATTTCTGAAAATTTGGGTCTCAAAGATGCCTTCATATCTCTCGATCTGGGACACTTGTGAAAAAAAAAGAGATTTTGTTTTAAATGATTATGTTATGAACAAAAACCTCTCTTGTTTTTTCAAAATTCCCATTCGATTGATCGAAATATGTGCTGCAAATTTGTGACTAAAAAAGGAAATTATTAAATTATTCAAACCCTGAAAATAGGCCACAAAGATGAATTCGAATATCTCAAATGATAATAGATGTTGTAAAACTGAGAGAGGTTTTTGTGAATTATTCTATTGTGGACAAAAACCTTTTTTTGTTTTCCAAAATTCATTTCCATATCCTCTTAATATGCTCCCAATGACAATGAAAAAAACAGGAAAAACAAAGCTGCAACAGGAATCTCCTCATGAAAATATTTGACAAAGGTCTCAAAAATGAGAGTTAGATTATAAATAAAAAACTTGGAATAAAATTTTATTATAAGTTTTTGAAATCTTAAAGATGTACATATTAACTAATAATCCCAAAAGACAAACCTTAAAACTAAAACAATGAAATAATTCAACCATTAAAAGCATTAAATCCAACCAAAATGATTGATTGTCAATTTTTTTAAAAATCAACATAAAATGTAAAATCATTTGAAATCAACGGTTGAAAATTAGGACAAAAAGAATAGATAAACTAAGAAAAAGATCTAGTTATAACAATGCACATTGTTGGGACTAGGGAAATATAGGTAGAATTCAGTTAGAATTCTACCTAAGGATGGAAAAGAGCCAGGTCGCAAGAATTAAAAGGAGCTGCGACGAAAGAAGAGAAAGAAGGAGAAGAAGGAAAAGGAGTTGCGGAAGGAAGAAAGACAAGGTAGAAGAAGTAGCAAGAAAGGAAGATGCAACAGAATAAGGATGGAAGTAGATAAAGAAGAAAAACGTAAGGAAAGATGGAACTAAAGACGAAGTCATGATAGAAAAGAATATGTGATACAGGAGAGACCACGACAGAAGATGAACAAAGAAAGAAGGAAATAAAAAAGGAAAGAAAGCCAAAAGGAAGGACATGATAGAGTTAACCATGCTAGAAGACATGCAGTGGTGCAACAACCAGAAAGTGACAGCCCAGAAATATCATGGGTACAAATTTAGCTATATTCAGCAGGATCTGCATATATGAAAGCATATTTGTAAGTAAGGCCATTAGTGCCTACTGTCATGTGTCGATAGAATATGAAAGATAACATGTTGGCTAATTGTTTGAACTCGAATGAAAGTGACATGTAGAAACCTATAAAAGGAGGAACCCAAGATGTATTCGGGCTAGACTCTAGAGGATCTATTGATGTTAGTCTCAGTAGTGTCTGGTCATTTAGTGACAGTATGATTTGTATTGTGTTAGTTTGTTAGTTTCTTGAAGTAGTAGATAAGAGTTGAATACCTTGCAAATGAGTGCGCAGGAGAGTAGTAGAGATTGAGTTGGTCCAAGCTATGCACAGATCATTAGCTGAAGCCATAGTATAGATTGAGTTGATCCAGGCTGTATGCAGATAAGTAGTAGAGTTAAGCAGAGAAATAATAACGACAAAAGACCATAGCGCATGAGAGGAAAAATAAGTATGTATAAATAAACAAAGAAAGATCTAGAACATAGTTTGTATCTTAGTGCGCAGAACAAAGGTGCCATATATTTCTCATGCCAGATCAAGAGCGCATTTGCGGTTTTTCCTAGATAAGTTCCACCTTAGATACTGTGTCAAATGTGTGGATGATGATTGTGATTTAATTGCATATATGTTACTATGAATATGTGTTTATGCATTTGCGTATGAATGAGTTTATATGTATTTGTCGCACTGTTGTTGTTGAATGTGCCTAAGATGCATTGGGTTGTTGTTATAAATCCTACCAAAGGACGAGGTGTAACACAACTTAAATTGTGTGTAATAAGTATATACACCCCACCCATAACCTTCTGTTGAGTTCCTTGGTAGAAAACCAAGGGACCTTAAATCCCCCACCCAACTACAGAAACCTGGTCCTGGTAGTTACCCATTGGAAAAGATATCTTGAGTGAGACTGCATCTGTGTCGCAGGTGCTACCTACTGATCCCTTCTTTGTCATCCCAATATCTTGGGATTTTTTGCATGCATTGGAAGGGATTGAACTTGGTTTGAAGGTAGGACAAAACAACCAACAAATTATTCCATTGTGGGACCCTAATTTTTTTTGGTGAGGGATATGTTGTGGCATCCAGAGAAGGCTGAACTCCAAGATTGGGTGGCTTCTAAATAATTAGAGTTTGCACAAGAAGAGAGTAAAGGATATCGGTAGAACCCAATAGAGTGGTTGGGTTGATACCTCTACACGAATATCCACGATATTTTGTTTTCTGATTTTCCTATTTTTTTCATGAGTGGTTGTCGAAGTTGGCAACCCAACAAAGAAATTTTCAAGGAGGAGAATTGAGGGAGTGTAATCCTCAGTTCATTGAACGACTGAAAAGCGTAAGAAACCTTATGTGAAGCGCTGTAGATTTTTGGGTAGATAGCATTTTGCAAGGATACATTACTGAGTTTTTTGTCGATACAATAACCTCATATAGTGAGGCAGAGAGAAATTTTTTCCAAGGACCTCACGAAAGATATTTATCATCCTTGAAAAAATGGATAAAGATGCTTGTATGTGAAAAATGAACCTTGTGTGATCCACGTTGTGCCCAAGTGCATGCTAGGGACAACAGTCGACTGAATGAGTCGAGCACTATTATGAAGGAAGCTTAGAAAAAGAATAAGGAAAGCAGGAAATACAATATATCGATAGAAAGTATGCACACAGACAATATGCAAGAATTCGAACCAATTTCTATATTACTTCTTCTCCTCCATTATTGAAACAATCAACCAACCTTCATAGAGAAGAAGTAATATTAGAAATTGGTTCGAATTCTTGCATATTGTCTTTGCTAATAATTTTTGTCGATATAGTGTATTTCTTACTTTCCTTGTTATTTTTCTAAGCTTCCACCATAATAGTGCTTGACTCATTCAGTCGATTGTTGTCCCCAAGGTGCACCCGAACACAACGTTGATCATTGGGAATGTGACAGTCAAGAATTGTGCACAGAATTTTTGATATGTTGTAACAAAGTTGTGTGAAAAATGGAGCAAACTAAGTTGAAATGTTTCTTGGAGATAGCGGAACTAAACTAGAGGTTGGCTATTTAAGAAGTGGAAGAAGGTTTAGGCTAGGAAAGAGAAGAAAGACTTCGGTAGGAAGAGAGGGTTGTAGTATGACCATAGGAAAATACTACGAGCTCGCGTTGCATGTTGACGAAGGTTCTTGCAACGAAGAAGAAGAATATCAATAGATATTTGAAGAATAAGAATCACCTACAATGTCGAATACATCACAAGAGGTAATATCCAGAAACTCGTATCGAAGTAGACCTGTAAATATAAATAGAACTAACATTGTGAATAGTGGAAAAGGGAGTTCGACTACTCAATTTTTTTTCCCAAGTGTATTAGGAGCCAACATAATGGCTGGAACAAACATTAAGTTGCCAATAGTTAATGGGAATGGGTTGGAAGAATTATAGCAACATTGGTTTCTCTGTGAAGTTGTATGGGTTGTGTGACAGATCTAATATGAGGACATAAAGAGAGCACAAACGGTCACGACTCTGAGAGGTCATGTGCTAGACTCGTACATGAATTTTTCTAGTGCTAGTAGGAGCTGTGTAGAAAATTCTCAACCATATTATAATCAAAATGATAGATGAGTTTAGAAAACCTAATTCTGAGTCACAGTGCATTAAAAATATTAAATAAATCAAGTAGCTACCTATAGATTTTGTTTGGTACTTTGACCAGAGATTCAACACAGTAATGGCCAAAGTAAGCTTCCATATGTCAGATGTATAACATAAGGAATGGTTCATTGTTGTGTTGTTACCACACATCTGGATTCCATTGATGCAACATAAGATTGTGTCACAGGAAGACTATATGGAAATATCCATGAATATAGAATCCTTGCCGATTAGATAAACCATCGTAGGAATAATGTAGATTCAGTCCCAACTGGGTAATCTTACAGTGCAGATCCATGACATCAAGAAAGGCAAAGAACTTCAAGAAGAGCCATGGTGTGTAATATGTATAACAAATGGACACCACAAAGATAATTGTCTAGCACTCATGAACTATGTTGCAACAGGAGTGCTGAACTCGATAAACACCTAAAGGATGCCTTGGTGTAGAATATGCCAAAATAGAGGACATCGATCAGAAGAATGTTTGTATTTATAGAAGGTTGTAAGTACACTATCTAGTTTGTATTGTAAATTTTGTAAATATGCAGAACACGCCGAGAAAGATTGCAAATAATTTCAGTTGTTGCAAGAGAAAATGGTGGATACCTATTTGATGAAGAATGATGAGAAGATGCAAGTTGAACGAGCGCAATCCTAGTACCATCCTTCTCAATATCCACCAGTACAATTCCAACAACCACAATATCCTCGTCCACAATATCAACCAAATCAGTATCTTCCGCAACAACACTACCCTCAACCAAGTGGGGGTGGAAATTTCCATGGCTGAGGACAACATCAAAAAGGAGGAGGATTTGGTCAAGGAAGATGCCAAGTTGTATGTTATAACTATGGACAACCAGGGCACTTTGATTGAGATTGTTCAAGTCCTATGAATGCATGTTCGTATTATAAAGAATTTGATCATACTATCAAACAATGTTCACAACTAATTACAAATTGGCAGACTCGAACTGGGGGAAATACCAATCGTATGCAAAATCCCAATCTAAACCCTAAATAGAATACTCATATTATTTATATTAAGCCAAGAGAATCAAACATTGATGTCATCACAAGAGGAGGTGTTGCGACTGGAGTAGACTAGGATGCACAACATGGACAATCGCAAGTGCAACCCGCAACACAAAATAAAGTACCCTTCGACGTCTAGAAAGAAAAGAAGGTATTTTTTGGCTTCTGTGTTAATATTCCATATTCTTAGATAGATATCATTAGTATTTAATTCAATTTCACAACAACAACATATGGAGGGTCACTGAAAGAAACACAATCACAAGATATACGCAGATTTATCCTGGAAAACCCTCTAGGGGAAGAAAACCCAAAAACAATTCCTATATATATAGATGTATCAAAGGTACAAAGATAAAACCCCAAATAGGTTCTCCTTCTCCTTGTAGATATATCCCTCTCTCTCTCTCTCCTATGTGCCATACACAAGTGTGTGTGTGTGTTAAAATGAGGAACACACCTCCTCTATTTATACTCTATCTTCCACTTGACTTTTTACCTATCATGTCTGCCCCAATAAGATTATAGGGTCAAATTCACCTAGGAAGACACAAAACAATATAATATAATATTATGGATGGTTCTATTGACCCAACTTGCAATGGAGGTTTTACCTCATGACTCTATGATGACCAAATACAATAATAACATCCCGACAGAAGAATAAAACATCTATGATATATTACAACAATAAAATACATTTAGAATATTCTTTGAAGTTACATTATTTCAACAGTTTGACTGGAATTTTTTGACACAAATCATGCATTGACATATGGATAAGTAAGAGATATGCCTGAAATATTTTATCAAATACCCATGAAGAAACCAATAAGAAAGGTTAGTAAGATAAAATAATCTTTCAAAAGTTGTTTAGCACTAATCCATGATAAAGATTATGTCACAGAATTGACAACACTCATAGAAGAAACTCCAGAAGAAGTGTGACCTGAAAAAAGATTTAACCATGTTGGGAAAAGATTGAAAAACTGGTCATGAGTTGTGAATGACTGCGCATATAAGAGACTATGACATGGACTATATGATTCTAGATCTAGGCTCTGATGTCAATATTTTGACAAGGAAGACATGGGAAAGCATGAACAAGCCACGAATGGATTGGTCTCCCATTGAGTTAAGATTAGCAAATCAGTCGAAGGTTGTACCCATCAGTAGATTTACTCAAGTACCCGTTGAGATAAAAGGTCTGAGGACATATGTAGACATTGAAGTGATCAAAATTGTTGATGATACAAACCCATATCCTGCACTTTTAGGGATTGACTATGCGATAGATAATGAGACCATCATCAGTTTTACAAGAAGAATATTGTTATTTGAAGATTCAAAGATGAGGGTGCTCACGCCAATTGATCCATTGGAAGGATAGAGATATGTCAAAAGAATAAACATTGAAGGACAGGACAATTACCTGGATCATATATATAACATTATGTCCTCTCAATATGACTATATAAATTCAATAACTAATGGAAAGATGATTTGGAGGAGTGTTATCTCCTCTACATATGATTCTGGAGAAGCATTAGAGAATTCGTAGAATCAGATGCATGAAGTTTCCATGAGAAGATGTGCAATAATCACAAGATCCGTGCTATGGGTGGGATTCGAGGAAAGATATCTTCCTACATATAAAGGTATTCCTAATATTGTATCCTTTTTAGAATAATTTGAAGAAAAATTTACAGAATCACAACAATTATCTGCCCAGGACTTTGTGCTAAAAGGTATGCTTGCTAGATGGTGGGGTACACATAAACAATATATCTTCGAATGGCTGCAAAGTAAAATATTGATGGAGATCATATTTGGAGAAGATGTCATTTATACATGTTACAAGTATACATGATTGTCGAATCCTATTGAACATATTGAGCATTGTCGCAGGACATGGCAGGAATACCTGCGATAAGAATGGCTTCATCACTTTATACATACATTGGAAATGGTACCAAGGAATCGATATACATCTGTTGAAATGCGATGAGGAAATATTAAGTGGGAAGAATTGGCTACTAGTTTCACACATACATTCTAGTTCACAGATGATCACCAAACAATTGATGTTGCACTGCAAGTAATGAAAGAGAATATATTTGAGGAAATCCCTATCACAGTGACAAATTTCCATCAATGCAACACGACAATCCACCATTGGATGGAGTACTACAATGTGACGGAAGAACCGTGTTGGAATATCAAGCAATAATGAGAGGGGGGTGAATCAGTATTAATCAATCTATTTAAATTTGTATCACTTAAAAAAAATCAACAATAAAACATAACACACAATCATTATTGTGGAATCCCAATTGGGAAAACCACCAACTCTTTCTATTATGAAATAATATATTTACAAATAGGTTCTTCCTGCTACTGTAGACAAGGATGCTACAACACCCTATTTACCAACAACTAATTGAAGGAGGCTATGGCCCCAAAGTTTATTAGCTACTACTCAAAGGATGAACTACAACACCCTATTTACCAGTTACCACTAGAAGGAGGCTACGACCCCCTTGTAGACATGTTTCCTGCCTTAGCGCCTCCCAACCACCCTTGTATGATAATTTGATCTCTGACTATTGTACACCAATGGATCTTCCAATTGAATGTTTAGAGACACTTATTTGAAATTTTAAAGCATTTTTTATATACCCTCAAACATAGCTCTTCATGTAACAGTCATGTATCTTCATCGTGACTTTCACAAACAGAAACCAATTTGAAATTACCTCTATGTTTTATCATTTTTAACTCTGTTTAAATTTAATAGTCATGACCTTCCGCACTTACCTTTCTGCAACTTCCTTTCCACAGTTTGTGGGAAATCATCTCCTCCACAATTACGGGTTGCAAATTGCGGATGCACATTTTAACTTTTCTCGAAAATTTCTTTCGCAATTGGAAACTCCTTCTTTATGCAATTGCGAATTCCACGTTGCGGCTATGCATTTAGACTTCTCTCGAAATTGCTTCCGCAATTCATCTTCCACAAGACTTATTTCGCAATTTATGAATTACGGATTGTGGATTCCTTCCACATTGTAGATTACATATTGTGGGTCTTCATTTCGATTTTTTTCGAATTTGCTTCCATAAGACTTATTCTGCAATTTGTGGATTCTTGATTGCACATTGTGGATGCGCCTCCCGAATTTTTCAAAATGGGATTTCACAAATCTCTTTCCGCAACTCCTGTGAACCATTGATCGCTTTGCAGAATCCTCCTCACCCATTGATCAATTATCAAACACGGAACTTCACTTTGGTGCTCCAGAGTGTTATCTTCCATGCCCGTTTACTTTGCAGATCCTTTCCTCGTCGTCGATCTATTTTCTTGATACGATCTGATGCATCCAAACTATGCTAAATTTGTTGAATGCAAGTCCATGATTCTATGTTGATTGATCATAGGATCGATCAAGCGCAATCGGACTTCGCCGGACTTGATCCTCTCATTAGATAATCGATTCCTTTGTATTGCACTAATTTTTCCTGCCATCATGTCCTTGGTTATTCCTTTGTCATTACTAAAATCCTTTGACATCAATATCAAATCCTTTCAACATCCCCCCCCTTTGGCATTGATGGAAACATCAAAACATTCCCCCCTTTGACAGTGATGAAAAAGGTTTCTTTCTGACAGCTCCCCCTGTCAACATATCTCCCTCTGACATGTTTCCTTTTCTCCTTTTTATTCACTATAACGAGATTAATCCCAAATTGCATCTAAGATGCTCAAATGCTTCTTTGGGTAGTGTCTTAGTGAATATTTTAGAAATCTATTCTTTTGTATTAATATATTCCATTTTCAAACCACCTTTTGAGACACTTGATCTCATAGAAAGTGATATTTTATTGGTATGTTTTTTTTCTTGGAGTGCATGATATGGTTTTTTGATATGTTTATGGTACTGGTATTGTCACAATTTATCACTATTGGCTCTTGATATTTTACAAGTAAATATTCCAATGTTTGTTTCATCCAAATGACTTGTGTACAACATGATGCAACGACAATATACTCAGCTTTTGTTGTAGACAATGAAATGGAAGGCTGGTTTTTGCTTAGCCATGACACCAAGCAATCTCCTAAGTAAAATGCTACTCAACTAGTGCTTTTTTTGTCATTAATACTTCCTTCCCAATATGCATCAGTAAATTCTTTTATGATGAAGTTATTTCCTTTTGGATACCATAATCCATAATCCACAATACCTTTTAGATATCTAAGAATTCTTTTCACTACAACCACATTTTTTTCTTTTGGGGTTGATTGGAATCTGGAAACCAATCCTACAACGTGCATTACATATGGTCTTGTAGTTGTTACATATAATAAACTACCGATAATTGACCTATACATAGTATGATTTACTTCTAAAGATTCATCATCCTTGATCAATTTACAACCAGTGACCATAAGAGTACTAATAAGTTTGGATTCTTCCATTTTGAACTTTTTCAACATATCTTTGAAATACTTAGTTTGAGAGATGAAAATCCATTTTTCTGATTGAGATACTTGTAAACCTAGAAAGAATGTCAGTTCTCCTAACATTGACATTTCAAATTCCTTCTTCATTTCTGAAGCAAAGTTTACACTTAGAATTTGTAGATCACTTCCAAATATGATATCATCTACGTACACTACAACACTGATCATATTTTTGTTTTCAAACTTTATGTATAAATTATTGTCAGTGGCCCCTCTTCCATATCCTTGTTGCTTTAAATACTTGTCAAGTATAGAGAACCATGCTCTTGGAGCTTGTTTAATCCCATAGAGTTACTTCTTAAGTTTGCAAACATAAATTTTTATTTTCTAATAATAGAAAACATTTAGGATTCTCAACATAGACTTATTCTTCAAGTTCTACATTAAGAAATGCATATTTTACATCCATTTGGTGCACTTTGAAAGTTTTTGTAGCATGCAAAAGAAAAAAACATCCTAATGGCTTCAAGTCTTGCCATTGGTACAAACGTTTCATTAAAGTCAACTCCTTCTACTTGAGCAAAGCCCCTGCATACTAATCTAGCCTTGTTTCTTGTCACATGGCCATGCTCATTGAACTTGTTTTTAAAAATCCATTTGGTTACAATAACATTCATACCTTTAGTTCTTGGGACAAGTTCCCAATTTTGGTTCTTCTCTATTTGATCAATTTCATCATTCATATCATTTACCCAATCCTCAATTTGCAAACTTCTTTAAATGTTTTGGGTTCTATTATTGAAATTAGTGCTTGTTCTTCATCATACAATAATCTTCTTCATGTTTTAAATCTTGAATCTTTGTCACCAATTATTTGACTTTTAGGACGATTCTTCTGAACCCATCTAGATGGTGTCTTTGTGTCTGATCTTGGAGAGTCTTCATTCTCATTTTTGTGTGATTGTTCTTTCTCTAGTTTCTCTCCTTCTTCTTCTTCAGACACATCCTCTTCTTATGAAATTTCTTATTTTTCTTTATCATCTATTTCTTTATCATCATTTTCTTTAACATCCACACTTTCTGGGATTTGTATTCTTCTTGGTTTAGTATCATCAATAGTTACATTTGCACTTTCTATGATCTTGTGCAACCTTAGATTATAACATATGAATTCCTTTTTGGTGGATTAATATCCAAGAAATATGCCTTCATTTGTTCTAGAGTTAAACTTCCCTAGATTATCATCATCTCTTTTTATGTAGCAGTTTCTTCCAAAAAATCTAAAATATTTAACTGAAGCTGGTCTTCCAAACCATAGCTCATAAGGAGTCTTGTCACTATTCACTTTTATCTATCCTCTATTTTGTACATAGAAAACTGTAAATAATGCTTCTCTCCAATAGCCATCATGGAGTTTTGCTTCATTAAGCATAGTCTTGGCTGCTTCTTGGACTCTCTTGTTCTTTCTCTCAACAACTCCATTTTGCTGAGGAGTTTTTGCTGCTGAAAACTGCCTCTTAATTCCATGAATTTCACAAAAATTATTGAATTCATTTGAGGTGAATTCTCCACCATTATATGATCTTAGAAATTTAATCTTGTGATTTGCCTCATTTTCAACAAGTGGTTTGAAGGCTTTGAACTTCATAAAGGATTTTGATTTCTCTTTAAGAGATTCCACCCAATTCATGCTTGTATAATCAATGATTAATAACATAAAGTAATAGTCACCTTGAAAGCTTTTAGTCCTTGTTGGTCCACAAATATCAGTGTGAATTATTTCTAATTGCTGAAAGGTTTTATGTTCTTTGAATTTGAAGCTTGTTCTTGTTTTCTTCCCTTGAAGACAATGTCTACGAACACGATTTCTTGGTTTTATGATCTTTGGAAAGTTCCTTACATATCCCTTCTTACTAAATTTTGCAATATTTTCAAAGTTCAAGTGCCCTATCCTTTTATGCCATAGCAAACTTTTATCAAATTGACTCATATAACATTGTTCTTCATTTTTTAGAATATAAACATTGCTTGTAGTTCTCACAACAATCCTAACAAGTTTTCCTAAATAGTTTCTTCTCATTTCACACTTCTTGGAATAAAATATACATATGTGTCCTTGATCACATGTTTGGATCACACTTAAAATATTAGGTTTTAAGTTCTTTACAAGAAAAAAAATTTAAGCTTTCATCTTGTCTCTAAGAGCCACTGTCACCCTTCCCAATGATTTAAGACGATAGGTTATCTCCAAAAGTGACTTTTTATTTTTTATTCCTTTTTAGGATTATAAAATTATTTGGGTCTCCTGTGTAATTTCCTCTTCCAATTAGGCCTTAAGGCCCCATAACCGCTAACCTATGTGATTCCCGTGGGTTCGAGCGGTTACTGACAGCTAGGGAATCAACTAAGAACTGATGCCATCCATAGAATATCTAGGGCATCATCATTTGGTCGAGAAGGGCCATTGAGGCACTAAGCCACCTTCGTGCATGCCATCCTAGCATTATTTAATAATGCATGCACTCTTTGAGTCTCCATCCGCATGCATGCAAGTCAACGGCAAATTAGAAGATAAAGTGACCTAATTAGGTCAAAGATTAGGTTTTGCGCAGTAGAACTTTATAAATAGAGGATAAAGAGAAAGGAGACTTCACTTTGGATTATGATTATTTTGGGAGCTCTTGGATAGCAGCACAGCAGTTGGGGTTGGAGATGGAGTCTTCAGCTAACAGGATTTCGACAGTGAAACATCTGTCCTAGTCTTATTCCAGGTAAGCCATACAGGTTCACCACTTGTTCTTCATTCATTCATCAGTTATCTAGTATATGGTATAGATCGTTGCAGGGACCGTGTGCAGCTGTAAGAGGGGGTTTTCAGCCAGAAATCCCTAATTAGCTGCTGGGCCTTCAGATCTCAGTTTCCTTCCGAAACTCAGGAACCATTCTCATCATCAGCTTCATACTCTGGTACCCAGTGAGTTTCATATCCATTAGTGCTCATCCGAGACAGTTATCAGCCGTTTCGGGGTTCCAAGGGGTGAGTAGCTGCCTCTCTGAAGTGATTCGCTACCCTACCTAGAGATCTCAGAACATTCGCATGCTCCAGGCATTCTCTCTGACACTGAACCTCTATCAGTCCTGCAAATTCTCAGTCCAATCGGACACCTCCTTCCCTGAGGGCATCACACTTTCCTACTTGGGCGTCTTGCTGCTGGGGGAATTCACTTGAAGCAGAGGAGCTCAGATCCTCTCCGATACAGCTTGCAGTACTGGCATACTTTCTCTGGAGTAGTTCAGACCGGCTTATCAGTGGTAAGCGTTCATTCTATCTTGCAAACCCTAACCCTAATTTTTCCTATAAAATAGGGATTTTTGCATGGCAGTTTGCATGCCCAGTTGTATCAGCATAATTGTTTAGAAATAGAAAATATCGGGATTTGGGATATTACAGTGGCTATTTTCTTGGCCAGCTGTGGGCTTAAGAGATGAAAAGTAGATGAATACAGAAGGAGATCCTTTTGTAACCTATAGGAGGAGGAAGAGTAGATACACAGAAGAATTTGAAGATATCCAACTAGAAGATACCAATTCAGACATGGAGCAGACATGTATACATTCGGATAGGGGAAAAGGAATGGGAGAAGAGGAGGATCGGATGGAGTTTCATAGCTTTGTCTCTGCATTGCAAGACTTATCCAAAGGACAAAAAGAAGTCCTCAATGCAATCAACAGACTGTCAGCGAAACCGGAACCAGGTATCAGCAGTACACCTCCCTCACCGGTAGAGTGTGGATATTCAAGCAGCAGTGGAAAGATGGTATACACCAACATCCAGAATAGTCCGCACATATACAGTAGACCTACTATCAGGCCTACCATGCCTCACTTCTTGGCAGATATAGTAGGGGGCCCAATCATGCAGGTAGAACCCAACGAGCCTTTTGGGGCTTATTTACAGGAGTACAGAGACTTAGGGTATGAGTTTCATGCTGCCATGTAATTCTCAGACTTCTGCAACATGAAGAATAGGAACAGGCCCAGGAATTTCAACAAGGGTTTCAATCAAAACTATGAGCTGCAGAAGACCTTGGGCAGGTTAACCATCCCAAACTTTGATGGGACTCGCAGAGGATCAGAGAGGACATGGGTCCAAAAGTTGGATACCTATTTCCAACTCAACCCCATGACAGAGACAGATGCCATTAAGTTGGATACACTTCACCTGGATGGAGAAGCTCACAAATGGTGGTACCACAGATTGGTGACATTGGGTCACAACACCATACATTCTTACGGTGAGTTCACTCAGAAACTCATGGAGAGGTTTGACAGGAAAGATCCAGAGATCCATTTCAGGGAGTTGGCTCAACTCAAGCAGACTGGTAGCACAAAATATTTCATTTTAGAATTTCAGAGGCTAGCCATTATGGTAACAGATGTGTCAGAGAGTAGATTGACTATTTTATTCACTGAGGCCCTCATAGAGCCACTACGGGGATGGGTGAAAGCCTACAAACCCCTCACTCTGCAGGATGCTATTAGCCGGGCAAGGGATCTTCAGGATTCAGTCCCTAAAAACAAATTCCCTCTGAAAACCAATTTTCCTGTTAGGGACAAGGACATGAAACCTTTCCAGTAGGATGTGCCCAAGAAAACTTGGTTAGATGAGGACACCAGGAAATATTTGAGAAGGAAGAAGCTGTGCTTCACCTTCCAGGAACCATGGGTACCAGGACACAGGTGCGCAGGGAAGGAGAAGGCACACTACATTGAGGTGTATTCAGACAGTGATGAGGACGATGATGAGCAGGAGGCCACAAAAGAGGAATCACACCAGGGTGATACACCAGAGGGAGTCATTGCTACATTGTCTGGAGTACCGAGATTCCATACTCTCAGGGTCAGGGGAGTAGTGCAGGGTCACAGAGTAGGAGTACTGATTGATGGGGGAACCACCCACAATTTCATTGACTCCGCTTGGGTAGCCAAGAGAGATATTTAGACCAAGAATTTCAAGGGATTCACTGTAGCAGTATCCGGGAACCCCAGCATAGAGTGCAACTACTGGATCCAAAAACTGAATGTTGCCTTAGGTAACTATTAGATGACAGACTCTTTCTATGTAGTGGATGTAGCGGATACTCATGTGGTATTGGGTGTTTAGTGGCTTTACTCTATAGGGAAATACACTACAAACTATAGGGCAATGGAAATGGAGTTCCAGGGGCCAGACGACAAACAGGTAGTTTTGAGGGGCATGAACACATATCCCCCAAAACCGGTCTCGTCACAGAGAATGGAGGCAGTGCTCCGACAGGATGATATAGAATGGGCTGCAGAATGTTTTTTCACCTTCAGGAAACCCCCAAAGACCAGCTCACAACACCCCAATGACATTCAAGCCTTGCTACAGAAACACGAAAAGGTTTTTCAGGACCTTCCATCAGGCAGACCACCAGACCGGGGTTTTGAACACATCATCGAGCTAGAGGAGGGAACACAAGCAGTCATCACCACCCCTTACAGGAATCCCAAGAGGTACAAGGATGAGATTGAGAAAACCATCAAATAATTACTGGAGCTTAGTTATATACGGCCCAGTTCTAGCCCCTTTGCATCTTCAGTAGTTCTGGTTAAGAAGAAGGATGGCACTCTGCGTATGTGCATCGATTATCGAGCACTTAACAAAAATACCATCAAGAACAGGTATCCAATTCCCAGAATTGACGAACTCATGGATGAACTTCGGGGAGCTCAATACTTCTCCAAGATCGATCTTCACTCAAGGTACCATCAGATCAGGGTAAGGGACCAGGACATCTCCAAAATAGCTTTTCGCTGTCATTTTGGTCACTATGAGTTTCTGGTCATGCCCTTCGAACTGACCAATGCTCTGGCCACTTTTCAGTCAATGCTCCGGCCACTTTTCAGTCATGCATGAACCATACATTCTGAGCATAGCTACGTAAATTTTTGCAGGTATTCTTTGATGACATCCTGATTTACAGCAAAACTTGGGAAGAACATCTGAAACACCTGGACGAAACATTGAGTATTTTAGAAGAGCATTCACTATATGCAAAAATGTCCAAGTGTGAGTTTGGCATGAAGGAAATGCTATACTTAGGACACGTAATCAATGCAGAAGGAGTACAGGTTGACATGGATAAAATTAGGGCTATCAGAGATTGGCCTGCGCCAAAAATAGTTACAGAGTTGAGAGGGTTCGTAGGTCTGTGTACTTATTATTGGTGGTACGTTAAGGGATTCTCCCAATTTGCAGCACCCCTCATAGAACTCACTAAGAAAGGAGCGTTCACTTGGACAGACTTAGCACATAAAACTTTCGAGGAGATGAAGGTTATTATGAGTTCTTGTCCAGTTATGGCATTACCAGATTTCTCACAACCTTTTGTGGTAGAATGTGGTGCCTCAGGGGAAGGGTTAGGAGCAGTGTTGATGCAGAATCATCACCCTATTGCATTTGAGAGCCGTAAACTGAATAACTACGAGCACCATTACTCCATATATGACAAGGAGATGCTGGCCATATTGCATGATCTCACAAAATTCAGACAGTACCTGGTGGGCAGTAAGTTCAAAATCAAAACCGATCATAACAGCCTCAAGTATTTCTTGGAACAGAAGGAACTGAATGAGCGACAACATAAATGGGTCAGCAAGGTACAATCCTATGATTTTAAGATCGAGTATGTGAAAGGTAAGAATAATGTAGTAGGTGATGCATTATCCAGGCGTCCATCCCCATTATCTCTCAGTAGTATATCCACGGATTGGAGGGCACTTCTCTTAGTGCAATACTCCAAAAATAAATTCGCTTGCAAATTATTGGACGAGAAAATTCAGGATGACAGGTACAGGATTGTGGATGACATCATCTATTATGAGGAAAGAATATACCTCGTTCCAGAATCCACATTGAGGAAAAAGATCATTCAGGAAGCCCACGATTCTCCTTTATCAGGGCATCAAGGTTTCTTAAAGACCTACAGGCAGATCAGAGAGAGGTTCTCTTGGAAGGGCCTCAAGGGGGAGATTATGCAGCATGTTCGAGAATGTAGCATCTGTCAACAGAACAAGATTGAGAACACCCACCCCGCAGGGTTAATCCAACCACTACCGATTCCAGAATAGAAGTGGGAGAGCATCTCCATGGACTTCATTACAGGCTTGCCCAAGGTCCAAGGGCGGGATTGTTTATATGTAGTAATTGACAGACTGACCAAGTTTGCACATTTCTTCTCAATACCATCAGACTACTCAGCAGCTCAAGTAGCAGAGTTATTTTTCAGGGAGGTTTTCAGGTTACACGGGTTTCCTAAGACCATTGTCAGTGATCGGGATAGCAGGTTCACGGGTGCCTTCTGGCAGGAACTGTTCAGGTTGGTGGGGACCGAACTGGCTACTAGTACGAGTTATCACCCCCAGAGTGACGGGAAAACATAAATAATCAACAAATGGATTGAAGGATATCTAAGGAATTATGTAGCAGGACAACAGTGGACCTGGATCAAATGGCTACACCTAGGGGAGTATTGCTACAACACTACTTATCACATGTCTATTAGGATGACTCCTTTTAAGGCATTATATGGATACGAGGCCTTGGACTATGCAGATTTGGCATTCAGGGATAGTAGGGCTCCTAAGGCTAAGGAGTGGATACAGGACAGTCAGAACATCCTGAAAATACTGAAGGAGAATTTACAAACATCCCAGAATCAACAGAATATGTATGCCGACAAACATAGGATTGAACGAAGCTTCAAGGTAGGGGATTTAGTATACTTAAGGCTCCATCCCTATAGACAGTCATCGCTTAAGAAGAAAGGAGCAGAGAAGTTGAAACCCCGCTTCTATGGACCCTACAAAATAATCCAAAAAGTGGGAGAGGTGGCATATGAGCTAGAACTTCCTCAGGAAAGCAAAATTCACAACGTGTTCCATGTATCTAGCCTGAAGAAGACCCTTGGGAAACACATTGCTCCATCCACCGAATTGCCTCCTTTAGATGATGAAGGACTACTGATACTGATTCCTGAACGGATCATTTAGACTAGAGAGAGAAAGCTCAGGAACAGGGTAATCAGGGAATACTTAGTTCAATGGAAGGAACTACCGCCAGAAGATGCCACCTGGGAAGGTGAACAGGTATTGCAGCATCCCAATTTGAAGTTGCTTGAGGATAAGCAATCTCGAGTGGGGAGGTCTGTAATGTCCTCTTCCAATTAGGCCTTAAGGCCCCAAAACCGCTAACCTATGTTATTCCTGTGGGTTCGAGCGGTTACTGACAGCTATGGAATCAACTAAGAACTAATGCCATCCATAGAAGATCTAGGGCATCATCATTTGGTCGAGAAGGGCCACCGGGGCCAAGGCCACCTTCGTGCATGCCATCCTAGCATTATTTAATAATGCATGCACTCTTTGAGTCTCCATCCGCATGCATGCAAGTCAACGGAAAATTAGAAGATAAAGTGACCTAATTAGGTCAAAGATTAGGTTTTGCGCAGTTGAACTTTATAAATAGAGGATAAAGCGAAAGGAGACTTCACTTTGGATTATGATTATTTTGGGAGCTCTTGGATAGCAGCACAACGTGCAGCATAGTAGTTAGGCGGAGACAGAGTCTTCAGCTAACAGGATTTCGACAGTGAAACATCTGTCTTAGTCTTATTCCGGGTACACCATACAGGTTCACCACTTGTTCTTCATTCATTCATCAGTTATCTAGTATATGGTATAGATAGTTGCAGGGACACGTGTGCAGCCGTAAGAGGGGGTTTTCAGCCAGAAATCCCTAATTATCTGCTGGGCCTTCAGATCTCAGTTTC
Organism: Pseudotsuga menziesii; assembly: GCA_001517045.1. NCBI lineage: Eukaryota > Viridiplantae > Streptophyta > Pinopsida > Pinales > Pinaceae > Pseudotsuga > Pseudotsuga menziesii. Next base: position 187,573 of record LPNX010779554.1, read on the forward strand.
CTTCCAAAACTTAGGCACCATTCTCATCATCAGCCTCATACTCTGGTACCCAGTGAGTTTCAGATCCATCAGTGCTCATCCGAAGCAGTTATCAGCCGTTTCAGGGTTCCAAGGGGTGAGTAGCTGCCTCTCTGAAGTGATTTTCTACCCTACCTAGATATCACATAACCTTTGCATGCTCTGGGCATTCTCTCCGACACTGAACCTCTATCAGTCCTACAAATTCTCAGTCCAATTGGACACCTCCTTCCCTGAGGGCGTCACACTTTCCTACTTGGGCGTCTTGCTGCTGGGGGAATTCACCTGAAGGAGAGGAGCTCAGATCCTCTCCGATCCAACTTGCAGTACTGGCAGACTTTCTCTGGATTAGTTCAGACCAGCTTATCAGTGGTAAGTGTTCGTTCTATCTCGCAAACCCTAACCCTAATTTTTCCTATAAAATAGGGATTTTTGCATGGCAGTTTGCATGCCCAGTTGTATCAGCATAATTGTTTAGAAATATAAAATATCGGGATTTGGGATATTACATCCTGTCATGTGTTTTTATCATCTACTATTCACATGCCATAAATTTTTTTTTATGTTGCACAAAGAGCTATTAAACATTCCACATCATCCTTATTCTTCCAAACCTTCTTTCCTCATTTCATTGATATTTTATGGTGTCATTCTCCATAGGAATCAATAGTTTACAATTTCTATCAATGTGTCCTTGATTACCACATTTGTAACATTCTATACTCACTACAACAAATTTGACTTTTAGGGGCGGTTGTCTTCCACCTCCAAAAGTCACTTTTGGGGGCGGTTTTGGATTTGGAGGCATTCTTTACAAAACCACCCCTAATAGCACCGACGCTAAATTTTTTGATTTTTAGGGGCATTCTGGAAGAGATCAAAACCACCCCTAAACATGACCTTTGGGGGAAGTTCTAACCCCGCCAAAAATAGTGACTTTTAAGGGTGGTTCTAAACCCCCCTCATAGACACCTATGGGGGTGGTTCCAAACCCCCCCAAAAGTCCTTATTACATACCTTTGGGCGTGGTTACGAACCCCCCTCATAGGTACCTACGGGGGAGGTTTCAAACCCCCCTTGTAGGTGTTAGGATTTATAATCCTCCCTTGACCAAACTATCTATTATATTATTTTAGCCTAACTTAGGAGTTTGATTTAATTATTTGGGTCCACTAGTACCATTGGGTCCACATGGACTAATGGGGACACATGTACCATTTACTAGAGTATGGGGAATACCAATAGAGGCTAAAATTCACTGAATTCATTTGCATGTATCATTTTAGGTTCCCCCTAGATCAATCCCTACATTTTAGGAGCCACTAGGTGTCCCGACATCAACCTCCTTCAGTTGTTGTGAGTTGGTTACTAGTTAAGCTTAGTTGTTCTTTAGTTACATTTAGTTAGATCACAATTAGTTCAGTTAGCACTAGTTTTGCATGGGTGCATGTGGTAAGGCACCTTTTCTGACTTACTAGTTGAGTTAGACTGAGTGAACTGATTGTGTGACTTGATTAGACATCTGGAATTAACCACTTGGACTCCAATAGTGATTTAGACAAATTTAGTTAGCCATGCAGTTAGATACAATCACATCTAGTTGGTATATTCGAATTCATCCCTAATGATTTGAATCATTTCCAATGTAACACTATTGTAACAATGGATTATGTAATGAAGATAATATTGTAATTCTCTGAGCAATACTTGTCTGTTTCCTATGAGATTTGACTTGTTCAGTTTGTATAATTCATTCCTTTTCATTGCATCAATAATTTTAGACTCATTTCTTTATGATATAAATGGCACATCAATTTTAACATGGTATCAGAGCCATCTCAAGCAAGTTTCATGTTTGTCTGCTCTCCATTGAACACCGAAAGCAGTTAGGTTTCCACAGAAGTCCCACAAAGATTTCCTTGCTTCCTCTGAATTTGTTTAGAGTGGTGGTGCGGGCCTGATAGACCCTGAGAAAGTGTTCATGTCAAGAGGGAAAGCATGATTCTAACATAGTTCAAAATTTTTAGTGTTTTTAAGTGAAATTCTACAGGTACTACGTAGCCTGTGTGAAGATATTTTCTATTCTAGCAGGAGAATTATGGATTCTCTACCTTCTACACCTTGGATCCTAACACCCTTCAATTATATTGATTGGAGGGAAAATATTCAACTGGCCTTGTGCAAGCTAGGCTACTTCAGGATAATACTTGGAAGGGAGGTTAAGCCCCATCATCCAGCTGAGAGAAACAAGTTTCTGAAACACTTAGATGAAGATTATGGTTATCTATGTACTCACATATCTAGAGATCTCCTCTTCCACCTTGAAGGTTTGAGGACTCCCAAAGAATACTGGGAGAATATTTAAGACTTTTTTGGCAAGCAAGATGAGCTTCGAGTAAACATTCTGGAGAACGAGTTGGTAGCCTTACATCCCAACAACTTTGAAACCATACAAAAATTCTTACTAAATTCAAGTTTCTTGCACTCCCATGCAGACATTGTGGAATAGAAAGAAAGGATGAGCAACATGTGCTCTCCATACTAAAAAAAAATAGGCTCTGAGTATTCTATATTTGTCTCAATCTTCCATTCTGGAAGGGATTCCATTCCCAATTGGAAGATCCCCTCACTTGATTCCTTTTCTAATTCCTTGATAAAGGAGCAAGAGAACTTGACCTAGATGGGAGTCATCAAAACTTCCAAAGATCAAGCTCTCCTAGTGACATACTCTACCAAAGCACAATCTAAAGGGAGATCTAAGGGGAAGGTGTTACACCTAAATCTCATCATCAGCATGTGATGAGATCCCAAACTTCAGTATTTTCCCTTAATCCCAAATTGTGAAGTGAAAATATTGGTCCAAACATCAAATCTACTTATGAAAATCCAACACCCCCTCTACCCTTTAGTCAAAGAGTGGTACCTTCTTCAGCACCACCTGTAATGTATTGGCAGTAAGCGATGGCACCGCCTTTACCCTTTGATCAAGGCCTAGTTCTACCTTGTCACCGCTTTGTCTCAATGAAAGAAGTGGTGCCCTTGGTAAAAAGTGAAAAAAGAGAGGTTCTCATGAAGATTCTCGAAAGAAGGCTTCATGGCACCCTTATCCCTACTCACCAGGGCCAGTTGGGCTCGAGATCCATCCTTTGGGGATCTCCTATCCATAATTTCTCAACCATCTTTATCTATCCCAAGCCTATAAAAGTAGGCTCATACTCCATGGTTGAGGAGAGAGTAAAGTTATGCTGTTGCTTTGACATTCTGGACTAAATTAGTAGAGTGAGCTTGAGGGAGCAAGTTGGAGATATTGGGGATGAGATGTTGGCTTTGTGAAGGAGCACATTGACACTAAGTCATAGGTTGTAAACTTCTTCTCTATTATTTAATTGAAAATTGGTTCCTTTCCCATAAAGTATATTGTGTCATTATCGTATATTTTATTGTTGAATTCCTTAGTCATCAACATAGAATAGTGGATCATATTCTGGTGCTATTTGATCTGGTTTGTTGTTTTCATGTGATTATGCAGGTACATCCTTGAAGGACCATCATTACAGGAAACAACTATACTATTACATCAAACAGACTGATTCCATATCTCCACCCATTCTAGGGGATGTCTTCCAATTCTGTTTTGTACCATTTGTTCTAGATCTGAACCATTCAGACTAGAGAAACAGCTCCTATCCAGTGTCCGCAGGAGGTGCAAAATTCTTAGCTACAAATATGGCGACTCCACTAGGGAAGAGCTTTAGCTGATTTGATATTCCTTAGTTTTTTCAAACTCTTTTCTGAAATCCAAGCTCCAGTATCTTATCAGTTCAATCAAATCCACTAGTTGATCTAGTGAGATTTTGGTTTGGTATCATCAGATCTATTTAGATCTGGGTTTTTCTTTCCTTCTATACTTTTAATTACTGTTAATTCCTGATTTAAATGCCAGTTGCACACTGATTAATTTTTATTTTTTCACAATTATTTTATTTTGGACATCTACAGGGAAATACGCATGCATAGTGGGTAGTAGGCGATGCCACAACCAGGACTAAGTTAGTAGAATGAGGTGCCACCGCCTGTGATAAGCAATCAGGAAGTGATGCTCTCTCAGAACCACTTTGTGAGTGACCCTTTGGAAGTGGTGCCAGGTAGGCTTTTATAGACTTGTTTTTTCAAAGTTTTTGTAAAATTTTGGTTGAGTTGCTTTTAGTTATGAGTGTCTGTGTTTGTGTTAAAGAGATCTGAGTGTTTGAATTTCAAATTTGGATGTGGTAAAAGGCTTATTTTGTTAAAATCGAAGAGCTAGGATAGACTCATCTTTTCATTTGCTTGTATGCTTGGTTTTAATTTTTTTTTGAAAGGAGTGTTGTTTGAGAGCTTAACATCTGTTAGATCTCAGTATTATTTTTTGATAAATCTGAAAATAAATACTTGCTTGATTGGTTGCTTGTTTTCATTTTTCATTAAAAGTTTGTGAAGGACTTCTTTTTGCTTTGAAAAAGAATTTTATTTTGTTGATACTTGTTCATATTTTGGTTTGAGGATGAATTATTGGACCTCTGACTAGCCTTATAAGCTTTAAGATCTCCATTTTTCTTCTCTTCTTTTACTTTATGATCTCATCAAAAGAAAAATATTTGTTGTTTTATTATATCTTTCTAGTTTTAAAGGAAAAATTGAAAAAAGTATTGAATATGCCTTTTAGTGTTTTTTGTTTTTCTTCTTAGAAAAAGAGATCTTACCCTATTTTTCTTGCTTTCAAAAATTAGTTTGAAATTTGTTGCTTGTTTTTCTTTCTTGGAAAAAATATTGGTTTAGTGTAGTTGTTTGGGAAATTTTTTTGGTTTTGAAACCAAAATTGAAAACAGAAATACTCTCTCCTTCCCGTAAGTAGGCATGTCTTGAATGGTGAAGTGAAAGAATTTGCATTTCATATTTGCGTGGATTTACATTTATGTTAGAAATCCATGCATTCACCTAACCGCTCAAGTTAAAATCAATGGTAGTTATAGGTCTAAAATTGTATAGAAATTTGAGTGATAAGTTAGTGACGTGTTTCGGCGTCGTAAAACGTAGGAGCTATCATTATTTTCCTGCACTGCAACCCGAGACCTGTGCGATTCTTCCATGTACCATCGGTATATCGAATGACCTTTCACATACCCTTAAGGTATATATAAAGGTACTTCATGTACTTGATTGTATATCGGAAGGTTCCTTGTGAACGGTTGTGCATTAGAAAACACTACTACAGATTTGAGCTCCCATGTACCATGTGTATATCGGGAGACCCTTCTAGGATTCCTTGTCCATTTGAGAAAAATCCTTTGGTTGTCTTCTTTGGAGCAATACACCAAGAAAAGCACTCGGGGTAATTACTACACATGTACCTTGAGTGTATTGCGAGTTGCACCTTCTTGACAATCCTGGTGAGAGACCGACTATTTTGAGCTCATTCTATTACTTAAGTTTGCTTGTATCATGTAGCTTGTGTGGGAGAAGACCTTGTGTGATTTTTCTTATTTTTGAAACCCTAGGTTAGGTTTTAGTGACTTTTACAATCTGGTTGAGTTTCAGTTGAGATGATCCAGAAGAAACCAGGGCTTACCACCCGACTTTTCAATTGAAACAGGGGAAGGCCCAATGGAAGCTACAGACCAAGGAGTCACAACTGACTCCCAAATGGGAGAAAATCCAGTTGTAAAAGTGGATATCAATTCAATTCTTACGTTACTCCCTTGGTACAACAGTCTCCTGCGGTTGACACTTCCTTTCATTCTCCGATGGAAGGTCAAAATGATGGTATTGATGAAACTGAGTATGGCCCTGATGCTCCTTTTTGGAGAAATTCTATGGGTCAAGCCATTTCTGAGTTTGGGGTTATTAGACCCTCTTTTGAAAACCCTCCTCTAAATGGGGATGCATATTTGAGAATTCAAGCATCACTTAATTATGCCCATAATTTTCAAGAGAGGATGGACAGGGTTATGGCTACCCCTATACCTCATAAAGAACCTATGTCATCTCTTTTACCTTGTTTGTCGGATCCATGGACTTCTGGATATAGTCCACTTGCTGATGATGTTCCATATCATGGTATGTATCCTTGTGATTCGGGTCAAATTAAATCCTAGGTCTGTTGCTAGTCCTCCCATATCCTCTATAGTTGGGGTGCAACCCTCAGCTCAAGTGGTGTCATTACCTTCGAACTCCAGGGGGCAACCACTAATGCGACCTACATGATCAGTTAGTGGATTTGTTACTAATACTAGGATGACCTCTACTGCGGGGAAATCCACAATGTATGTTCCTCCTACCCACACCAATATGGTAAACCCTCCATTGATTTCAGGACAATCGTTAGGGGTAAAACCTGCAGTCAACCAGCCTTCCTGAGGTCATGGTTACCCAGTAAATCTATTACCTGTAGTAAACATGAAATATCAACCTACATCTACAGGAACTATGTATTCTAGAATCCCTTACCCTGGAAACACATTTACACCATGGGGGAAACCTAATTTGTCCTACATGCCAACAATGGGAGGAATGCCTATTCTTACAGCTGGAGGTGTCATAGGGCCGCCTTATGGTGGCCCATCCTTTGGAGGTCCACTAGGAGGAGGCCCACCTTGAGGAGGTCCACCTTACAGAGGATCACCGTCGAAAGGACCACCACATGGAGGTCCACCTTCAATAGTACCACCACCTGGAGGCCCACGTTCGGGAGGACCACCGCCCAGGGTCCCACCTTCTGGTGGTCCACTGCCTAGAGGTACACATTCTGGAGGAACACCACATAAAGGACTACCACCTAGTGGACCACACCCTGGAGGCCCACTTCTTGGGGGGGCACCTCCTAGGGGGCCACCTCCTGGAGGCCCATCCCCTTCAGGGGGTTCATCATATAATCAATCAAGTCAAAAACCCATATATCAGTTAGCTTATGGTCCTACTGGTACACATATGCCTTATAAATACTACCAGTATGTGGAACCGAATCGATAATTACCTTTCTTGGCAACTTTGGACTTACCTGATCTGTCCAAGTCGATAAATGATCCCATTCGACATAACCCTTCATGGCCCGCTATTGCGGTAAAATTGCCATCAGACATTCCCAATTTTGATGGAAAGCAGGGAGATGATCCCAAGAACCATGTTATGACCTTCCATCTATGGTGTTCCTCGAACTCCTTGATGGATGGTTCTGTTTGTTTAAGGCTCTTCCAACGCACACTGATCGGCATGGCTGTGAAGTGGTACATTGAACTTCCACAACATTCTTTTGTGGATTTTAGATCTCTGGAAACTGTTTTCCTTACACACTTTCAACTACCCATTCGTTATGAAACGGGTATGGACATTTTAACTTCACTCCGTAAGAATACCGCAGACACATATCGGACCATATCCATGAGTGAAGAAGGAAGAGACAATTTATAAAAGCTCCCATCCTGGACCAACTGCTAGCTGATTGGTTCATTGATTCATTGTCGCATCTTATCACCCGAGATGTGGCCATGGGTGGTGTTGTTATTGAAGAGCAGGCTATCAGTCGCGATCAGTATCTAGATTTGGTATATTCCCAATCCGGAATGCTGTATAACTTAATTCCTTAAGCTCCTCATCCCAGCATAGATCCTGCTAAACCACCAATAGAAACTCCTATTGACGGGGTGGTTGGTTCAATCTAGCCCTCGTCGACAGCGAAACCTGCCAAGCAACTAAATGCTTCTACCACTGCTCCTTCGACTCCTATGGTTTCCGTTGAGGTGAATGCTATCCAAAGTTCATAGAAATCTGACAATAAGAAAAAGAGAAAAGGTAAAAACAAAAAACTAGAAACCAATAGGAGAATCCTAAATCGACGACCCACAAGAATGATAAAGGGAAGAGGAAAGCCAAATATCCCTTCTTATTTTGTGGAGTAGATCACTTCACGAAATAATGTCCTCGGCATGACAAGATTAGAAATTTTTTGAATAGTAACCTCGCACCAGCAGTTCTTACTGATCCTTTTCCCTCTCAACAACAACTCATAGACCATATGTCTAATAAGGGGACCTCCAATTCCATGGAATAAATCAAAATGCTGTCTTCCAAGGCCATCAATTTGAATACTCGTAGTCATTCATATGACAAGCCAGTAGAGAAGAAGGATGAAAATCCTTCTTTCGAGAAAGTTAATTCTACTAGTTCTCCTCCATATTTGTCTAATGGCCCTCTCGTGATCGAAAAACCTAATCTTGATCTAATTTTATGACCACCTAAGGATACCCTTAGGAAGTCTGTTTTCAATCCCAATTCCTGAGCTGCACAATTTTATAATATTGTTGAATATTTAGCTTAGGAAACTTGTGCTATGTCTACCCTTGAGGTACTCCAAAGTTGTCCAACGCAACGTAAAAACCTGCTAACAACTTTGGGGGAATTAGACCTAGATAATACAAAATTGATTCATTTCAATGCAGAGAACTATAAATCCATATGACCTCACCAACTTGCATTTCAGATTGCCTCTAGAGTAGTTGGGAGAAAGGTCCATCGGACCGTCCTGGATGAAGGAGCTTCAACCTCAGTCTTGTCTATAGTGTGTTGGAGAGCCATTGGTTCTCCTGAGCTTACAAAATCACCTACTACCTTAAAAGCTTTTGATGGATGGGGTTTCCATCCCAATGGTCTATTTTTAACACTTTCAGTCGAGCTTGAAGGCAATACTGTTTCCATTCAATTGGAATTAGTTGATGCCCCATTAGATTACCATATTCTATTGGGGAGAAATTGGTTTTATGCTATGACCACTGTCGCTTCGATAGTATTTAGAACTCTCTAATTTCCACATTTAGGGAATATTATGACTATCGATCAACTTGAATATTGTACGCCGGATGTTACTACCCCTATGGCAAATAACATCCGTATGCTAGGTTAGTCCCTCCTCCTTATCAGTGGATTGGGGTAGGCATGTTGAAAGAATCCACTCTTATGGGCGTGTTTCCATCAACCCCTCCTAGTATAGAAGTGGCGATAGTAAATATGATTTACACAACTAGATATAGCACCAAGGGAAAAGAAGTTGTTGAGTCATCCTCCCTTGGCCCATATGAAGCAATTTACGATGCTGTCCAATCTATTTCTGATGACCACATTGATGAACTTCATCTCGTGGCTTCGGATCCTTACCACCTGCCTTACTGGTTAGAACCCTCTCCTCCCACTATAGATTATCTCACACTGAATTTTTCTTTCACTGAGTCCATCATGGAGACCATGAGTGAGAATGAACCCATATGGGAAGATCATCATCATCTATCTTCTTTTCTTCCCAATGCCACTTTGGTGGGTTTTGACCTTGAATTACTTATCAATACTGATATTGTCACCCATCCACAAACACCTGTATTGTTGAAAAATACTGAATCTGAAGGAAATCTATGCAACATTACTAAAACAACCTTGATTGACATATTAGTCAAACTTGGAACCATTGAGCATGTTCATGTAGGGAAGAACTGCTCAATGGAAGAGACTGAAGCATATAGATCATTATTCAAGGAATTCTGAGATTATTTTGCCTATAATTCTGAAGAAATTCTTGGGATAGACCCGTCTATTGTGGTTCATGAAATTAAAACCTATCCCATGGCCAAACCAGTCAGGAAAAAATTACGTTAAGTCCATCCCCAGAAGGCTGCAGCTATTAAAGCCGAAGTAGAAAAACTTCTGAATTCAGGATTTATTTATCCCATACCCCTGACAGATGGGTACCTAACATTGTCCCTATGAACAAAAAGCAGGGTACCATTAGAGTCTATATCTATTTTTGAGACTTGAACAAAGCTTGTCCTAAAGATAATTTTTCAACTCCGCATATCGATCAGATTATCGACAACTGTGCTGGAAGTGTCATCTTCTTATTCATGGATGGATTTTCTAGCTATGATCAGATTGAGACATTGCCCGCTGATCAGCACAAAAGGAAATTAATATGCCCATGGGGAACCTTCTCCTATATGAAGTTACCTTTTGGCCTCAAGAATGCCAGATCTACATTCCAACGTGCCATGTCCTATGCGTTTCATGATATTAAGAACGTCATGGATCCATACCTTGACGATCTCCTTGCTCATTTACATCAATGGGAATACCACCTCAGGCATCTTAGGGACATTTTCCTTAGATGTCATCATTATAACATATGGATCAATCCACACAAATGTGTTTTTTGCGTTGAGACGGGACGTCTTCTTGGCTTTGTGGTTTCTAAGGATGGCATCAAGATTGATCCAGTGAAGATTGCTGCTATATTGGCCCTACTTGCCCCAACAAACATTGTTGAGCTCCAAAGTTTGCAAGGGAAGGAAAAATTTATTCGTCGTTTCATTTCCAATTTCACTGAGAAAATGCACGGTTATATGCGTCTCCTGAAGAAAGACACTCCATTCTTCTAGGATGACCAGGCCTAAGGAGCCTTTGATAATCTCAAGCACGCTCTGACTCATTCACCCATGATACACCCCATGGATTATTCAAAGGATTTTCCGTTGTATGTTGCTGCCTCCACTACTACCATTGGAATGGTTTTAGCACAGGAAGACCCCAACGGTTAGGAACACATGATATATTATGCCAGTAATAATCTCATCGATTATGAAACCTGATACTCATGTGTGGAGAATTTAGCATTGGCTATGGTCATTGTTGTTAAAAAAATTCTTCATTACATCCTGCTTCACACTACCACGGTACTTGCAGATCAGAACCCTATGTACTACATCCTGAATCGTCAGGTGCTAGGGGGAAAATATTTCCGTTGGATTGTCATCCTACAGGAATTTGACCTTGAGTTTGCCAAGGCCACTTCGAAGAAATCCTTGGTTTTTACAGAGATGATGTGTGACCTTCCCTGTGATTTGATGGATACTGAGCCTAGTGATTCATTTCCAGATGAATTCATATTCTTGATAAGAACAACGGACCCATGGTATGGATATTTAATCATTTATCTCTAAAATCAAAGATTTCAACCCAATATATCCCATGGCGATCGTCGCCGTATCCGTCACCACGTGAAGTACTAACTCATCTTAAATGATACATTGTACATATGTGGTATTGATTCTATTCTCTGACGATGCCTTACACATGAAGAGGTTGAACAGGTCCTTAATGATTGCCAATCTAGAGCATGTGGTGGTCATATTTATAGGATGGCTATAGCCCATAAAATAGTTCACGCTGGCTATTTCTGGCCTTCAGTATTTAAAGATTGTCATGAGGCTATTAACAAATGCCCACCCTGCCAACATTTCTATCTGAAAATGCACACCCACCCTTCTCCTTTACACCCTGTCACTGCGGTTGGCCCTTTTTCCAAATGGGGTATTGAATTTATGCATTGTAAGACTACCTCAGTCGGGGGGCATGGTTACATCATCATAACCATTGATTATTTCATGAAATGGGCCGAGGATATTCCTATGTATGCAGAGGATGGTAAGACTGCCTCCCTCTTTTTACTCAATCACATGATAGATAGGTTTGGAGTCCCACAGTCTCTAGTCACTGACCACAGATCCCATTTCCGGAATCAGATGATGACCAAGTTAAGTACCAAGCTGTGTTTTTGCCATGAAAACTCAACTCCTTACTATCCACAAGCTAATGGTCAGGTTGAGTCCATTAATAAAATTTTAAAAACTATGTTGCGGAGGATGGTTGGAGATCATAAATCCAACTAGCACCCGACTCTCTTTTGAACTCTTTGGGCTTACAGGACTTCGGTAAAAAAAACGACTGGTTTCACACCTTTCCAGTTAGTTTATGGACTAGAAGCTATCCTTCCTATCCAATGCCAGATTTCATCACTGAAACTTGCAGTATAACTTCTACCAAACACTTCCACCAAGGAAGAGACATTTCTACACCTGACTAATCTTGACGAAACTAGAAGAGATGCTGTCTTAGATAATGAGGCACATAAGAAACGCGTTAAGGTACAGTATGATAAATCTGTTCAGCCTCGTGTTTTCAATGAAGGTGACCTAGTTTTGACCTATGACTAGAGACATGATAAACTAGGTAAAGGCAAGTTCAAGTCAATGTGGTATGGTCCCTTTGTTGTCAGCAAAGTTTTACTAAAGGGGATTATGAGCTCGTGGATTATGACAGGATACCCTTCAGGAAACCTCGTAATGGGTTGTACCCGAAGAGTAAATCATTTTTGTATGGTACCTTGTATATATGTATATTTTTGGCTTTCAGTGTGTTTGATATTTTCAATATGGTGTTGAGTTTAGTGTCCAAATTGTTTATACCATGTGTTGGTTGTGCAGATTATATGGCGTTTTACAGCTTCATTGATGGTGCTTGCTATCATAACCTGAAGCTTGCTTCAGCTGCTTGGGTTTTGTATTCCCCGACTCATGACTTGATCAGTTCAGGAGTAGTTTGTATTGGTCTCGCTACCAATAACATCGTCGATTATCAGGAAGTAATAGGTCTACTGATTGAAGCTGCATCTCGAGACATTTATGATTTGGTAGTGTTTATGGATTCATAATTAGTGTTTTTTCATCTAAACCATGTCTATACCATCAGAAACCATGTACTCCATTTATTTCGGAGAGTGTGTTTATTAGAGAGGTCATTCGAGTGTATCAGTTATAGGCATATCCCCGGGGAAGATAATACAGTTGTTGATTCATTAGGAAACTACATCCTAGACTTGTATATTTCCCATTCATAACTTGTAAAATAAACATGGTTCATTGTAAAATAAACTGTAAATGGCACATAAACTCATGTAAATATGATTTCCATTTGAGACATATAAACATCGATAATAAGTCTGTATATATATGTATAAAGAGTGTTTTTTACAAAAAATGTGGTCAGAAGACCTCATCTGAAGCACTGTGGCTTTCAAGAAATACAAAATCATACAAAAACATTCCTGAAGCTAGTCAGATTTCAGTAGTACATCATGCAGTCAACCATCTAATGATGCTCATGATAGCACATGATGGGCCGTGCTACCCTACGTAGTAGTTGGCTGAAGAGACCTGGAACTCCTGTAGTGTGTCTCTCATACCTCGTAGGGAGGTCATCTATCATTGTGTCTGGGATGTCAAGAGTCAGTCGCTCTAGGTTCTCCTCCAGCTCAGTAAGGTGGTAATCACCTCTATGAACACATTTAGCTCCAACTCACCTGTCCATCGGGGAGGATCCCTCAGGCCGTGCACCACCAACATCTGCATGTAAAATTTTAGGTCTTGTTACTACCCATAAAAAAACATAAAATATAAAAATATAAAAACATGATCAACATTTTAGGGTTCTGCTTCTTACCAATATCTCCCCATTGAGCACCAGGTGGTAATGGTAGATCAGGATTGTCTTTGAATTCGGCCCCTTCGTATGCATAATCCTCTATCATGAGGATCTGGTCACGCAGCCAATAGAAGAAGGAGGCCTCAAATTTCATATTGGCCCTACCACCTCCTGTATGGGCCATGATCTCTACCCACCTCAGCATGCATGGGTCTCTATCCCTAAGCTCCATGAAGATCACCTGGGGCCTCATGAGAGGCACCCTCTTGAAGAAGAAGAAGGCTAAAATGGACCCATATCCAAACTGCTTCAGTTCCCCTTGCCAACATTTTGTCAGCTGGTCCTTGAAAACAGGAAGAAGTGCTTCTGCCTAGTTAAAAACCATAGGTGCCATAGCTTCCAGGGCATACAATAGATGTGCCCAAGATTCTTGGTGAGTCCCTTGGCTCCCAACCAGCCTCTGCATAGTAAACAAAACAATACAAAGTGGCACATCCACCACAACCTTGATGGGAATATTCTTACCTAACATTTTTTTACTAGGTAGACAATGACGATCAATCAATTCTTGTGTAGTCATGTCCCCACCTTGGGAACCAGTTAGAGAAATAGGGGCCCCATGTCTAGACAACAGTGTCAAGAAGTAAATGTCTTCCACCTCTATAGTCAAAAAATGAGGTCCCACCTCAAAATGTTGCTGCTATGGATTCCACATCCGTAGAATATATTCCATTAAGTAGGCATGCGAAACCATACTAGGGGTACGCAAGAACTTCAAGAGGCCACAACCTTGTAGGGCAGCCACACAACCTGTATTTCTTGCGGCACAAGCATTGTCATCATCATGTTGTATTTCTTTCCAAATAACCATTTTTTGATCAAATGAACCTGGGAAAAACCATTAAAGAGCCATTTAGAAGCATATCCAACCATAAAAATTTCTTGCAAAATTTTATTTTGGCCAGGCCATGTGTTTTTAGAAGCTCAAGGCTGACACCGCCTCTGCCCAGTTAAGATAGAGCGGTGCCACCGCCTGAGTTGAATTGAAAAACATGGTTTATATCGGGCACCACCTTTCCCATAAAGGCCAAGTGTGGTGTCTGCCATTGCTATTTTAGGTTTGACCATTGAGATAAAAAAACTCATCAAAATTAAAAATTGGAAACCATGAAAGGAAAGAGAATGGTTTTAGCTTTTACCTGAATTCAACGATGCAAAAAATAGATGATTGATGCTCCTGTAATCTCCAGCTGAAGTTTTGGCTCCAAATCTCCCAAAATGCTCTCCAAGGTTTGGTAAATAGTAAATAAGTTGTTTTTTACTATTTACTTATCTTTTATAACATGTTTTTAGGGTTTTTTGATGTTTTTAAATCATTTTTTTATAAAAATACCGTTTAATATAGTTCATAAAAGTCATTTTTTGAATATTTTGGGAAACTAATTGTCATTTTTTAAGTCTTGCAAGGGAAGAAATAAGCAGTAGTGTCTATGGGGAAGTTTGTTTTTGAATTTTTTGTACTTCTAAAAATGGAAAAGGTCCATGAGCATTTGTTTCGACACTTTGGTCATGCTCCTAAAACCTAAGTATCAAAGTTCCAAGTCTTTTTACGATTCTTTTCAGGCTCGTAAAACCTTTCATCGTGAAAACAGACCTAATGGATTCTCCTTTAAAATCTTTTTGGACTCCCTAAATATGAAAATATTGTCGAGTACTTGTCTCCTTCATACTCGTAAAAGTATTTGAAGAGTCGTATTTCCGACAGTAGTTTATCTCTTTTTCGGATTGGATCAACTATTTTATGAAAAAGGATCCCTTTAGAGTCTTCTTCCGTCTTCGTTCAGACTCTCTAAACATTAATGATGTCGAGTTAACTTTCATTGGACTCGTTAAACTAAACACTGAGAGACCTTTTTTGGGAACGAACCCCTCCTTTCTCAGTTTCATAAAATGTATGAGAATGGACTTGTCTTCGGACGAGCTACAACGAGTGCTTGTTACCCTCTTTGAACTTGTAAAAATGAAAAGAGGCACTCATCAATCATGATGGGGAAATTAAGGGAAGGGAATCAATTCATTTTTCAAATAAATTGGCTATTGTTTGTCACCTTTTATCTACATTTCATTCAGTCAATTGGGTATTCAGCTTGTGTATGAGTCGATCCACTTTCATGAGTCATGTCACTCCTTTGAGTCTTTAAAAAGAATTCATTGTCCATTGTCATATTGTGTTCTGCCTCATCAAGTCAATGTGGCCAAGTCTTTTTTCATGCAACCCGATGTTCAAAGGGAATTTAGAAGTTTACTTCTGTAGTTAAAACATCCTTTGTGTCAGTAATTTTGAGTTAGTCCAATGGTTACATTATCTACAACATTCCAAAGATTTTTTCTGAGTTTCATGTTATTGATGTGGGATTCATCATGGCCCTCCTTCGACGAGACTATTCCTGTCGACATCAGCTAATTATTCATGAATTAGTATTAGAAACAAGTTTAGTACCTTGAGATCTGTATGCCTTAATGACAGATTCTCTCTCTCTTGTTATAGGTTCACATCATTGACCATTGATCAATATATTCGACTGAGTTTTCAACATCAAATCATCTATTCACACTTAGTAGATTTTACTAGGGTACCTTGGGAATCATTGACATCAATGGTGATCTCCCTCGCACTTGTTAACGGTTCACATCATTGGCTAGTACTCAAGTGGTTTCTACCATGTTTGACTTCAGATCATTGTGATCACATGGATAGAATCGTACTTTGTGGAAGATGAGATGAAGACCCTGGGTATCTGCTAAAAATCTGCTCATGGATTTCTCTCCAGGTTGCGATGGAGTATATTGTGTGAAGTACCAACATAGATCCACATTTGTATGGTCGTGGCTATGCTCAAATTTGCGTCTGTATGACATAGATCTACATTGTATATCTGGTAGCTATGTCCAAGTTTGAGTCCTCTATCACATGGATCTATGCTGTATTCTAGTAGCCATGTTTGTTAATCTATCTTATGGATCTTACTTGTATTGGTATACAGCCATTATGAAGACATATTTTCTCATGAGTCAAAAGTATTGATGTGTTGCAGATTCCTGGTTGATGATCTTCGATCAAGCAGATTCTTTCCTCGAATTGATAACTTGCTCTTTTAAAGCTCTCGCCTATCATATCCCTCTAGCCTCATGCTTTGAGGGGCATTATGTTACACCTAAATATCGTCATCAACATGTGATGAGATCCCAAACTTTAGTATTTTCCCTTAATCCCAAATTGTGAAGTGAAAATATTGGTCCAGACATTAAATCTACATATGAAAATCCAGCACCGCCTCTACTCTTTAGTCAAAGAGCGGTACCTTCTTCAGCATTTCCTATAATGTATTGGTAGTAAGCGGTGGCACCGCCTTTACCCTTTTATCAAGGCACAGTTCCACCCTGTCATCGCTCTGTCTCAGTGAGGAAGAAGCGGTGCCCTTGGTAAAAAGTGAAAAAAGAGAGGTTCTCACAAAGTTTCTCGAAAGAAGTCTTCATGGCACACTTATCCCTACTCACTAGGGCTAGTTGGGCTCAATATCCATACTTTGGGAATCTCCTATCCACCTTACCCACCAATTTCGCAACCATCTTTATCCATCCCAAGTCTATAGAAGCAAGCTCATACTCCATGGTTGAGGAGAGAGTAAATTTATGCTGTTGCTTTGAAATTATGGCCTAAATCAGTAGAGTTATCTTGAGGGAGCAAGTTGGAGCTATTGGGGATGAGATGTTTTCTTTGTGAAGGATCAAATTGACACTAAGGCATAGGTTGTAAACTCCTTTTCTATTATTTAATGCAAAATTGGTTCCTTTCCCATAAAGTATATTGTGTTATTATCGTATATTTTATTGTTGAATTCCTTAATCATCAACAAAGAATAGTGGATCATATTCTGGTGCTATTTTATCTGGTTTGTTGTTTTCATGTAATTATGTAGGTACATGCATGAAGGACCATCATTACAGGAAACAACTATACTATTACATCAAAGAGACTGATTGCAGATCTCCACCCATTATAGGGAATGTATTCCAATTCTGTTGTGTACCATTTGTTCTAGATCTGAACCATTTAGACTTGAGGAACAACTCCTGTCTGCAGGAAGCACACAATTCCTAGCTACAGAAGGATCCAAAAGCAGCTGATTCAAAGCCTAAATAGAATCAAAATACTTTTGAAGGCACTTCAGGCTCTAAGAAGAAGAATAAGATTGATAAGAATATATGTCCCTATTGTATGAGGGGTTTTCACCTTGAATATTAGTGTATGAAGAAGCAGATTGACCAACTCAACTCTCCTCAAGAAGAATAACATTGCTCTCCCACAAAGAGCAAAGAAGCCCGATGAAGAACCACAGGCAGAAGATTATGAAAGGTTCCATGCCTTGAAGGCTAGTATCCTTATTCAGTTCACAACATATTTGATTGATTTTGGAGCATCCAACAATATGGTTTCCTCCAAAGAATCCTTCTCTACCCTCACACTATCAAAAGGTCATAATATTCACATGGGAGATGATTCCCAAATTCCAGCAGAAGGAAGAGGTTCAATAAAACCCAAGCATGGTGAGTTTAAAAATGTTCTCTATGTTCCCTCCCTTGCAGATAATTTTTTGTCTGTTTATCAGATGACCCATACATGCTCTCCCAAGAGAGTTACATTTGACTCAGATTCAGTTGAGATCATAGAAAAATCCATTGGACAACTCATAGCAAAAGTTATTGCAAATCTTTCTACTAAAGCTTATGCGTTCTCACATTTTTTAACTGTCTCACCTCCTACAACTTTATTGTCTCATGTTAACAACACCAGCAAGATTTGGCATGAGATATTTGGCCTTCTCAATTTCAAATATCTCCAGCAACTCCATAATGATAAAATGGTTCAAGGTTTGCATCTCATCCAAACTTCCGATGGAGTATGTTTTGGTTGCTTGGTAGGTAATAATCTGAAGAAGAGATATGAGGTTGGGAAGGAACATAGATCTGCCTCTATACTTGATTTGATACATAGTGATGTGGCTGGACCTATGCCCACGAAATCCATTAATGGTTGCAGGTATTTCCTCACCTTTATTGATGATTGTTTTAGGTACTGTTGGATCTACTTTATGAAACAAAAATCATATTTTTTTGAGACTTTTAAAGTTTTTAAAGCTATGTTTGAGAACAATTTAAGTAAGAGAATTAAATCTATAAGATCTGATAAAGGAGGAGAGTACATCAAAAGAGACTTCCAATATTTTTGTGAATCAGAGGGGATTTGAATGGAACAGTTAGTTCTATACACACAATAACAGAATGGTGTGGTTGAGAGGGAGAATAGATCACTGAAGGAGATGGAAACATATATTCTCCATGCCAAACATATTCATCATTCTCTCTGGGAAGAATTTGTAAATTGTGCTTCATATTTTCATAATAGAGTGCCTCATAAATCAGTGGTTGGGACCACTCCATTCGAATCACTGCATTGGCATAAGCCCAATGTCTCTCATCTGATAGTTTATGGTTCCAAAGCTTGGGCTAGAATACCACTTGACAAGAGAAAAGACTTCCAAGCCCAAAGTAGTGAATACAATATATTGGGATATGCAGAAGATGCAAAATCATACAAGTTGATGGAGGTTGCAACTAGGAAATGATTCATTAAGTGGAGTGTTCAGTTTGAAGAAGATCAGTTGTATGATACATCACCATTTGAATCACAAAAAGGTATAACCACTCTTCCACCATTTTTTGATGATGATGATTTGTTACATGTTTCAGATTCAGATCAAGAGGATCAAATCCAACATGATACTGTTATTGAGACTGAATCTCATGAGATCCTAGATCCAGATCCAGTATGCATTCTGAAACAAAATCCTAAGGCCAAATGGGCTCAAAATCTCATTGATGTAGCTGGAAATCCAAAAGATAGAAGGAGAACTAGGTCCCATTATCAGAACGAGCATGTGGCTCTTTCCCTCATAGGTTCGATCCCTACAGAGTGGTGCAACAAAATTCCAGGAAAGTGCTACATGATGAGATCGAATGATCAACCTCTTGTCCCACAGATGAATAAAATTGATCATTCCCCATCTCTCCCATACAGAAGAAACATATAGGTTCATCAGTTTATAAGGACATTGATAGATTCACATGCAAAGCTTCAGGATGTTGCTGCACAAAAGAACCATGCTACTACAAATTTGCAACAATGTTTTGACAAGTTATTTTTCTAGGGAGGAAGCTTCTTTCTTCTAAAGATATCTTGTATTTTCCTGTTTCGTGCTTATTTTGAGGGGGGTTTTTCCCATGATGCTTTCCCCTATTTCCTCGATTTATTAAGCACCATTTTTATCTTTTAGATTGTATATGGGTGAATTTTGGCCTTGTTTCCAGGGCCCACAGTTTTCCAAGTTAGGATTCAAGGGGGGTGTTAAAATTTATAATCCTCCCTTGAACAAACTGTCTATTATATTATTTTAGCCTAACTTAGGAGCTTTATTTAATTATTTGGGTCCACTTAGCCTAATGGGGCCACATGTACCAGTTACTAGAATGTGGGTAACACCGATAGAGGCTAACTGTCACTAAATGCACTTGCATGCATCAATTTAGGCACCTCCTAGACCAATCCTTACATTTTAGGAGCCACTGGGAGTCCCGACACCAACCTCCTTCAATTGTTGTGAGTTGGTTACTAGTTAAGCTTAGTTGTTCTTTAGTTACATTCAATTAGATCAGAATTATTTAAGTTATCACTAGTTATGCATGGCTGCATGTGCTAAAGTTCCTTTTCTCACCTACCACTTTAGTTAGACCGAGTTAACTGATTATAACTAATTGTGTGACTTGATTAGACATCTAGAGTTAACCACTTGGACTCTGATAGTGATTTAGACATCTTTAGTTATCCATGCAGTTAGATACAGTCACATCTAGTTGGTAGAATTGAATTCATCCCTAATGATTCCAATTATTTCCTATGTAACATTATTTTAACACTGGATTATGTAATGAAGATAATACTGTAATTCTCTGAGCAATACTTGTCTATTTCCTGTGAGATTTCACTTGTTCAATTTGTATAATTCATTCATTTGCACTGCATCAATAGTTTCAGACTCATTACTTGATGATCTAAATGGCACAATAATTTTAATAGTAGGTACCTACGGGGACAGTTCAAACCCCCTTAGAAGTATTTATTACAAAAATTTGGGGGCGGTTATAAACCCCCCTCGTAGGTACCAATGGAGGCAGTTAGAAATCCCCCATAAATTTTTTTAAAAACCTTTAGGGGCGGTTATAAACCTCCCTCATAGGTACCTACAGGGGCAGTTTAAAACCCCCCTTAAAATTATTTATTACAAAACTTTGGGGGAGATTATAAACCCCCATTTTAGGTACCTACGGATGTGGTTCAACCCCACCCCCCCCCCCCCCCCAAAAAAAAAAAAAAAAAAAACTCTTTACAAACCCCTTGGGGGTGGTTATAAACCCCCCTCATAGGTCCCTATGGAGGTAGTTCGACCCCCCCCCAAAAAAAAATATTTACAAACCTTTGGGGGCGGTTATAAACCTCCCTCATAGGTACCTACAGAGGCGGTTCGAAACCCCCCCTAAAAATCTTTACAAACCTTTGGGGGTGATTATGAACCCCCGTGATATAAACTTATAGGGGGGATTTTGATCTCCCCTCATTGTAATAGACAAGGGAATATTTGAACCCCCCTTGTAGTGACATATGAAGTCAGTTTAGAACCCCCCTCATAGCCATAATAAATCATAATAAAAAATATTTTATTTAAAATATCGATATTGCAATATCATCAGGGCACAAAGGAATCAAACCTTCAACCTCCTACTTGTAAAGAAAGTGCTCTTCCATTGAGCTAGAACCCTTTGAGAATTGGGGAAAGGGGAAATATTAACACCAATATTGCATCATTTGTAATTCTAAGAAAAGACTAATAATCCCAACATTGTTTTTGACTCGAGAGACCTAAGAAAGTAGTCTGAATGGCTCCGACCTTATTTAGATATATGCTAACCACTTCAAATCATATGCTAACCACATAAAATCGTACCTTATTTATATATATGCTAACCACTTCAAATCCTATGATGTAATCAATATAATGTAGATGTATGTTAGGAAATTCACATTTAGACTCTGAAACATATAATTATGCATCCAATTGACCTCAAGTTGGCATTTAAAAAGAAGAATATTATGCCACCCAGGAAGACACTTAGTTTGCTTGATTATGATCATACCACTGTATAACACACAAAGTAACAACAAATATATGCATTTTGGATCTATGTAGATTTGAATCTTATGTTGTTTTATGACAAAAAGTTGTATAGAATTTTACCTTTTGTGTAGATGGCTTAAGCTGGGATGAATAGGCGGACTGGTGCAATCAACTATGGTTACTTTATCGTTGCAGTTATCTATTGTATAAGATGGTTTTCTTCAAAAATATATTGAATACATAAATCTTGTTTGTCATTATTTCTATGCTACTGTGATTTGTTGCTAGGCGGTTGGTTCATCCTTATTTCAATGACAAAACCCAATAATAAATTTGATTACTGAAACTCTTGTCTAATATTATTTCACTAGATTTCTTTAACATGACTAGCAGCGCTCCATTT
The DNA here is from genome assembly GCA_001517045.1 of Pseudotsuga menziesii. Classification (NCBI taxonomy): domain Eukaryota; kingdom Viridiplantae; phylum Streptophyta; class Pinopsida; order Pinales; family Pinaceae; genus Pseudotsuga; species Pseudotsuga menziesii. The sequence continues at coordinate 209,617 of LPNX010779554.1, forward strand.
CTTAAGATAAAAAGGGACTCCTGTATATAGGAATTGGACTCTTGTATATACTATGTACCAAGGAGGAAAATAGGTCTCAGAAGGAATTCTCAAGCCAACTATAAAGGTCGAGAAGCTTCCCAAAAGGAAAATTCTTCATTCCATGACAGAATCAGAAAGAGTACTCCATCAAGTCAGAATCTTTTACTCAGGTACAAAGCATATTTTCATGGTCATTATTATTCTTGCAATCATTTTGGGCATAAATCCATAAACTGCAGAGATGATCAAGTTAGAGCTACAAATGGTTACATGGTTTTATATAATGTTCAATGTTACAAGTGTCATAACTATCTTCCGAGGAAAAAAAAGTGTCATAACTATGGTCACATAACAAGAAATTGTGGAAGTATAATGGATCACAATGATGAGTGCTTCAAATGTCACAACTATGGAAATATTGCACAAAATTGTGGCATGACAAGGTCTCCTAATCCAATACCCACAAAAGTAAGGAAAATAAAATCTGAAGTACAAACAAAGAAAGCTGAGGAAAATATCGAACTGGAAGTTAATCTAGCAAATGCAAGAAGAATGTAAAAAGAAGAAGGCCGTTGTGTTGCATGTCTATTTTAGACTACTCACATTAATCAATTGAGATAGTACTGAGCAATGAAAGAGGTTCTCAATGATAGCGCATAGTGAAAATATGACCCAGAATAAAATGAAGCATGAATTGAAATATGAAAAACAAGGACAAGGGAACCAGACCAGCAAACACAACATATTAGCTATTATCAATGAGGTGTTTGATTTTTAAAAATGAATTATACATCAGGACTTAAATTCTATAAGGATAATATATGTGACATACTGGTTTCTGAGGTTCTATTTTCATTTTAGAGAGGAAAAAAACCTTATAGCCTTCTCTTGGAAGTAGAAGAAGACACGTTACAACACTTGCAATGTTATTTTTGGTGGTAGGCTTGGCTTACTTCATGAAGTTCTCACAAGAGTATCGACACCATGTTTAGGCCTTGGATGAAGACTCTTTTATGGAAACATCAAACATATGACTCCTTTAAAAGTTGATTTCACATCTTCAGTAGCAGGGATCAACAGTCTTGTATCAGTGCTTCTATCTTAGCCAAAGTAGAATACAGATTGTAGGTTTGTGGTAGCAAATGTGTCATGGACATATTTGAAGAACACTTGAAGAGTTTTTGACAAAGAAGATTAGTGGAAGACTTCAGTAATTTGAAAATTTCCTATAAAATAATATCAAGGAGAACTATTGTTCTCACATCAAGGGAAATCAAAATGCCTTCTAGTGACATATTAAGGACAGGGATCAAAATTTTCTATAATCATGAGCCCAAGAGAGAATTGATGACAAGAAAATAGTTTGACTAAAAAATACACACCGACTGGGGGAGTTGAGTCTGTTTAGGGGTAGCAGTAAAGACTAAGTAGACCTCCAACAAAAGAAGATAACTTTTATTGACAAACATGAGTATTTTAAAAATCCTAATAGCATGCAGCAAAGAGATGCAACTGTAGGATCGAAATTCCAAATACATTGCATGAGTAAAGAAATCTTGAGAAGAACATTTGACAAAAGGCCATGAAAAACTGTAATTGCAACCCAAACATCGATTGTAGAACATTCATTACAGCAGCTATAAAAGTGTCTGAAACAACGCAAAGTTCCATACTAAAAAGAGACATTTAATGCACCATCCTTTTTTGTCTTGATATCTTCTTTTTTTGGTTTATATTTTGACCATTTGTGGTCAATTCCAATTCCTATGTTCCCAAATAGATCGATATATATTTGTTTCCTTCTTTATACTTTATCGATTATAATTTTTTTTACCATCTATTAGAGGATGAGATTGACACAAAACACACATGGTTTGACCATTTATTTGCTCTTTGGTTTCTTCAAAGTATGGTCCTTTGATCTTACTTGAATTATGTTGTTCTTTATGTTTTGAATATTGAATTTGTGTTGCTATCTATAATCTCTATGAGATATTGTTTCCATAGGACACGTTTATATAAAATTTGATGCATTATGTGCATTTTTCTCTATAAGATTATCTCTGGTAGTAATATTATTCTATCATGGTTATTTTCTTAATATTATCCCATGGTCAATACAAGATTTGAACCCAAAATCTGACGACATCTGACGAAAAATATTGTTTTGTTGGATTTCAATTTGAAAATTTAAATTTTGATTTATTTGTTTTTCTAAATTATAGAATCAGTTGTCGAATTTTCGACTCAAATCTCTATCATCAGTTTTGCGACTCCACGTATTCGTATTTTAGATGCCACCTCATCAGATTTTCAAAATCATTGACGTTGAATTTCCGACCACACAGTCGTCGGATATGAGACGCAAGTTTGTTGGATTTGTGACATATTTTCCTTTTTTATTTGCAATGGTAACTAGGATTTTTACAATGATAACTAGGTTAATACCGTCGGTTATTCGATGACTGTTGAATTTGAAAATATATAAATTACAGAAACATTTTGACATGTTTGCTGTAGAAGCGACGAATGGTTTACAAAAATTATTTTATTCCTCGATGGATGATTTGAGGAATTGTTTTATTCTTCAACGAATAGTTTGCAGAATTATTTTATTTCTCAACGCACTGTTTGCAGACATCATTTTATCAACAAACGGTTTGCAGAAATTATTTTATTCTTCGACAAACCACCGTTTGTGGAAATAGTGATGTGTGGGCCTTGATCTTTTAATATTTTTGGTAGTCTTCATTCAAGCTTTTTGTGACAAAATGTCAAATAGCAATATTACTGATCTAAATGAACAAAATTGACAATTGCTTGCTAGACTGTGGGATGTAATGAAAAGAAGGGGTGATGGGAAATGTTATTCTCTATGTAGTCAATGTAGGTGCTTTAAGAAGAGAATAATATTGAGCACAACAACCACAAAACATTGTAGGGAACATGGACATGCTGAGGGGGGGAATGAATATCATCCATTTGTAAGTTTAGCATTATAATTTTTTTATATTTTTTGCTTTGGTAATGTATGTATTATTTTAATATGTCCTATATTAACTTATATCTATTGATGTATTTATGTAATTATAGAGGAAATACATCCTACGACATATCATCCAGAGGAAGTTCTTTCAGAACAAGTACGAGAGGAACATGGAGCTATGCCTAATGGAGAACAAGTTAATGATCCTATTGAAGAATATGATCATACTGATAATGTAGTTGAAGATGATGGTACAAATACATTGATCCATGATTCATTTAATGTTAGAATAGATGATGACGATCATGTAAATATTGATGACTTTGATGATGTTCATGATATACCTCTTCTTGAGAAGGCATACGAACCCCTTTATGAAGGCTCCAAAAAAAATCTTCTCTCTGTTATATTGTTGATAATGAACTTGAAGGTTATAAATGGTCTTTCAAACATATCAATCACACGGCTGTTAAGGTATGTAAAATAATCCATCACACATATATGATTGTAATAAATGTTATATTTGTTCCTCTAATAATTGTATTATTAATTCATAATTCAAATTAATACGGATGAAATGTGTTTCCTTAATATTATTTATATATTATATTAACTCTATTTTTATTTTTATTTGATGTAGCTTGAAAGCTGAATTTTTGTTACCACCATCAAATACTTTACCTCGCACATAACGATATTTATCTTCCATCATGAAAGAGATTGGAATGAATTATGAAGCAATTCATGCATGCCCTGATGACCATGTTATATATTATAATTAGCATGAATTTGCAACAGAATGTATGAAATGGCATATAAGTAGATATCGAACAAATCAAGTAACAAAAAAAGTGCTTCACAAGATTCTTTGTTATATTCCCATCACTCCACGTTTGTAATGACTATTCAGGTGCAAAAACATAGCACAATTTATGGATTACCATGAAAGGAATATAAGTCAAGATGATGTTATTCGAATGCCTATATATGGTTCTGAATTTAGAGACATGGAGGAAAAGTGGCCTCACTTTAAAGAAGAACCTCATAATATTAGGATTTATTTGGCAGCAGATGGTGTTAATCCATTTTCAGATATGAGATCCATTTAGACGGTGTGTCCTATTTTTTATTATCAACAATAACATTCTTCCATGGTTGTCAATAAAGAGGGAGCACATAATGTTGTCGATGATTATTCTAGGTATATTGTGTCTACAACTGTTTTATTTTTAATGTAGTTGTGGCATCTCATTTGTTGTATTTTGTTTTCTAATGTCATATATATATATATATATATATTTTATTTTACTCTTGTGCATGGTTTATATATCTTAATGGTTCTCAGAATTATATATTTAATATGTACTTCAAATCAATAAGGTAAGTTCCAAGTTAAATACATGAATGTATATATCGAACCTCTTATAGACGAGCTACTTAAGTTATGGAAAGGCATCATTATGGATGACATATCTAGACCAATACAACAAAGGATATTTCAATTCCATGCAATGCTTGTATGGACAATACACGATGCCCTAGGGTTAACAGATTTTTGTGGTTTGTATTTTTAAGTTCCACTTTAATTGCATTTAATGTTATGAACTAGTTAATATATTTTATATATAATTATAATTGACATAGATATTCCATATCTATATGTAGGTCTTCAGACAAAGGGAAAATTTGCATGTCCATTTTGTGGTCCTAAGATCAAATCTTGTAGCTCAAAAAGCTTAAGAAAGGAGGTGTTTGATAAGTATAGTCACTTCCTCTATAAGAATCACTGGTATAAAACAACCGAAAAAAATATTTTCAATGGGAAGCAAGAGACTACATTAAAACCACAGAGAATGACACCTAACCTTTATAAATTGCAATATAATAGAAATCATCAAGATGGTATGTATGGATCATCGACGTATATGAATTGTTATGTATTTTTTTTATTTTGTGTTGTTTACTCTAGTGGCCATAATTGATTTTTGTAATTTCTTTATAAACTACTATTCATGATGTTTGTAGTGATCATGAAGGAATTAATGGGATTCCACGAGGAATGACAAGTTATCCTAAACAATTCAGCAGGTTTCCCTAATATGAGCACCTACAAATTTCTCATATGTTTGATACAATGAATGTCAGAAAGAATGTGACTGAAACATTATGGTGACTATTGGAGCTAAGAAGCGACAAAGAAAATATTGTGAAATTTTGTAAAGACATTCAAGAAGGAAACCATGCAATGAAAGACACCATTCAATTTCATAACAATGGAGACGCCATTAATATAAACTCAATTTCATGTATGTTAATGGAGCAACAAAGTAATGTTGTAAAAGAAGTCACGCATAAAATTAAATTTCCCACAAGATTTTGTGCGAACATGAAGAATATCATAACAAAGAAAAGTGATTTTGCGGGGGTAAAAACACATGATTGGCACGTCTTCATGAAGATAATTATTATGGTTATATCCATATAATTATTGTTTTTTTAATTCCATTGCATATTGTTGTTATTTTGTTACGGTCTACTCTTTGTTTAAAAAATGATGTGGTTTGTATATTGTTATAGTATGTTCTACCTCTCTCTCTCTTGGACAAATTTGACAACAATGTCAAACAAGTTATATATAATCTTGGGAAATACATGAGGTAACTACTGATTATTTGCATGTGCTTGGTGTTTCTTTAATTCATCAGATAATTTATATTTGTTTTTTCTGCACTAATGTATGTTATGTAATTTAATGTTTTTTTGGTTAAATAACGTTATTGGTTTGTGTCACTTGTAGATGGTTGTAATATAAATAAATCCATAAAGAATATTTAAAGCATTGGAGGAGAGAAATTCCTCGTCTCATGTGTGAAATGCAGAAGCATCTACCTTCGGCACTTTTCAATGCAAAAGAACACTACCTCATACACCAAGTTGAGGAGATTGAATTGTGTGGACCCGTGCACTCAAGGTCCATGTGGATGGTTGAGAGGCACTTGAAATTTATGAAGGGTTTGGTTAGAACACGAGAACATGTTGAGATTTATATGATGGAGGGATATATGGTAAACAAAAACATTTTGTATTCTAGTGAATATCTTCCTAATTTAGTGTCAAAGATCAGATTACGTCGCATTTGTGATCTAGACTCCAATAAATGTTTTGAAGGGGAGTACATGAAGGGGAAAGGTAGAGTGAGGAAGGTGAAAGGTAATTATTAGCTAGTGGATGTTAATTAATATAATACATTTGGTTATTGACTTTTATGTATATATATCATACATATTCTATTTTTATATTCAATATATTACATCAATTAAGAGTGTATACTATGTTAAGATAGTTTACATCTGTCTTGAATTTTAATTTTTATTGTCATCAAGCAATTGGTCGAGAGTGGGATGCAATTTATTTATACATCACAAACACTATTTTATGGATGAAGGTATGGATTGAACGATGTGAACAATCGGGTCATGGAATATCATGGGAAGGTGTGGCATTGGTGAAAGAATCACATCGCAATGGAGATACCAATATTACACAAAGGGAAATCAATTTAGCATATAGTTTAAAAGATAAGCAAGCAAGCATATTAATCAACCACTCTATTTTTTTTTTTTGCAAATTACATATTTATGTACACACTATTTTTTTCCCTGTATGGTTGCATAAACATGCACTTAATCATAATTATTGAATCATTATGTAATGTTTTCTTGTATGGATTGTTGTAGGTAAAACACCACAAGGATATGGTGTGTAATGGCTGTAGATATCACATCAAAAAGTTTGATGGAACAAATAAAACATCATATTGTGGGATATATTTAGTCTTTGAGGTGACCAATGTTTCATCTAGAAGTGACAGACATCCGAAACTCTCAAAAAATTGATACTATGGGTATCTGGAAGATATTATTTAGCGTGACTTTAAATCCTTCAAGGTAGTTATGTTCATTGTCAAATGTTACAGGTTACGATTAAATCAACGTGATCCCGATATAACTATTATTGAACATGATAATGCATTTACCATGGTAAATACAAGGTTTTTTGAGTTAGGAACGGATCCCTACGTTCTTCCAATCCAATGTGAACATGTATTTTACTTCGAGGTTCCAGGTATAGCAGGATGGTCATTTGTTGTGAGACATGATCCAAGGGGAAGGCCGGTAAAGTATAACCTAGAGGAAGGTAATGAAGAGGGTTTGGAAGAAGAAGACGATGATGAAGATCATGATCAACATGAATTAGATGATCATGATGATCCAAAATAAGATGTCAAAGAATTATTTGAATTAGATGATGTAGTAGACATTTCCCATGAAGATGATATCGACGATGACATGATGATCATAACTGAATTAGATGACGATGATGATATGGCCAATCCTTACAATTTTGACTCTGGATCTAATGACACGGACGATGACTTGGATGAAGAAGATGATGAATTCTATTGAAATGTAGGAGGTATGCAATAATTTCTCTACTCTATATATTTTGATTGAATCTTGCGATATAAATATTGAATTGTATTGGTATTGAAAATTCAATAACTTAATTATAAATATTATTTTTTCTTATTTGTTTTAAAAGAGTAACTAGCATTAATGAGATCATATTACAGATAGGAGAAAATACAAGGATAAAATAATCCGTGACAAGTATCCAAATCGCATACCTGTAAGATCCAAGTCTTGTTATATTGTAAATAAGTTACTTTTTGATATGTTGAGTTTTTAAATATTTGACTAATATTATATAATTTTATTTGAAAAATAAATAAGTTTCATCAAATTGAAGATACAAATAATAATTCATTTTTATTGTAGTTGAATAGATCATCATTTTGGATTTACAGATATATGATTTCAACAGATTTTACAGTGGGACAGTTTGTACATATGATATGCAAGAGAATAAATGTAGGTGCAGAGAAACAAATATTTAGTTTTTTGAACAACGTGCTTCCACCTACTCGTAAGTTAAATCTTATTGATTTCAATTTGATGTTCACTGTCTTTGCAGCTAATATTGTTTGGCATTTTCTTTTTCAGTACTTAAGTCCACCGTCTTCATCATAATTATCATCGTCATCATTGTCATAAATAACATCCTCGTAATCATCGTAAACTTCATAATCATCATATTCATTGTCAAATTCATCATCATCTCCATCGTCAAACATGAATGAAACTAACAATTCAAGAAACAAAAACCATCGTAAACTTCATCATCATCATCATCATCATCAACATCAACATCATCATCGTCATCATCATCATCATCATCATCATCATCATCAT